>VMOF01000002.1:44387666-44803664 GCA_011764245.1 Trialeurodes vaporariorum
TCTGGTTTCATTTGATTATAACAAAAATTTTTTTTTGTCCGGGATAGGTCCAAAATAATTTTCATTCTCTTTGGTGTTAAATAAATGAGGAAAGTACCCTTTCTTTAGCTCAGTCAAACCAAATGTTTTTGGAAAATCACTCAGAGGTCCATTGAAAAAATTACTACTGTCAATAATTTTTAATCTTATTGAAGGTATTTCCAGTAACATAAGTTTCGTTCCATTATAAATTGTATAAGGTTTGAGAGTATTTTCAACACAATATTTTAGAATGAACTGTGAATCATAAGCTTTTGTGTAATGCGCTATGCAAGTATAATCTTTATGATCTTTTGATATTAACCAACCACAAAATTCATCGTTTGTTTCAATCGAAATCTCTTCTCATTAAAATCTTGAGCAATTATCAAATTCGGAATATGAATACCTGTTTCTTGTTGTGCTTCGTAGTCAAAGAATAGATAAGAATAGAAATCAGACTGATTTTTATAAAGAAGAAAATATCATTCTGAGGATGGAGAAAGTAAGTCATAATTTTCATATGTTTTTGACCAATTACAGTCTTTGAAGGAATGAATATAAAGAAGAAATTCACGAGTTCATAATCACTCTTAAAAGTTCAAAAATGGTTGTGCAGACAAACACCTCATGATTTGTTCTGTAAGTAAATTTATCAGACATCATCTCTAAGCCAACTGTTTTCACGATATATATTTATTTCATTTTAGTATTTCTGTTAAATTTTACAACACTGTGTAGGGTGTGGTTGCCACGACAATGTATTCCTATAAAAAATATATATATTTTTTGAAATAAGTTTACAGTAACAGTAATTTTTAATATTTAAAAAGTTAACTCAATTAACTCAGAGGTATAGTTATCTATGATAAAGCAAAATAAGTAACAATTTCTATTTAATAAATTTTCAAGAAGTTTGTTATATACTCAATTTTTGTGTCCATGAAAAAGTGATTCTTTTCCTACCCAGAGAATACAGTGTTACGTGTTACGTTTCACAGTTGCAAATTTTGATAATTTTATTACGTCATGGTTTTTTATAAACGTACCCCCAAACGATCCAAATCGTTGTACAGCGTTACCGTGGAAACGTTATTTGCGATGTGATGAACGTACCGATTACGATGTAGCGTTTCAGCAACGTAACCCAACGTTAGAAAGACGTTAGAAAAACGTATGATTGATCGATTTCGATGTGACGTGGTCATCGTGGTTTACGATGAGTCGATCGTGTGACATCGTTACAACGTCAGGAAAAAAACGTTCCCACGTTACAAGACGTTACTGTTAGCGATGTGACGAGTAGACTTAACGAGATACGTGACGTTGTAGGCGATCAGTTTTATTTTTTATGTTTTACACTTTTTGAATTTTTAACGATTTTTTATGTTGGTGTAACTAGTAACTAAAAGCTTAACATGATTACGCTAGTTGGCGGTGTTATTTCAGCGTAGCTCGGTAACGTAAAACACAAAGTCATATTAACGTTTTTTACCAGGGTAGTAATAGCATATGAGTCTATTATTCACACATTTTTTCTACGTACTATGTACATTGTACGAAGATGTGTCTCGATAATTTTATTAAGCTTTGTGTGAGTGTGAGAACCTGAGAGCAATGAACCTATATTTTTCTCTTGTCTTTGTATTACTCCTGTCAAATTTTTAAGAAAATACGCATTTTTTTAAAAAAAATCACTTTCTACGAATGTTTATAGGAAAGCTGTGAATGGCGCACTAGCAAAAGCTGTTTTACGATCGATGATTAGCGATTTAGAAGATGAATACAGGTTTGGAGCTAACGAGACGGCGGCAAAATTATTGGGCATGAGACCACGCGAATACCACTGGCGATTCATATTAGTTAATTGCACAACTAAGCCCAAAGTTAAGGCCATGCTTGATGCTCTGAAAAAAAAAACAAATTATTCGCATCCACAATCTAAATACGAGGCTGCTGAAAGTATCGCTGACGTTTTTAAACCAGCGTCCAGATACGTTCATGTGGATGTAGCGAAAGAAGCTGGAAAGCTGAAAATAGTATTGTTTTTGACGCAGACCCTTTGTACAAGGCTGTAATAGAAGTCATAGAGCCTGCTTATAAGACAGAGAAAATGGTGGTACTTGATACGTCTAAATTTGAATGAATAACACTGTGCAACAAAATTTGGGTTTTGCTCTGTCCCCCTGACGAAACCTATTTTTCTCGTCCATGGGTGTTAAAACAAAGGGAAAAATCGCCGTCAAACCCCACATCTTGGGCGGAAGGGCTAAAAACCCGCCTTTTTTGAATTTTCCCCAAATTTTTGCATACCTTTGATCGTTTTTTCCCAAATTTTTTCGGTAAAAAAAACCAAATCGAAAAAAAAAATCAAATTAAATGATCTGAAAGAGCATTAAATTTGCTACAAATCCGTGTAATCAGATTCATTTTATATATTTTTTTCTTTGGAATAATTACGCATATTCCAAAAAATTACCCTCAAAAATTGCCCAAAAAAATCGACTTTTCCTCATTTTTCCCTTATATATTCAGATCCAAAAATTAATGTCAAATTCGTTTTCATAGTCTTAAAGCGCATAAAATTTGCTAAAAAACCCCTGAAATAATCATCGTTTATTCAATTATTTGGCGTCGTCAGGTGCCATACAATGAGTGCTAAAAAACGTCAATTTTTGCGATTTTTCTCCTCATATAGACTACCATTCAAACCCAAATCGCTCCAGGTAAACCCTATGAGAAAATGCACCATTTTTTTTTTGAAAATTAAAAATATGGCTGATGGGAAACAATAATTGAACACCTTGGAGCCCTCTGCTTTCCGAAAAACTCCAGATTTTGAGAGAAAATCATCTTTTTACATACTTCGAAAGAGCTGTAAATTTTCCCCATTTTCTCTCGTTTTTCAATGCGGTGTTACCTACTACGCCCGAATGAGCAAAGTTTCGCAATGATTGTGCAGAGCTAGACTTCAAATTTTTTTGCTCTCCTCAGTGAAATACCGTATCTTAATGGTTTAATTTGAAGGTTAAGCCGGCCTCGGTGGCTTGGTGGTCAGGACACCTGACTGCCAATCCATAGGTCCCGGGTTCGAATCCCGGTAGTGGCAGCAGATTTTTCACTCGTCTTGTCGCTCGGTCCCCTTTAAAAAGTGGGTCCACGGCAAAGTTTCAGTGGAAATCTGAGTGCTTTGAGCATGGATGTTTCAAGTCCTCTGTTGTCTTCTGACATTAAACAAACTTTCACTCACAGACATTAGTTATTGGCTGTAGGCTCCTTACTGGAGTATAAGCCATAAAGCAAGAAAAAAAAAAAAAAAAAAAAAATTTAAAGGGTTTAAAAGAAGGCATTTCGTGTATTGGGTAATCGGGAGTTGTGTTAGGCTCAAGATTAGGTGGCCCTGAAAAGGGCTGTTTTGAAGGGGAAAAGAGATGGGTTGTTTCATCTCCCACAAGGAATGGGCTGAGAATAAACTTTTCTTTTTTTCAGGGATGATAGAGCGATGCGTAGGGAGTTTGAAAATGCTCATTTTTGTTTTAGCCCCCCCCCCCCCCAAGAACCGGGGGGGGTTGGGGGTCAATGGAAAAACAATGTTTGGCCATAACTTTTAAACGCTTACAGATAATAAAATATGTTTATTTTTGCAAAGAAAGAATCATTAAAATACCTGTCTGTTGATGTATAACATGGGTAACAAGTTGTAAAGCCTCCAATTTTCATCAAGATATTGCCTTTTCAAAATTTAGAAAATTTGAAAAATCAGTTTTTTTACAATTCTCAATTCGGATTGCACGGGGGAAAAACCCAAAAATCGCCAAAAGAAATCTTTGTCTTCCCAGTTAAAACGAGTCCACGAGATTGATTTCGGGAAACCGTTCGTCTTCGAGTTATGAAATTTTAAAGTCAACCTCTATCTGCTAGGCAGCCATGGTTTAAACTTTTTTTAAAACCTGATGGTGGAATTTAATTCTGCGACCTAAAAAGCCCCCCATTTTCAATTGTCATCGAATTTGGTCGACTCCATGCGGAGGAATTTTTTTTTTCGGCTTCGTCGTTACGGTAACGGATAAAAACTTTATCCCTGAAAACGCAAGAATAACAATTTCTGACACTTTGAAATTTTTTAACTGCCAAAGATGGCTGCCTAGCAGATAGAGGTTGACTTTAAAACTTCATAACTCGAAGACGAACGGTTTCCCGAAATCAATCTCGGGGACTCGTTTTAACTGGGAAGACAAGAGATTTCTTTTGGGCGATTTTGGTTTTCCTCCGTGCAATCCGAATTGAGAATTGTAAAAAATCTGATTTTTAAAATTTTTCTAAATTTTAAAAAGGGCAATATCTTGATGAAAATTGGAGGCTTTACAATTTGTTACCCATGTTATACATCAACAGACAGGTATTTCAATGATTCTTTCTTTGCAAAAATAAACATATTTTATTATCTGTAAGCGTTTAAAAGTTATGGCCAAACATTGTTTTTCCATTGACCCCCCCCCCCCCCCCGGTTTTTGGGGGGGGGGGGGGGCAAAAACAAAAAATGAGCATTTTCAAACTCCCTACGCATCGCTCTATCATCCCTGAAAAATGAAAATTGTTTATTCTCACCCATTCCTTGTGGGAGATGAAACAACCCATCTCTTTTCCCCTTCAAAACAGCCCTTTTCAGGGCCACCCAATCTTGAGCCTAACACAACTCCCGATTACCCAAAACACGAAATGCCTTCTTTAACCTTCAAATTTTTTTTTTTTTTTTTTTTCTTGCTTTATGGCTTATACTCCAGTAAGGAGCCTACAGCCAACTATAGACTAATGTCTGTGAGTGAAAGTTTGTTTAATGTCAGAAGACAACAGAGGACTTGAAACATCCATGCTCAAAGCACTCAGATTTCCACTGTAATCTTTGCCGTGGACCCACTTTTAAGGAGACCGAGCGACAAGACGAGTGAAAAATCTGCTGCCACTACCGGGATTCGAACCCGGGACCTATGGATTGGCAGTCAGGTGTCCTGACCACCAAGCCACCGAGGCCGGCTTAACCTTCAAATTTAAAACCCTTAAGATACGGTATTTCACTGAGGAGAGCAAAAAATTCGAAGTCTAGCTCTGCACAAACATTGCGAAACTTTGCTCATTCGGGCGTAGTAGGTAACACCGCATTGAAAAACGAGAGAAAATAGGCGAAAATTTACAGCTCTTTCGAAGTATGTAAAAAGATGATTTCTCTCAAAATCTGGAGTTTTTCGGAAAACAGAGGGCTCCAAGGTGTTCAATTATTTTTTCCCATCAGCCATATTTTCAATTTTCAAAAAAAAGTGGTGCATTCTTCTCATAGGGTTGACCTGGAGCGATTTTGGGGTTTTAATGGTAGTCTATATGAGGAGAAAAATCGCAAAAATTGACGTTTTTGAGCACTCATTGTATGGCACCTGACGACGCCAAATAATTGAATAAACGATGATTATTTTAGTGGTTTTGTAGCAAATTTTATGCGCTTTAAGACTATGAAAACGAATTTGACATTAAATTTTTGGATCTGAATATATAAGGGAAAAACTGAGGAAAAATCGATTTTTTTTTGGGAATTTTTGAGGGTAATTTTTCGGAATATGCGTAATTATTCCAAAGAAAAAAAAATAGTAAAATGAATCTGATTACACGGATTTGTAGCAAATTTAATGCTCTTTCAGATGCATTAATTAGATTTTTTTGTTCGATTGGTTTTTGTACCGAAAAATTGGAAAAATCGATCAAAGGTATGCAAAATTGGCGAAAATTCAAAAAAGGCGGGTTTTTTGCCCTTCCGCCCAAGATGTGGGGTTCTGACGGCGATTTTCCTTCGTTTTAACAACCATGGGATCGAGAAAAATGGGTTTCGTCAGGGGGACAGACAGGCTGTTGCACAGTGTAATTCTTCTTTTTTAAGTAGATTCCAGGAAACTACTTATTGCAGAGGGTGCGATGTTGGATTTTTCGGGAAAATTTTTTCAAATGAGCACGTTTCATGGTCCCCTGAGTGAGAAAATACCACTCGTTGAAAATTGTTATATATATATATAATATATATATATATATAATATTATATTTTATATTTTTATATATAATATATATAATATATATATTTATATATATATAATATATATAAATATATATATTATATATATATATATATATATATATTATATATTATAATTTTATATATATATATTATATATATATATATATATATATATAATATATATGTATGTATGTATGTTTCAGCCAGTTTTACCGTTTTTTTGTCCCACGATCCTGTTCGTAATTTTTTGGTTTTTTTTTTTGAAATTTGTCTCAACTATTCGTTGGGTTAATTCTTGGATGAGTTCGAAGATGGTGTAAATCCGACAGTTAGTTTTCGCGTTATGGGCCGTGTTTGAGTCGTAAAAAGTGTTTTTGAGGTTTATTTTTAGGAGTGTTTGTTTTGAGTATTTTTTTTTTTGGGAAAATTTTTGTTAGCCGTTTTGATACGCAACTTTTTTACTCGAGTCATTTTTTCGTTTATTGCGTTGTAAGCGAGTTATAGTGATGTGTTTTTGGGGTTTTTTTGGGAGTGTTTTTATATGAAGAAATTGTTTTTTTGGGTTTAAAAATTTCAGTATATATCGTGGAGGATGTTTTTAGTTTGTATGCTCCATTTCTTAAATTTTCCTTGTGTTTTACGTGTTTTACGAGCTATTTAGTTTCTTATGGGATTTTACATGTGAAAGACAAGGATAGAGTATTGGTATAATTGCTCGTTCTTTGTTTTACACGTGCACTGTTGCTTAGGTACGTTATTTATTTATTTTCTTGTTTGATCAGCTGCTCTTATTCAGATTTATTCCTCATTAGCGTTACAAAGATTACACATTTTTCTATCTTGGTACTATAATCTTTTTCTCATGGGGATTTTTATTTAAATGTTGAACAGCTGATAAAAAAAAAAAAAAAAAAAAAAAAGAATAATTCAAAGAAAATCATAACATAACCTATTTATTGAAATTTGTGAAAAAATTATATAACCTAGCTTTTATTTCTCACTTGCATTGTAAAGATTACACATTTTTCTATTGGTAATATAATCTTTTTCCCAATAATATTTGGATTTTGAGCAGCTGATGAAATAAAAAAAAATTTAACGAAAATTATAACCTAAATTTAAATTTTTGAAAAAATGATGTAACCCAAACATGGAATCTACTTCGTCTTACCGGCCCGCCGGGGGGCATTTTTGTACCCTTTTAGAATTGAAATCTAAAAAATATCTACATCATGATGTAAAACATTGTGCACAAATTGTATTGTTTGTAACTGAAGTGTAAGGAGATAAAAGATTAAATAAAATTGATTTTTATTTGGGTTTGTTTTATAATTTTTTTTATAAAAACGCTCAGTTTTCTACAATTACGTTAACTAGGTGAACCCTCACTCAAACTCTCTGATATTTTTTAAATGTTTTTTTTTTAAACAAATCAACCGTATGAAAGTAAAAAATAGGTAATAAATTTGAGCCTCAATTTTTTCGATTTATACACAGTATTCAAAAATGAAATACGGTAGTGCAGTGAGTGTGTACAAAAACAAATGAAAAAAAGTGATGTTTATCGCTTGTTCAATCCGTCAAAATATATTCACAGTTTGAATAAAATCGAACCAAATAACGTTTTTGCAGAATGTTGAGTATTTTGACTAAATTAACCAACCTTTTTTTCAAACTTTTCTTATAGTTTCATTTATTATTTGCACATATTTTCACCACGTTTTTACTCAGCCCTATTTGAAATCATTTATAGGGAGTTTTTAGACTAACTGACGATTTTTTACACTTTTTTCCTCATGAGTTGGATTGGGGAATTATCTGTAAAACAAGAAAACTGTCTGTTGAGTTCATCAGAAATCACTTGCATTCGTTGAGAAATTGTTGGGATGAAATTTCTCGCTATCAAACTTTGACAGAAAGTGAAATGGAAGAATTTCAAGATTTAATTAATTGGAGTCTTGCATCTCGATACCAAATAATGAGTGAGAGCTTTGTAAATGCATTCAAAAATAAAGTAGATTGGGATAAAATTGATAAATATCAAGCATCTAATTTTGATTTTGTTGCAAAAATGAGAAGTTCCGCACTTGATGAATTGGTTGAATAGAGTGAATGAGAACAGATCATCTCAGTCAACGGGCCTTATCTGAGTCCGCGCTGATAACGCTTCCGTACTGAGCCCGAGATGGGCCTTATCTCCATATAAGTTTCGATATCTCTATATTCGATAAATACAATTTTACTATCTCAATAAATTTCGATAATTACATAAATTTCGATATCTCTATATTCGATATATTCTCGCTGAATTGCAAACTTAACTACAACTTATTTCCCATCTATATCTGTCGGCCGTCTAGAGTCAAGTGGTAGCGCGCTCACTTGGCAACATGGCGGTCCCGGGTTCGATTCCCGGCAATGGCGATATTTCATTGTATTGGCGCCTGCAATGAAATATGTGCGCACGCTGTTGGACTGGGTGTGGTATGTGTGTGTGTGTGAATGAATGAATGAGTGTATAAATGTAAAAAAGCCATTAAAAATAAAAAAATAAAAAAAATAAAAAAATAAAAAGCTATCTAGCCCCAAAAAAAATTAAATGTAAATAGATGTGAAGTAGGTTAATCATAATAAGAGTCTTCTGTCCAATCTGGTGAACAGATTGAGATTTGAGGACGACAAGTTCCCTAAAGCTTACACTCAACTCATCCGAGGGGGGGGGTATGGGGGGAATTGGTGGGGATGGGTGGGTTGAGTGTAAGCTCTGGGTGCTTCGGGATATCCGGAGTCCCAAACACACATATTGCAGAAAATAAAAACTTGAATATTTTTTAAAAAATGAGTCTTTCATACCAATAAGTTCAGTGGTCAAAAATAATCTTGACACTTGAAAATGTGTAAAAAAAAAGGGTAAATCTTAACTTTAAAAATTTATATCTTGGCTGAACACTTGTGCGCAATGAAAAAATACGGGGAGAATACTTGAAATAAGTCTAAAAATAATGGAAAAGTGAAGGTTTATTTTAAGATTTATTTTTCAAGAAATTAAGACTTTCGTTTTTTTGGGTAAAATTGATATTAATTTGAGAGTTAGATGGACTGTCTTCAACGTACGCCCTTACTACTTATAATACATATATATCTGACATCTGATAAGTATAAGGCTAGTGTAAAAGTAAATCTGCTTTCCATGTGCTATAATTTGGGTGCCACCCCTTCCCTGAGTAATTAGGTCGCCAGGGAATCGGGGATAGTAGGTCAGATGGCTTTCAAAGGGGTACCAGTTTGAGAAGGCATCTTGGGCTGAAAAAATGTCAAAATTCGAGCAATCTCAAACCAATTACTCAAACAAATAGCTGCTCTTCGTTCCCATACGCTTGAACGCATAGCAGAGCTGCCATTCTGCGTCGAATTAATGGCATTTTTCAATTTGCCGATGATTCCACCGGTTGAAAAAAGATTACAGTTCAGTTCAGTTTATGACTAGACTGCACGAAAATACTCTGATCTGTAAGATTTCTTCAATCAATGGAAACGCCGATATTATTAAAAATATCTGCAAGTTTATCAAATTCATCGACGACTCTGCCGGTTGAAAAAAGATCACAGGCCAAAGTTTTTAGTGCAGTACAGTCAAACACTGAGCTGAACTTTTTAATCTTTTCTCAACCGGTGGAGTCATCGGTGAATTGAAAAATGTCATTGATTATAAGCAAAACGGTAGCTCTAAGGAACGCAGACGCAGAACCAGGGATCTTTTAGCAGTGGCGGCACGTGCAATTTGGCATCAATGTTAATCCTCCATTTGATTTTATGTAAAACTATCGAATCGATAATGAAGCGCTGCTTCACTAGCATTCGGTCGTTTTACATTGAGTCAAATCGAGGAAAACATGATTGCCAAATTGCACGAGCAGCCTGTCTTTTGACTCTGCTCGAATCGGCAACATTGATCGAAGAACCATAAGCAGTTCTAACCCGAATGCGGACAACACGGACAACAGAACACAGATTGAGCCTTCAGACATAACTACCAGATAAAGTATATATATAAAAAAAAAAAAAAAAAAAAAAAAAGAGGATCTGTTTTTGTCGTATAAGAAAAAATTATACGAACACCAAAATAAAACTGTTCGAATTCGTCACTCTCTCGTCCAATTCAGCGTTTATTTATTTATTTATGTTGGTTTTTTTTTGTTTTTTTTTTTTTTTTGTTTTTTGTTTTTTTGTTTGTTTTGTTTTGTTGAGAAACAATCATGTAATAAAATGATTAATACAGTGTTGTATGGTTGGAGATAAAAATCCGCGCTCATTTAGTTGGGTCGTTCACAGTTTTTACCAAACATTTAGGCAACTATGGGATTGACATACTTAATTGATAATTGATAGACTATCAACACGACAAACGATTTGCTGCACATTGAAAGCGAACGAACACTGACTGATAGCAAAGATACCGATATTTACCGAATCAATCCCATAGATAGCGCCACTAGTCGCTTTTAGGGAATGTCGCGTTTTTGGCATTTTAAACAACCGAAAACACAGAAAAAAATCAAACTCCAAGAGCGTCAGCACCTGCGAAATTTTTTAGGGATTTTTTTGAGCCCAAAACAAGCAAAACTGGTTGAGAACCAAAACGGTAATTTAATAAATTCATTTCGCCTTAAGCCTAGTGAATGCAAATAAGAATGAGTGCGAGTGATACTCTATGTCTATCTACCACACTCGCACTCGTTCAGGCTTCGGGGACATTTCTTATTTCATCATTTCCGGCTTAATTATTGAGGGTCTCAGCTTGAAACTTCCAAGATACTTTCCTGAGGTATATTTGCAGACTGTGCTGACGTTCCTCGAATTTATATTTTTGGCGTAAATTCATCAATTTCAGCCAAAAACTGATGTCTTTTCGAGCAGCGCTAGTGGCGCCATCCATCGGATTGAAATATGGAAATGTTTCGCCAGGAATCACCTTAAGCTGACATGGTACGATGCTAGAGAACATTTAAAGTAAGTCTCGCCTTTTTGTCTTTTTCCCAACATTTGTCGGTACAATTTCCTCCCAACCTTTAAAAAAGTAATGGTAACTTTTCTCTCAGAGAACAAACAAAGGGACTGTGGAGGCTCCCGGATGGCCTCATCTGATGCTACTCACAACCAGTGGCGTAGCGCGCAATTTGGCATCGTTGCAATTCGTCCCTTTAAACCCATGAAAAATATCTAAATAATAGGTGAACACCTTCGTATTCGACCTTTTACATGGGTTTAAATGGACGCAATTCAACGTTGCCAAATTGCACACTCCGCCACTGATGCTACTAGTTAGAGAACAGGAAAACTGGTCCGGTAAAAGTTCCCAGTTTCGCTTAAAAATGTATTAACCTACAAAACGTTATGATGACGTAACTTTATAAAATTGAATTCTATTCCGAAGACAACATAACGAGTTAAGTTCATAAGAAAGCTGATGAGATGGAATTTAACATTTTAAAAAGAACTTTCGATTAAAAAAAAAAAGTCCCTAAAACAAAGCTGACAGAACCGACTTTCTAAAATTGGGGTTATGAATGTCTGGCTTCAATTTTGTTTTGTTTGGAATAAGCAAAGCTAATATAAAAATCAATGATGATATCGTGAGTTATGACGTGACACTAATCCACTGGCAGATCCAGGCATTTGTCCTTCTCTATCTTTCGTCATTAGAATGCGTGTGTTAGAATTTAGAAAAGGAGAGATCAGGGGCAGTCACGTGATTTTCGCCCCCTCTTCTATCCTTTTCTAACACATGCGTTCTAATGGAAAAAGAGAGAGAAGACAATTTCTTGGATCCGCCAGTGCACTAATCACACTGACAATGAGAGAAAGAATCGAAGTCGTACTTTAATTCACTAGATTATTCTGGCAGTCCCAATTTAATTCAGACTTCTCAGAGGAGGAACAAATCTTTCAAACAATAATGTAGGTAATATTTTACTGTAAGTTAGGACCGAAAACAAGAGGCTCAGAGACAGTGGCAACCATACTTTTCACCATTTAAAGCCGGGTAAAAATTGAGTCCATTGGGGGTGGGGGCTTCCCCGACAATCGATTATTTTACATGGGTTCAAATGGAGGAATTTCCAAGCTACCTCTTTTACGAGTGACTACAGTTCGGAAACAACTTCGATGATGGGAAAAAAAGGAAAAAAGGGGGGAAGGGGGGGGGGACAAGATTCCAAAAGATAAGTTTTAAGGGAGGGAATAATATAATTTTACGCACATATAAATGTAAACGGTAAATTCTTATTACACCCATGAAAGAATGCGATAAAAAGAACAAATTTTATTACGTAACATATAGATAGGTTTGCTATTGCTTGGAAAGGGAAAAACTGAGATGGACATTGGTAATGATATTCCTATGCGACCTGAAATATTCTTTTGTTGTTGAAATAGTCGAAAATTACGTTTCAGCTGCCCGGGCAGAATTTTTATACATTTTTTTTTTAAAGGGATCCCCGGATACGGATCCACCAGCAACTTTGAGAAGGGGGGGGAGGCACCTCTGGCACCACTCTTCTGAAGAGCCTGAGCTACGGTCTTAAAAATCTTAATAGAGGGACTTGTCTAACGAAAACATCTTCCTCTGCCGATAGGATTGGACTCATGGGCATGCACAGAAATACATTTTAATCTACGGGCCTAAATTATCGAATAGTGCGTGCCGCAGGCGTGCGAAATGTTCCTACACTTCGATGGTCTCACGCAATCCGGGACGTTCTCGTCACAGGATTTATGAAAAATTTCCTCACAAAAATTAGTAAAGTGGTGACTTTTTTTTGGCTTATTTAAATTAAATATTTCAACACCGCATGTACACAAAATACTTTCTAAATTTTGAGGCTATTTTCCAGGGAAATTTTCAAGCCTGAGAGAGGGGGGAAAAAAAAGACGAAGTCCCAAAAGTTTCCTCACTTTCACGCGATCCGCGGATCGGTTGTATGGAATAATTCCATCATGGCAGAATTTAAAAAAAATTAGACTGGAGAAAACTCAATATTTACTTTCGGGTCCGTCATGACCCCCCTCCCCACCTCTTGGTAATCTACGTATATCAGATACCTTATGAATATGGAGGTTAATACGGCAGTCACGTAAATAAAATAGACGCATCTCGTGACATTAACTATGGATAACTAATAGAATTTAAAATGAATTATTCGGAAGACGCTTTGAAAGAGTGATTAGCGTTACTCTGGTGGGGGGGGGGGGAGGAGGACTGCTGTACCCTCCAAATGAGCGCCCGTAGAGTCTCGACCCACGAATGAAAAACCCATAAATCAATTGATTTATCCCCCGATTTAGCAACACTGTTTAGCGGTTCGGCTTTGAATCGATACCACGAAGCCATTACGCAAAACAACTTTCCTAGCCTGCAGGTCTCGATCAGAAGATCTTTTTATTTTTTTCATTTTGAAGCGAGACACCCGAGTTCCTTTTGTTCTCCAGCTCAACAGTTTGTCATCACTCAACACGTGGACCTTGCTGCTGCGGCCAGTGGCGGCTCGTGAAAGAGCAATCATAGTTTTCTTTTTAAAGAAACTGAACTCATTCAAAAATTTGGAGATTCAGTTGAGCCTCCTGAGGATCGATATTTTTCCATACACTTATTTACATGGAAGCAATATATCGATAGATAGCGATGCACTACTACTGGCCCATAAACTAAGTCACGAACGCTACTCGTTTTCGCCTTTTGACTTTCACACAAAAAATTAAAATTGTGCGAGGACAATGTTGCCAAATAGCGCGAGCCACCACTGATATTTTAATCTTGAGAAAATTTGGATGGGTCTTTTTTATATGGTCGCCCTGTTGAGGATTTAAGCTATTTTGTGATTCCATTTTCGAATCTTTTGGTCCAATTTTCAAAATCATCCTACTTGGTAAGAACCCCCTCACTTTCTTAGGCCCCATTTTAAACAATGCTTCCTCATTGGTGCATACTAAGAAAATCAGTTCAAATAAGGGTACCTTATCAATGAGTCTGATGCGTACTTATGCCACAACAATATGCAACCTTGATTGCTTATTTCTTACGTAAAGTTCGGCAAAAATAACGCGATGCGCACATTAAAAACATTCAAAAACCAATTTGACTCAGGGAATCACTTCAATTTCAAACAGCCCGCGTATATGTAGTTGTCACCAATATTGTAACCTACAAAATAATGGAATTTCCTCCTATTTTGATTTTGGAAATATTGGCTGCATTATTTGCTATCTGGTCTTTTCAAGCTTATCAAAGATTACAAAATAATACAAGAATCGTATGCATCTAAACGAAACATTCAAATGTTTGTAAGTTACGCTGATGTTAACATAAACGCGGTGGTTCCGTCTATGTAGTTGTATGACTTGTATGTCGGTGATAATGGTGTCTAGTGTAGCGCGGGATATTTGAAATAGATGAGATTTTCTGAGTTGATGAGTGGATTTTGAAAGCTTTAAATGTGCGCATCGTTATTTCCGCCGAATTTTACGTTAAAATCAACGTCATATTGCTGTAGCAAAAGTGCGCAACAGACCCATTACAATGATCTTAAGTAAGGAAAAACATTTTTCTCTTTTAATTCCCTCCCTTCCGCGTCGGACTGAAGTCACGGGAGTCGAAACAAGCACAAATTAGAACTAAATTTTTTCGACACAAAAATAATAAAAAAAAAGTATTTCAGGTAGAATGAATCACTTTCATAAAGGACATAGATTCATTCTTCGAACGAAAATTCAAGGACAATATGTATTGGTGCCGATGGAAATTACTATTCATAAATCAACGTTGGAGAATTTTAGTGGTAGTGCCGTCGGTTTCGACGATAAAACTGAATCGTAACATTAGACTCCGCAACCATGATTATATCGATATTTCCTTCATAAAAGCTTACGGAAAAGAATCGATTAACATGCAATCAGACTGTAAATTTGGAACCAAAATACTAGCATTGAGCGCGACATTTTCTCTGAAGATAGTCCACCCTTGACGGGCGAAACGGCGAATAAAATTATTAAAAGATATGATCTGTTTGTTTTAAGATGATAGGAGGCAGATGGTTAATTAAGTCGGCGACCTACTGTGGCAACAAGGCGGGCCGCTTGACGGCTAGAGTCAGCAGTGACCAATCAATAAATAATTCTCATCAACAACTTGAGAGAACATAGTTTGCAATGGAACCCAAATAAAAAGCTTTATTTTACTCAAAGCTATAATTTTTGTCTCCACTGAAACTTTGAAAAGTCATTAAAATCAAATATAGTACGAACAAAGTTTATTAAAATGAACCTGATGTACCTACTTGACGCTTTGCTTGGACAGCTTTGAAAAAAAGAAGAAAAAAAAGAGCGAACACAAACGCCAATTCACACAAGTTTACTTGTAATGCATGACTCACACAAGTCACAGCCCAAACCTGATGAATCCTAACCTGAGTGAAAGAGCTTCTGCGACAAGATTGTTGAGACAGAGGTTAATATTTTAAAACTTATCTCAGAAGTCAACATAGTTGAACTTAAAATCATTAAAATCAGAAGTAGAAACAATAATAACTATCAAAATAAACCCAATGTGCTTGATAGTTTTCTTGGACTAATTACTACAGCACCAATGCACACATATTCAGTTACAATATCAAAGTTTGATGATCAAACTCACCGACCAAACCTGATGTAACCTGACGGGTAGCGCCATTCGGTGGCAGGGGAGAGGGGGCGGCTATTGCCTTCCCTGTGGCTTGGCACACCCCAAAATTTTGGTTCACACAGAAAATTCAAGAAGTAAACAACAGAAAAAGGTTGTGTCATATTTAGTGAACTCACTCTACTCGTATAAGATTTTGAAGAAAAGTCATTACAAGAAAGAATGTAAAAGAAATGGATTTGGAAAAATTGCCCAAATTGTAAATCATTTAAGACCTGAGCTCAGAGCTTCATGAATAATATGCATGAGAGGGACGAACCAAAACCTGTAGATGGTAGCGTCACACAAGCCTCAACACAACATTGATTACTTCAGCAGCAGCCAAGTCTTACAATGCTCGACCAATATCATCATTCATAGACAGTCTTAACTGTCGTTTTAAATCAAAAGTAAATAATCAGCCTGCTGCCCCTGCCAAGTGAGCAGTTATTTAGCAAAGAATTTAGACTCGCAGCTAATCAACCACTCACCTATGCCTGCTGATGCTCGTCATGGACATGGGCAGCACCGCTACTTGCCAGGAGCCAATAGAGACCTACATGCATCTTCTTATTGCATCAAACTTAAGTTCTTAAAGCACGAAATGCAGGTGGATGAGAAGCAAGTCTTTTTCCTTCCAGAGACCAGGGCGGTGAAACCGTAGACCCTAGGTTAGAGGTCATTTTAGAGGAGTTAGCTGATAACAGTTGTCATGTGTTCAGAGCAAAACCAATTGGTAGATTTTTGAATTCTGATACGCAGAAATTGTATACCTATTAACTGCAAATAAACACTAGCCAACTGAACTGAGATGGAACACAGCAATTTTTTGCCACTGAGGCACTTCACTAGAACATAACGCGCGTCGCATTAGTTCACAGAGCGGATTCATCAATTGCGGTTACTTGATCAAATCATGTTCCGTGAGTGGCGGCTCAAGGAATCTGACAACTGCCCCTTCTTCCTTTACGAACTCATAACATAGTCATTTCTAGGAGAAACAGTTTTTCTCTCCAAGAATCGATTGTTTTACGTGGGTTTAAATGGAGAAAACACATTTGTAATCACATTACACAAGCTGCCTTCAGCAAAAAAAAAGCTTTGCTATTAGGCCTCCAGCTAAATATGATGTTCCAACGGGTGTCATAATATGAAAAAATAAAACTGGGAACAATCCCTTGAGTAACATCCGTACGCAGAAAAAACTCCGATAACTGAGAGTAGCTTATTTCGACTAGTTCACAATTCAAAAAATCTGCCATCTGCCAACAGTTCAGATTTGACTTTTGACAGCTCCATTCTAGGGTTTAAAATCTTTCAATGACTTTCGGTCAGCCAAATTTGTCCATTATCTGTAGTGTATGTTGATCACTAAAATAAAAGTAAAAAATGGTTTCCGATAAGTTGTCCCGTGATTTGCTTCAAAGCATTTTCTGTAGGTAGAGATGTTTGACGTGATTCGCAAGGGCTGTGAGCCTATTAACTGCTCACAAACAATGCAAACTGTCAAAGGCCAATTCATCTGAATCAACCTTCAGCGTGACGGTATTACTAATCTTTTACTTTTGGGGCATTACTTGAACATGTTATAGCTTGTCTCAGAAAAGATTGGACTTGACACTTCTACGGCTTTGATGAAAACATCAGTCTCAGTCCGCTACTCACCTTTTGAAAACATCAATTGTCTGAGCCACTACGCACCTACATGAAAACATTGACGTGTTTGTCCGCTAGACAGTTGAGGGTATCAAATGTAAACATTGCAAGTGTCAAGTGTTGAGCGTCAAGTCCAATCTCTTCTAGGACAGCCTATACTTTCACCGGGAGGTGAGGTCCTACACCTAAATTCCTAAATCGTCTCATGATCAATGATGTTTCTGGGAGGAAGTAGGAAATTTAGTGCTGCTTCGTAAACTATATTAACGAAATGGCTGTTGACAGTTTTGGTGCGTTTTTTATTCACCAGTGCAGATCCACCGCACTGCACCGTGATGTTTTTTTATTCCGGTGCTCCAGCACCGTATCGCACGGCAGTGTTATTTTAGTAGCGGTGCAATGCATCCGGTGCTACTACGGTGCAAGCTCCAGAGCATCAGAGTTGAAAACCGATGCAATGGAGCTCCGAAGCTTCTGGTGCTGCACCATACAGCTTAGGTGCAGCTCCAAAAGCTTAATGAACCAGTGCAGATTCCAGTGAATAAAAATGGGCATTGTACGCTTAACACATACATGCAATTCTAATCAAACTGATTGCAAAATTAATCGGAGACTGTATTGGATCACAAATAATGCTTTTTCATCAGTATCATTGTTAGTGACAGGTTAGTTTGTTTACTGGTAAAAAATAATGGAACAGGATACTTGTGGTTACTTTCAGTTGGTCTAAAGTGACCATGATGGGTACACCAACCGAATGGAGGTTGCTTCATTCCATTCCGGTGTAACGTTTGAACCACGTTGGCTTACTGTGCAGTAAAAGAAGCTGCTTCATTGCATTCCAACAAGAAATCTTAGCCGCATGAATAATCAACAGATCACCTAGACCGTCAGTTTTCCTAATGACCTGAGTTTCATTGAAGTAACCTTAGTTAAAAGTTTACATTGACATATTTCCCCGCATTTTCACTTGAAACCATACAAACGGAAATGAGTCAAACCAATCAATTGCCACCAAGAGGCAATGTAAGAGTGGACAGGAAAATTTTGATAAAAATTGATGAATACCAATGAGTTGCCAGAGAAGCGCATCTCTTCATTCCGTGAGGAATAAGACGATACGTAACCATGTCCATAAACACCAAATACTTGATTTGGAAGTAGAATTCTCGAGTGTTATACAGGCATTTTCAAGGAGCACAAAAAATTATTCACTCAAAAAAGCAGCACAAACTTGACTAAACAATATTGCTTGAGGCATAAAATTTCATAAAAGTTACTCAATATGCAAATCAGCTTGCTTGAGACAGAAATACAAGCTGCTGCATCAAACCCACAAACATAATGCAATCACACTGTAAATAGAATAGTAGGGCATTTTCAGGGTCTAGATGTGAGGGGAGCCGGTGACATTAATAAGATGATTCATAAATAGAATGTAAACAAATGGTGTTATTTTAGCACAGGCGTGAACACCACGCGGCCATTTCGATTTTCTCACGTCAGTCGAGCACAAGATAAGCGAGGTTGGCCCACTAACACTCGTAAGTTTCGACGCAAACAAAAGCACAAATTGAGAAGGTAGACGAATAATACTCCGAAAAAGCCATTGATAAACAAGTTAACACTCGAAATGACTGAAAGATTAGTTGAGTCATTGAGTACATCACACGAAAGAAACCGCGGAAGTGATAGTCGTAGAAACGACGACAATGGACCAACTTAAAGCGCCACTTAGGTAAATGGGAAAACACATGCGAGAAGAAGCGGTGAATTAAATGTGTTGAAAATGGGGAAATATAAACAAACCTGAACTATCCGATGGCAGATATTCCACGATTAGTAAAAGGAGAAGCAGTTGTACGCCTGCCGCCATAGGTACACGCACATTTAGGAAGATTTTTTTTTGTAAGAAAAAACACCACAACACAAGTAAACACTTCTCAACACTTGCACTTCATGGTTTGGTTAAATATGGGTACGAGTACCACGACACACAGCGTGCGGCGAAAAGCACGAATCAAAGTAAACGATCAATTTCATTGGGAACCAGGAATCTTTAAATAAACAACCTAAAGAAGGCATACATCCCAAAACTGGGACTTCCACTCGCGTTCCGACTTCGCGATCAGCGGTTACAAAAACACTCACTCAACAAAACAAAGATTTGTTTCCTTCAGGCACGACACACAACTTTTCGCAATAAAAATGTTTCGGATCACACTGTTACGAACTTTAAAACAATATAATCCCGACATTCGTGCAAAATTTAGAAAAGAATCGGCGTTTTCATGGACCACGATCACAACACAAACTATGTCATCCTTGCGAATCAAACGGTACGAAGCGATTTTCAACAACTCGTCACGAAGACTGAAAGGAAATAGAAAGCAACTTATTTTGATGAGTTTTGAGTTTGCCCGCTGGAGCGCAGCACTGCACCACCTTGGCACTGCGCGGTATAGTGAGGAAGGTCGTGATCACCACCGATCACGGCCGGCCGGCGCTCAGCGAGGCAGCTGGCGATGGCGAGGCGAATTAT
The DNA here is from genome assembly GCA_011764245.1 of Trialeurodes vaporariorum. Taxonomy (NCBI): domain Eukaryota; kingdom Metazoa; phylum Arthropoda; class Insecta; order Hemiptera; family Aleyrodidae; genus Trialeurodes; species Trialeurodes vaporariorum. The sequence continues at coordinate 44,407,653 of VMOF01000002.1, forward strand.
TACAGGTGGACGCACTTTTCGCGCGACAATTTTGACGTCATCTTTAGTCAAAAATTGTTAGTGGCCGCGGTGTTGCATAGTTTCGAACATAGAAAAAAAAAAAGAAAAAAAACAAAAAAAAACGCATCTTCTCATGAATAGTTGTTACTGTTGCCCAATTTACCCTTCACGACATCGGTAAAGACATTTTCTGGAGTCATCGAGATCAGTGGCGTACTGTGCACTTTGGCAACGTTCCCACGTATAATGCCGACCTAGAGTATGCTAGATAAACACTGCCGACCGAATACGAAGGCGTTCACCGAACACCCAATAGTTCGATATTTTTCATGGGTATAAGTGGACGAATTGCAAGTTGCAAAATTGGATGCTATGCGCCACTTAACCGAGATGCATTGAAAAAAAAAATTGAATGATTCTCAGAAGCGACGAACGAGGTTAATGCTGGGAAAATGAACGACATGCGGCGGACCGACTACTGGTGATGGTGAAAGCAGAGGCGTCGCTGGGGGAGGGGGGGGGGGGGGGTGGAGTTGAAGAATATGGGGGGAGGGGGCAGTGGAAATTGCCGTTCTGAGTTACCTTTATGATGGGTAAGGGGGTGACCCGGTGACACCCAACATTTTTGCCCCCCCCCCCCCCAAAGCCCCTAGCGACGCCACTGGGTGAAAGTAAAATTATAAATAAATGGAAAGCAAGATTTAAATTTAATGGATGGATTACCATTTCCACACCGTTTCTCAGATTCTCACGTAAATAATAAAGATTTTAGCAAAGACTTCAGAGGCGGTCTGGTTCCGAAATTCGGACCGGAACTCGCACTTTGAACCGGCCACGATGAAAGGTTTAAGGAGCAACGGCCACCGACCCTCCCCCACCCTAGTGATGGAAAGAAACCCCCCCCCCCCTCATAAATATATCGATGACTGACTCCATGGTCAAAAGTTCTATTCTAAAACATATATTGGTTGATGCCCTGGCCCTCTGTCGATTCAGACTGCCTCGCATTGTCATTAATGCGATAGCCATTTCTAATTATGGTCAGCTTTTTTGTGGTATTTGTTTGCTTATTTTACTTTGTTTGTTTTGTTCTGATCTCGTGACACTGTGACAGTGAGAGTGAGATACAGTGTTCATCGGTCGAACTGCGAGAATTTTCTGGACAATCGGATAGCGTTTGATGAGTGTTGGAAAGAAGTTAACTATTCGTACGCGACTGTGCCGTTCTAGTATACCTTTAGAAATGAAGGCGCATCGTCCATAAAAGTAAGCGGAACTTACGGGTTGAGTATTTGAATCGGTTAGCGTTAATTGTGAGTTGGAAGATAGTCAACCATTTGTACGTGACTGTGCCGTGTTAGTCTACTTTGAAAAATGAAGGTGCACCCAAAACAGTAAGACGCGATTTCCCGATCGAATTTCGGGCTCTTTCGATAGGAGTCTTAGAATCGGATTCTTGGAGCTGTGCGTCGACATTACGGGTTCAACGTATGTCTCCTTTCTCCTTTCCCCCTTTCAGATCGGAACTCACGGCCCGGGATTTAATAAAGCTGGTCCGAACTGTGGGATCGTTCCTCTTTGTCTCTATTTCTCCAATTCTTAAGGGGTGTCTCCACCTGCGAATTGACCGCTTGAGCCAATAGGGCTTCTTTGTTGTCGATACATCGGACTCGACCTATCGAATTCAAGGCAGCTCATTAGCTCAATCAGTTTATTCGCGCTTTTAAATTCGCAAGTGGAGACACCCCTTTACACGTATTTTTCATGTTTTTCCTCTTTTGCCTCCCTCTCTCTCGTTCCCTTTTATTCCTCTCACGGCCCGGCCAACCCAAATTGGGCCGCAGCGCTATAGAATAAGAAGACGAACAGAAGCGAAACTGCGACCCAGTTTGGGTCACGCTGTCATGGCCGACCTGGTTAGTACGCGGTGGTTCACACTTCACAGCATGTAAACTAACACGAATTCCTAATGTTTTCTCAGGCTCTGGGCGCTGTGGCATCGGTTTCGCGAGCGCGGGCTTTTCGAAATGGTTCCTGGCGTACTAACCAGCTAAGCCAAACTAGGCCTATCCGAGTGACCCATTGTCTCTTATGGGAGTTTCGCTTTTGTTCACCTTCTTATTCTATGGCAGCGCAGCCCACTGGAAAATTTCCTGGTTTCCCGGTTGTAGTGTATCGGTGAATGCGGATAGTTCAGAGTGTTGATTGATGTAAGTCGGGTTAAAGGGGGTTATGACAGAATATGCTTATACTTTGTGTCCTGTCGATATCATGTCTTTTTTAAGTCCTAACTAATCTTTCGTTGTTTTAATCCTATCCCCTTAAAACATCAAACATAACACCGCCCCGGCTCTGGAACACTTCGACAGTTGAATGATACAACTAATTTTCAATCGATTCAAGCTTACAACACTAATTGTAAGTCATACGGGGACACGTATAGTCTCGAATAGCACCTACTCCGAAAAGCGCCGGGAACAAATGGATTCGTTGTGAGATAACTAATCCTACATGACGGAACTAATTTTGCATAAATCAAGAATTGAAGGCGTAAACGGATTAACTGTGGCAAAGCTTCTTCAGAACGAGTCAAAGTATAGCTTGGAGGTCTTTCGGCTTTCGCCTTTCTCCCCGAGATTGTGGCCCGGTCGCATTGAACTCTCTGCATCTCTGTCGTTATGATCCTTTTCTTCGAGGCCCCGAATTCCTGATATTAACCCTTTTAAACCTGATTTTTTTTTGTTCAGAAACGGATTTTTAGCCAACATGGTTGATCTCGGCACTGTTTCCTCATCTATATTGATGTGCATACTGTATTTTCATGTTTGTCATAAGATTCAATGTTATTCAGACGCATACATTGAAATGTACGTACACCAGGTCTGAAAGGGATAATTAAGGGCCCAGTCAAATATACAACCAACTATAACCTACTTGCTTTCTTTATTTTTTCCTTCTTGACCCTCTTTCTTTCATTACTTTCCTTCGATTTTCTATCTACTTTTTTTCTTTCATATTTATCATCAAAATTCTGGAGAGGCAGGCGAGGGAGGGGGGGGGGGCAAAAAGATACTTTCCTCTTTCCTCCCCATCTAAAATATTAATTGGAGGGGCAAAAATCCCTGATACTTAAAATTACATGACACTGTCCATATGGAATTCTTCAAGGCCCTCAGAGAGGAAACTCGAAGGCACCATTCCTTACATGGCCAAGATTATTGGGTTTTTGTCATAAAAGGTTATTTCACCGTAAAAGGACACCAATTTGCGATGCATTTCTTCATCGTTGTTACCTTTCTCACACAAAACAGCGGATAACTGCATGAATTTCACAATCCGATTCACTTTTAAGCGGTAACTCCATGATGAACACGCGAAAACGTCCGAGAATGCACTGAGTATTGTTTTTCGGATCCCATGATCCGTAGAAATTATTATCAATGAATCTTCCATGTTATCATAAGATTTGAACTCACAGTTATCTAACTATTAATTTAGTGCGTGTCTCTCGCGGGAAGTCCACAACATCGGCTGAAATAGGTGCGCGCCGCTGCGTGCATCCGCAGCCCGTGTGCGACCGCATTTGGTTAGAAAGTTCTGAACTTTCGATAGTTGGATCCTAACGAAGATTTTCGTCCACAGCTGGGTCAATTTGGTCAATTTTCGTGGATTTTAGAGGGGGGGGTACCTTACTTATTGAACGCCCCTTATTGCTTAGAACCATTCTCTTACTGACTTTAAAAATGTATAACTGTGATCTTATTTTGAGTAATAAAATTGAGTTTCGTAGGTCCCCTCGTGCGGCGACCACACGAAAATTTTCTAGGGGGGGGGGGCAAAATAATATTCCCAGGGGGTGGTACTTTCTTTTGGACCAAAATTTCGCCGCCCTCTTCCCCCCTCTAAATCCTGGTCTGTCCTTCCTTCGGGACAATGGGGCCCAAAAAACACTATGAGATTCTTCAATAAATGACGAGACATGGCGGTAACCGCACCTCCCTATTAATCGTTATTATTTCCGAAGACGCTAACCTGACCGAAGACTTTTGTCCCACCATGTGTTTTGTACAGTAGCACATGGTCATGGTCAACCATCCAGCGCAAAATACGCCTTCAAATTGAAAGTAATGCAAACCCGCCAGCAGCGCCCGACCAAGAAGCGCGTCAGATCAATTGTCTCGACTAAAGAAAAAGGATACGTTACTACTATGCATCGCATCGCACATTTCTACAGTAAATTTGCATCCAGCTTTCTGTCCTGATCTTTTATACTGTCAGGTTAAATGGAGGAGAAATTCAGAGTAGACTCTTCAAGCCCAGTAAAGCATTTTCTCTTTCTCTCTCTCTTTTGCAGTGGCGTAGACAAGGATTCCGGGGCCCTTCTACTGTTTCTCCAAGATAGGGGGTTCAGCCCCCCCCCCCCCGCGCGTAGGACCTGAGATCTGGGGTGTTTCCCCGACAAATTTTGGAGATTAGATTTTCTCAAACGTAACTTCAGGCAATATTCATCTAAGAATGCTCACACAATTCATGCTTATAGTTATCGGTTTTATTTCCTTCCTTCTTCTTGTTTTCGTATCGAAGAACTTAAAACTCGCGACTTTTTTTCTGGAAAAGTATTTCCGTAAGAAAACGCTTAAACAGTGTTGGAAGACGGAAGATACTTACAAACAAAAAACGAAGGAGGAATGCTATTTCAATAATGAAAAAACTTTCCTTTCTTTACTTTGACAAGTTTTTCCTTTCATCAGGCCCGGGGCCCCAACATCGTCGGTCTTCAGGGGCCCTCACAGCCTGGGGGCCCACCCGCCTGGCGGGGTCCGCGGGGGCCTTATCTACGCCACTGCTCTTTTGAAACATTGGTCTTAGAATACACTCCTCTGACCTGCAGTTTTTTCAAAATCGAGAAAAAATTGAACGGCAAAAATTGAACGTGTTGGCGAACAGGCATATTTCTACAAGGTGGATTATACCGAACTAATAGTCTCGAGAGATTTAACAAACAAAAAAAAAAAAACAAAAACAAAAAAAAAAAACAAAAAACAAAAAAAAAAAAAAAAATGAGCTGAAGAGAATAGGAAGAGCTAGTTAGTGTTGAGAGAAAGAGCATGGAAAAATATGGTATCGATTGAATTAGTGGCCGCTGCAGCTCGATCCGTTTGAGGTTTGACAGTCATACTTTTTGCCATTTTAACCCAAGCAAATGTATCAATTTCTCGGTGGTTCGATTGGACAGCCTCCACAACGATTATTATACAAAGCTTTAATTTTTAAATGGATAAATAACATTGTTGCCTCATGGCACGATTCACCACTGCACTGCATCAGAAACATTACTCAAGTAAATCAAAAGAAAGTAGGGTCACCTGTAAATTGTATTTCAGGCTCCCCCCCTTCCCGAATTTTTTCGTGTGGTTGCCATACCAGGGGTCCTGCAAAAACCTAATTTTAATGCTTAGAATGAAATCACAGTTGTAAATTTTTGAAATAAGTAAATGGTTCTATGCAATGAATAAGTATAACTGAATTGCTTAAAAAAAAAAAAAAAAAAAAGGAGCATACATTTTGCAAGCCCCCCCCCCCCACATTTAAACCAAGGGAGCGCAAGTATAAACATTTAGCCGAGGGCACTGGGTAAAGTTAATCTGGCGCTGCACCGAGGCATTGCCTCGGATGCCCTATGGTAGTTCCAGCCCTGCAAAGGGCTCTAGAAACATCTCCTCCTCAATGAAAAGCCATAAAAATGCATTTTCCTTCCTTTTCACCATGTACTACGAGAAATAACATTGGAGAATGAATTCCAAAGATTACTGGTCTAGGAGCACAGACATGCACTTCTGAAACGACCTCTCTACTATTGATATTTTAACCTTCTCGCAACTTTTTAAATTTCTCTAAAGCTTCAGTCCCCCTCAGTGGTTTATTGATGCATTTCAATTTCAGCTCAGGTTACAAATTTCTTCAAAATATACCTAAGGGACAGTGATTTCTGCCATCAGCCAACTTTTAAAAAATGCATACTGATGATGATAACTCTTTAACTTAGTTTGTATTCAAGACAGGATGAATAAATATACATTTCATATTTTGAGGTAGGGTGAGCGCAGTATACTTATCTACAAAGTAGCGAAACTCGATGTTAGAGAATCGGCAAATGCCCCCCTGGTGGTCCATCTTCTGTGTGATTTGCATTGGATAACCTAAACTAACCTAGGAGTCGGAAGGTTACAACTCAATTTTCCCATTTGATTACATTGGAAAACGGCATTTGCCGCCTCTTCCTTATACAGTTTTGCTGCTGTGTAGATGAGTGTAATGTGAGGGTGAGTTAATAAAATCAAAATGATGCATAACACAGTAAGTGGGAATGATTTTCTTATAATTTATTGACACTTTACACCTATCCATAAAGGACGATTTCAAGACATCAAATTTTCATGGAAAAACAGGAGAAATATCAAGATGGTTGACACATTTTTCAAAATTAGACTAACAAAAAAAGAAAGAAGAAGAAACCTTCATGAACAAAAATGAAAAACAAGAAAATATCCTTTTTTTTGGGGGGCAGCAAAAATCTAGAAGGTTTGGTCGGTGGCAAAAATGGTGTTGGAAGACTCCTTGAGGTAGGTAACCCACAATAGACACTCATTCTAGCACAGAATGATACAATCAGAACGGAAACTCTGTCGGATTTTGAAGCAAATTCATTCCTCGTCCGCCATGTTGGGTCTGAGACAGACTGAGAAGAAAGAGGGAGAAAGAGGGAGAGAGGAAAGCGAGTGCTCTTAGGGTTTATCCTCTTTCTTCGGTAATGAGCCAAGAAGAAAATAAATTGGATGGGGAAAGTAAATTAACAAGCGCATAAAAAGCGACGAGTGTTACAACATTTAGGATGTTTACATCTGGATTTGCGCACGCGAAAAAAAAAAATATATATGTATACATAGGACATGATCCGCAAAATTTTCATTCTGAGATACCAGTAGAATAAAAATGAGGCCGGAAACTAAGATTTAATTCCAGAATTTACAGAAACAAATGAGTTTCAACACAAATCAACCACACAGAAAAAATGGAAAAAACACTTTGGTAGCGCTGACAAAACCTTTGGTAGAAAAATGACCCAGCAAAAGACTTTAGTTGGGCCAACCAAATTTTTTATTCACCCAGCAAAATCTCTTTAGTTAAGCGTAAAGAACCTTTGGTTGGCTCAACTAAAGTCTTTTGCTGGGTCATTTTTCTTCCAAAGGTTTTGTCAGCGCTACCAAAGTGTTTTTTTCTGTTTTTTCTGTGCACGTCCGCCATGTTGGGATTTAGGACCACAGCGTTGCCTATTGGTGCTGTTAAATTCCAAACTTCCTTCCAATAGCTCTTATGGGAGTTTCTTTTCTGATTGTATCATGCTGTGATGCTAGTGTCATTTAGATCCATCTTTTCAGAAAAGTTATACATTTTGATTCCAAACAATCCCATTTGTCTCTCTCACTCTTGTGTAATGCTCGTTTGCTCCGTGTCTTTCTAAAACCGGAAGTCATACTTCATGGCTGTTCTTTACTTACTTCTCCAGTGAAATTACTATTAAAAACCCTAAAGATTTAATTTCTGACAAAAGACAGGCAAAAAGCAGCTTTGAAACACAAATGTTGAGTTTTTAAAAGAGACACAGCAAACGAGAGTTACACAAGAGGGAGAGGTAAATGCAATCGTTTGGAATCAAAATGGAAAGACTAATCTAAAAACATGGTCTATATTACGTCACACTAAAACTGTCTGAACTTACTTCAAATTTTTTAAGTGGTGTAGGTGGTCTACCAAAACTAAAATCTAAGGCGTTTTCTGACATTCTTTTGGTCTCTGACTGTTCTAGCGGGGACAAAGATACCTGGCCAGAATATGCAACGTATATGTTTCCATTTAATACATGTGTTGGATGCATTGCGTGTTGCATACCATAGCCAGGTGCCAGGTATCTTTGACAAGATCTCTGCTAGTACATCACATCCAGTGTTACCATTTTTAGCAGAAATTATACGCAGTTCCCATTTGACTCAACCTAAGATTCAAATAATTTCTGCCATAGATAGCAACACTGCTGATATTGAGTATGCAATACACAACACACAAGACACAATTTAACCACACTATCAGGTGCAATGTGCACTGCGTAAAATTACGAGACCTGAAAGTAGCAAAGTATTGCTTCGTGTTTCTCTTTCCTTTCATTGTAAAAACGCCTTCAATTTTCAAAGTATGCAATCAGACATGCACCTGTGGAATGAAATTAAAAACTGGCCAAAATGAAGGCTTTCTACAGACGTGGTAATTCCAGCTGAGGAAAATTAAAAAAACAAAACTTTTGGATCTCTGGGTAATGCAAACCCGATTCCAGTATCTTCTGTCTTCCCCAGTACTAACAAACGCTAAAGTTTTGACAGTATGAATGCACGTACAGCGCCTACCGTTGATTTGACTACAAGAGGATTCACCACTTATCTCGAGTTCTTGACGGCCAAAACTTTTGCATCTGATAGTGTACACAAGGGTGCAAGAAATCAATTAGCAAGAAATTTTTTTTAAAAAAATGTTGACAATAGTGGATTCCTTTTGGCCTCTTTCAGATATAGGATGACAATTTTGAAACTTTCAGAGCTAAAATTCCTTCAAGCTTTCTGATTTACTACCAAAATAGACCCAATACACACACACACATTCCCACTTTGGTAACAAATATTTTTCCCCTTTTCTTTTTGACACTTCAACAAGCAATAAAAAAATAAGAAAAGTTCCGCCTTCTGTCTAACTGATCATACTACCCTTGGTTTATTATAATTGTAATTTTTACATAATCCTCTATTACAGACTATTATTTTTTGAGACCCTGTTACAGGGTTTCGCAGTGAATTTTCAGCACAAAGTGCTTATTTCAGTCACCTGTGTTTTAGAAAAGAAATTACCAGTAGGGAGTAAATTGTTTTGAGAAAAATAAGCTGTTAAGCACTAGCTCATCATCCCAGGAGGGCCTCAACATAAAATTTAAATTTATTGAAAAATTATACAAACAAAGCTGAAAATACAAAAACCAGGAAAATTGCAAAAGCGCTCAATTAAAATGCAATAATCAGTTTTTATAAAACAATCAAACAGAACCACTCTCAGGTGGCTGAAGTCGGCGATAAATGTTAACCCTTACCATTGGAATGGGTTTGTTGCAGCATTAGGGAGAATCTGTTCTTGTGTCAACATACATAAAAATCACTTTGAAAGAACCACTCAGAGCAAAAATTTGGTAATGAGAACTGAACTTCGACACATATGGAACACCGAAGTGTTCGATTACAGTAACCAAAGTTTTCGATTGTGAGTGCTGAACTTCAGTTAGGAGTACCGAAGATTTTTGTAAGGGTGACAAATACAATGACTCACATTTCATTTCTTCTGAGGGCTTCGCTACTCCTAACTGAAGTTTGGTACTCACAACCGAAAACTTTGGTAACTGGAATCAAACACCCTTGGTGTTCCATAAGAACTAAACTTTTTTTACCCGTGCAAAAAGTCTCAAGATCCATGCATAATCCCACGAAAGGCGTTTTAAGGAAAGGCAGTCAAATAAGTAAATGAATCCTGCAGGCATACACCATGAGCACCAAAAGATGACGACAGCAATTTGTATTTTCGGTTTAAATGTAAAGAAACATCTCACTTACTCATAGAACCTACATTTTTTGTTATTCTGTGACTTTTTTTCTGATAAGTTTTTTGCACTTACTATGGTGATTATATCACGTTTTGAGTCGATTTGCCAAATTCTGAAAAGGAAATACCAGGCAAGTACCTACTTTGCTGAATGCCATTGTTAGCCATCTTTGTTGCTCGTGGTGCACGCAAGCACAATTGATTTGCCCATTCGACTGCCATCTTAAAATCTTTCATTCCATCTTTACCTTAAAACGCCTTTGGTGGGTTTAACAGTAGATTTTGAGACTTTTGGATGCTTTGAATGTGATTATTACTCAATTTTACATAGAAACCAACCCTCCATAATGCAGAAGCAAAAGTTTGCAATAGACCCATTGTTTTGCACACTAACTTTGCTCCACTCATATTTAAATCGGGGTAACCGGGTTCATAACCATCATTGTGACTTGCATTTCACATTCAACCAGCAAAAGTGTGAGCGAGACATGCTGGAGTAGTTCAAAACACTGTCACTAAGGTGCACAAGCACTGCATACATTTGCTAAATATTACAAAGCGAATGGTTCTGCAGACATTTGCTGACACAATTTCACCATTAACCACACTCATAACTCTTCAATAAATCTTAATTTTTGGAATAAGTTTTTTGAAATTTTGCATTACAGCATGAACTTTAGCACTCTAAATCCAAATTTTGCCTTTCTTTTACCTTAAGACTCAATTTCACCCCGGAAAACAGAAATTATCTGCACCTTACCTCAAATTGACAATTCAGTGAAAACTAAGAACATTGTGGAAGAACCGTAGAAGCTGGAGGAAAACTAATCGAACGCTCGGATCCTACGGCTGAAATGCCTTCTGCTCCTCTTTTTCATGCAATGAGAGGAGGTTTCAGGATATTTTGTCAAACTTTGTCCTAATTATCCATAAGGAGAATCTGTTAGCAAATGTCCGCAATTCGTAACATTATTAATTACATGGTGCCCGATAGAAAGATACAGGAGCACGAATGGAGTATGTCGAGCTTAACACACGAGCGCAACTTGTAAACTGTTTATGTTGAGTAACACTAGGCATACAAACGGTAAGGGTTAAAGATTCATCTGAAAACATAATGAGACCATGGGCCGATACAGGAATTGGTCTTCCTTTCTCTCCTTCCATTTAAACAAGTGCATTAGAAAAAAGCCCAGAAAGACTAAAGTCATGTGATGGCCCCTTTTGCTATCCTTTTCTAACACATGTGTTCAAATGGAAGTATAGGGAGAAAGACAGATGCCTATACTATAACTGCCCATGAATGAGACGAAGCTCACAAGCAGAGGTAAGGTGAAAGGTCACATAGATTAAGGGGTGAGCTGAAATTTTGGGGAAAAAAAAGAAATTTTAAACGAATCATGGCAGGTGATAAAAAAAATGATCCAGCATATATTATAAGGCACGGTGCATTTACGCAGCGCTGGTTCACTGAATAACCCCGTGAAAAGAATTAAGAACAATTTAAGTCCATCTTGATTTTGCTTAATAGCTGTTAGGCTCAAAATCAGTACACATCATTTTAGTTGAAAATCATTGCATCCCATCACCTTCTATTACTTATTTTGAATTGAAACGGAACATTTTTCTACTTGAATATTTTGGCAGCTTTGCTTTCTGATTTTCAGCAGCACAGCTGTCTCAACTCTGTTAAACCCATAATAATCAAATTGATGAAACTTCTTAGTGAAATGGGGGGAAAAAATTCCGGGCTAACATTTTTTTTTTTCAAAAAACGAACTTGTTTCAAACCAAAGTTCTTTGAGAATCTAAGTAAATGCTGGTAACTTGAGATATTTTAAACAATTTATATATTCTAGAGAAAATTTTGAGACTAAATGACCGAATTCCTCAAGTTTTCGAAGTTATTGATTCAGTGATGAAATGAATCGTTCAGGTCAACTTCAAAAATATCAACTTGAGTAAACTTCATGATCTCATGTTGAAATCAGCGTAAAAATTTGAACTGGGCGAAGGCAAACTGTTTTTAGACCAAGATACCTGTAAGTTAGCGCCTTCTTTTTTTGCGCTTATCTCGAGATGAATCTGATTCCGAATCTGAGTCGGAGGAACCCGAGGATCGCTTTTTCTTCATGCGAGCTTCTCGGACTTTTTCGAGATGCTTCAGACGCTCAGTCAATGTTTTCCGCGCTTTGTTCGACCGACTAGCAGCATTATCTTCAGATCGACCCTTGCCATCCGATTCACTGGACAAGGAGGACGATCTGCGATGATTATTATTTGACGACTTGTGCCGATCTATGGATTTAGATTTATCTACTTTGCTAGAATCTTTGGAGCGACTTCTGTTGTTACTGCGCGAGCGAGATCTATGATGCTTTGATTGATTCTTACTCTGCGATTTTGGTGATCTACTTCTAGACCTTGAGCGCTTCCGCCTACTGACTGATGGGGATCTAGATCTATGACGATTTCTTGATCGCGATGAAGATCGACGGCTTCTACTAGGTATCTTCTTACTCCTCGAAGAGGATCGCTTCTTCCGTTCTCTAGAGCGAGATTTTCTAGATTTAAGTTTCCTATCACGGGATCTGGATCTGTTTCGTGTTCGTCGATCTCTGGACCTGGATCTTGATCTTCTCGAGCCTGACTTGAAATCCTTGCTATCTGGTTTGGAAGATTCTTTAAAGCGCGAGACTCGACTACTCGGCTCATCATCTTCCGAAGACGAGTCAGAGAGTTGGTTCTTTTCTATCACGTTCTCTTTGCTAAGTTTAATGTGCTTCAGGAGGTTTTTATCAATATTGATATCAGAGTGATACATGTCCAATAGTTTTTTTTCTGTTTTCGAAACTTCCGTAGAATCAAATTTCCGGCCATCACTTCTATCATCGGTCTTCTTATTCTGAGTCGGAGATTTTGCTTCTGGATGAATTCTGCTTCGGAGAGCACTAAGCTGAGAGAACATCTCAGCAATGACATCATCACTGGACCTTTCCGGTTTTTCATCAGTTTTTGGGCTCTTCTTATTTGTTTCCTGAAAAAAGTTAAAAAATTAAAAATTAATTTTTAATACATGGCTTTGTTTATATAAAAAAAAAAAAAGCAGCAGCAAACATTTCAATTCAGTCCTCTCTCAAGGGGAGGTCACAGTTAGGCCACCTCAGTTATCATTCAAATTTCACATCAAGGTAATCCTAAGGATGTTTAGCAATAACTCATCGTCACTTTTTGGGAATGTGCCTTTAAAAACTCAACAAAGCTTTTGAAAGTTCAAGGTGTGTATGCATTTATATTACGAGAATTAAGCCATCATCTCATTGAAGATACACTAGCGCAAAGGGCTGGGGTGCACAGTTTCATTTATGCAGCCCATCTTTAAACATAAAAAATTACCTATATCCAGATACCAAATTTCGTTGAGTTTAAGCTTCTGTTCTGAAGATAGTTAAAAAAATTAATAGTTGTCCCTCTACTTTTTGGGAGACCCCGCGTCTGATTCTGACTTCAAAAACCCTCATAACTCTGGGTAAGTCATCTCTGGCACTGATACAATTGATCAGCTTTAAAAAAAAAAAAAATGGAATTAGAATGCAAATCCTGAGGGGCCAACTTTTGCCCTGAATGATACCCCTTCTTTATCACTCCAAACACCTTGTAGGATTTGTAAAATTCTTTTATGACTTAGAGTCCAGCCAAAACTGTCTTCAATTGGATTTTAAAACTCAGAGAGTGATACCTTAGTCGTATTTTACATTGTCATCAAAAGCGGTTTGATGGCCATCGACAGGTACTGCTCGTATTTTGCTTTTCCGATGGCCATCGCAAGGGGCAGAGCTTAATTTAATTACACAACATAGCAACACTGTACCATCGGGTAACAGCCATCAACGTCGACGACCTCTCTTGCTTGTCAACAGTTTGACCATCACCGATAACAGATCGTTAGTCGCGCGCTAAGCGGTCATCGGAGTAAAGTTACTGAATTTTAGCGCTTTTTCGTGATTGGTCAGAGAAATACCATAGCGCGATGGCCATCGCCGATAACAAAGCAAAATAAAACTCAACTTAACTGTGTAATCTTTTCTCAACCGGCGGAATCATCGGTGAATTGAAAAAACTATTAAATATACATGGAACGAACAATTTTTTTTTTGTCTTAATTTTTCCTTACTGCTTAGATTTTCAGTGAATTGGAAAAGAATATGTTGCCAATATTTGCAAAAGGACAAAAATCTTTATGGACAAAAATGTGTATTAGCATGCGGGTACATTGGATGTTTTCGTATTGTACACAGTGATTTTTTTTTTTTCATGCAAATACTGGGGACTAGACACATTGGACAAAATGTCTTGAACGAAATGCATTGGACAGACTGTCTTGCCACCAAGAAAACCTAAATACCAATCAGGAAAGGTAGGGAGAGTGGGATTATTGACCTCCGACAAAACGCATAATTGCATCCTTAGGTAAAATTTTCAGGTAGTTTCAGAGGGAAATCACTTACTTTGCCGTGACTTGCATCGGAGGCATCTCCCGATTCATCGTAGTCTAGCGCGTTGTAATCCACTAATCCTTCCGCCTTCTCGCTCGGTTCTTGAGCGCTAGAAGTTTTGTCGGTATGACCATTTGAAATCTTCTGCCGAGATGTCTCCTTTTCAGAATCTGGACTGTGATGTTTCCTCTTCTTCTCCGATGCTGCTACGCCTCTTGATCTTTCCTCTTTTGACTTATCTTTCCGTGAATCACTGCGGTTCTTTTTCTTTTCATCGATTGGCTTCGTCAACTCTTTATCCTTTTCCGCATGCCTCTTTTTCCTTGCTTCTTCACGTCTCTTTATCTCTTCTTCTCGCTCCTTCTCTTCAACGGCTAGTTTCTGCAAGAAAAAGAACGAGAAAATGATTGATAGAACATGAGTCAACGGCATTTCCCCAGTGAATGTAATGCCCTTAATTCTGGATCATTGGACGTGAATACATAGAGCAAATTACTTAGTTTAAACCCATTTATTGACAAGAATGGAACTTTCAGAGTAAATGGTTGACTGAAGAATGTAGATCTCCCCAACGACCAAAAGTTCCCTCAAATTCTTCCAAATAACCATAAAAGTACTCATTAAATTTTCACTGACGAATATGAGCACCATTTTTTTATACAACATCTTAAAATCTTTTTGCTTCAATTTGCCGACGATTTTGGCTACTCAAAGGACACAATGGAGCTGTTGCAAACTTTTGCTACAGGCTTATTGATAGATGATCAAGGGGTAATACCCTGTAAAAATAACAAATAGCGCACTAAAAAATCGCAAAATCCACTCCTAAACTCACAAAATGCTTTTAAACGCGAGATCTTAATGGCGGCCGAGGCCGCGGTTTTCTTATGGCAATTGTATACTTCTTCTTCTTCTTGTGTGGTGTTGCGAAAACACCTCGTGTAGATGGCGGAAAGAAACTTAAGTAAAAGAAAGATGAAGAAAGGTTTTTTTACCTCCAATTCTGATAGTTTAATGGTTCGCTTCTCAGCCTGTTTCCAATGAGGTGGTGTTTGACTGCGTGAACGACTGCGTGAAGGAGTTCGATATCTCTGAAAATTTAGAAATAAGAAATAAATGACAAAACTTCTTTCTTTTTTATTTTTGTTGTTCCTTTTCTGTGATGGTCAGCTTTGAAAGATAGATTCTTGGCAGCTAAATGATCAATTTATATTTTTTTCAAGTTTGAATCGATACAAAAGTGTACCTATTACTAAACGGCTCAATTGAACCTCCAAAAGGGAGCTAGGAGGAAATGTCCAAAAATAAGTGTCCCCTCTAAAAATGTCAACAAATTAATTAAGTCTAATTAGATAGAATCCGTCTGTCGCCCCAGCTGCAGTCTTAGCTCTTATGCGGGTCTTTCACCGCGAACGACACACTTCTGCGAGGCTCCTTCATACCCATTCAAACCATTTGGTCAAGCGAGGATGTCAGTGGAACTGATCATCATCCAATGTCATGTTAGTTGATAGGCACTCAACTCCCATGTAAAGACTCACTTGGCAAATTTTCGCACGGAGTCAAAGCATTCAACGAGTTTGGGGGAAAGACAGGGTGCAAGGATGGGAAAGAGCACGGTGGACTCCGCTACATGCAGTAGATCCTGCGCAGGAAAGGACTTCCTACAACCGACAGGGGGCATCGGCTGCAGTGCTTTGGTGTTTTGTATTTTACTCTCTCAATATTCCTCCTTTGTCTCATTTCTCTTTTGGTTTCTCTTTGTTCTCTTCTCTCTTTTGGTCCCTCTTTGCTCTCATTTCTCTTTCGGTTCCTCTTTGTCTCTTATGATTCTTACTGTCTCTTTTCTCTTTCTACTCTCACTTTTGGATCTTTCTTCCCTTTCTCTACTTCCTTCCAGAAAAATCAGCTGGTTAACTGGTTCACTTTTGCTCTCTTGTTGGTGTAGGAGGATTTCCACAGTACCCCTACGGCAATCTCCTCCAGTTGTCTTCTGAGCTCACCCTGGATGTACGGAAGGTAGGCCGACTGTGTCTGACCTGAGTTTGAGCTCACTCTGGATGTATGGAAGGTAGGCCGACCGTGTCTGACCTAAACTGACGAGTTGGATTGGGTGGTTGGCGGGACCAACGTGTCTTCAGTCCGTTGGCAGCGGATTCTGACCAGAGAATTGTCTGATTGTCTTCTTTCAGCTTTACCAATCTTGGTTGTAGTTTATCTGGAAGTCCACACGTGGATAGTCCTGCTTCTTTAACACCTAATATTCTTCCTGCTGTATAGGATTGCGAGACTGCATTTGGTTCACTGTAAACTTAACAAAAATCAACTGGACCTCCTGGAACTCTCAGTTGAACTTTCTCTCCTGTTTGTCATTTCACACTCAACTGCCCTTTCAATGAATACAATTTAGAAAGAGTTTCACTAGGTTCTGATGTTAATTCACATTTGACTGAATTATTAGAAAAAAAGGTTTAGACAAAAAGAAAACTGTCTAATAGACTTTAAAAGTCCAAACAAAAAATAGTAGTAGTAGTAGTAGTAGTAAAGTCCAGCCGCCCAAACCTTGTGTTCGTTATGCTTGTATTTCAAAGCGAACGACTGGACTGAGAATACAAAAAGGGAATAGGAAGGAAGGGAGATACCTACCAAGGTACCTCACTGTGATGTAAAAAATAAAAAAATAAAAGTACAGTAAACTCTCGATTTACCGGATTTCAGGGGACCGGCCGAAAAATCCGGTAAATCGCGAAATCCGGTAATCCGAAAACTCGCATTTTTCGCGGCGAAATCGCGGACCGAAAACTCACATTTTTCGCGGCGAAATCGCGGAATTTTTAGGTATTTTTTCTCCCCCCCTCCCCCCCAAATTTTCACTGTTTCGACTAACCTGAGCCTGAAGGTTTTATTTACAAAAGCACAAATCACGCATGGGGGATTAGAACATGATAATTTGGTACTAACCGTTCGTTTGTTGAGTGTTTTTCATTTCTCTTAGCTAAAAATCTCTTTGGAAAAAATCAGCTGACTTTTTCCAAAGAGGTTCAGCCAGCGTTGCCAATGTTGGCAAGTTCTTGAAGTGCCAAAGCCATAAACTACGTGCTTCACGCGTGAGCGCATGGAGCCAACGAACTACGGGCGGCAACGCTGCGCTGCTGTCAACGCGGGAAAGCAGCAAAGCTTCCCTGCCGCTTGACGCGTTTTTCAAAACACCGCGACTGATGAGTTCGGAGAGTGACTCATGGTGATTCTTTGAGATCGCGGCATCGTGTCACGGGAAAAAACTGCTATATCTGAGCAAAGTCCGGTAAATTGAGAAGAAATTTCTTCTTGGGACCGAGAAAAAATCCGGTAAATCGCGAAATCCGGTAAACCACGATCCGGTAAATCGAATGAAATTTAACATTGTTCTTATGGGACTTTTGCCGGGACCGGAAAAATTTTCCGGTAAATCGCGAAATCCGGTAAATCGCGATCCGGTAAATCGAGAGTTTACTGTACATGGATCATAGTATTATAAGAGGCCAATATTAATAGTAAAAAACCAATGAGCATGAAGGATTCGAGCAAAAATTGACTTGAGAGCAGAGCTGCCGTTTTGCGAATAATTAATAACATTTTTTAATTTACCAATAATTTCACCAGTTGAGAGAAGATTACACAGTTTAGTATATGACTGTAATGTATGAAAAAACTCGCATCTCTAATCTTCACTCAACTGGTGGAGTCGTCGATGACTTTAAAAAACTTGCGGATATATTAATAATTAAACGGTGATTGCACCGATTGAGAAAAGATTATAGATCAGAGTATTTATGTGCAGTACAGTCATACACTGAACTGAACTATGTAATCTTTTCTCAACCGGTGGAATCATCGGAGAATGGAAACATTCTATTAACTATACGCTAAACAGCAGCTCTGCTTGAGAGGGTCACAGTTATGCGAGGAATGAAACGCACAACTTCACTCACTGACATGGCAAGTGCGCTTAGTGCGCGGGACACTAACTCAAGACTCGCACGCTGATTGGCTCACCGCCACAAAGTGACACTTAAATCCCCGGCCAATCAACGCATGATCCACACACATATAACGCAGCTCTCCTTTGAACATTGATTGTCCATTTGTGTTCCACCACTGAAGTCAGTCCAGCCAAGCTGATGAAACCTCTTGATTCAGCATACTCATCACCAGCAAACAATCTGGACTCTAGACCAAGCAACTGAACAGCTATTCGCACTTTAAATATGCCACACTTAGAAACAGCCCTTCTAAGGGCCACTATCAATTTCTTACTGCTCACAGAGACCATTCTCCTATATCCATATTGGTGACAACCACACTTTCAATGTGATTTTTACACAATTTAACAGAAGAATAGACCCTCCATAATGAAGCAGCAGAAGTTTGTAATAGACCTATTAATTTAAGGACATTTCCTCCCAGCTCTTTTGAAAGACCAGTTTTTTTTGTGGGATCATACCCAGAAGATTTCAATGCTTCCCAATGGGACTGTTGCTATAAGCGATTTGATAGACAAATCTGCTGTAAAAACCTCCAAAACTTACGATGGCAGCACTAAAAACATCCAAAATCCACACCTAAACTCAATGAATGCTTCTATTAGGGCGATCGTATTGGAAGCGTGGGGCAGTAATGATGAGAGATTCCCATCTAATAATATTGTAACTTCATCAAGAAGTGACCAATAAGAGATGACTTTCTTTTGACAACGAGGTCACCAGGTGTCACGGTACCATTCATCGAACGTGGATCACTACTCTTAAGACTAATTACTCTGTAAATCATCCATGTCAGTATAGAGAGAGTGACAAACTTAAGATGGGAATCTCCCAATATTACTGCCCAACGCCACCATTTTGCTCACGCAAATAAAAGCGCTTATTGAGTTGAGGAGTGGATTTCAGAAGTTTTTAAGGCTGGTTTCCAATGGAGCGCAACGCCGCGAAAGGACGCAACGCAGCAAAGTTGAACTACACGCACAAGAATGGGATCATTCACAATGCAACACAAAGGCTTCGCGTCGACGCAGGCTGACACGGCCAAGTTGAGCAAATCCCAACTTTTTGCGTGCTCCGCTCCGATTTCCATGGCCGCTGCTTGTTGGGTGAGCGTTCGATGAGTCCCAGAATCGACAAATGCAACAATTGAAGAAGAAGAAAAAATGCATTCGGCGGAATTTGCCTTCTGTGATTTGTGAATCTTGCTGGTAATGTCAAATAATAACTTTTGAGAAAATACGAAAATAAAAACATGCAAAGTAAACGCGAGAAAACGCGTAGTTGTGCGTCGAAACTAACCTAACCTCACTAGCGCAGTCAAAAATTATAATGTAAACAAATTGACTCCATTTTGAGTGTCGACGCGGGCCCTTCGAAATCCTTGATGCTGATTGGTCGATGCTTGCAGTCATTGGAAACGCGCCACGTTGCGCAAACTTGGCCCAACGCAACAAAATGCAACGCTAGCGACGCAAAGCCTTGCGCTCCATTGGAAACCAGCCTTTAGTGCTGCCATAATTATTTTTGGAGGTTTTTGCACCAGAATCGACTATTGAAGTGCTTATAGTAAAAGTGTAAAACAGCCCCAATCATCAGCTCTTCTTTTTTTTCTGCAACTTCATTGTGCAAGAATGAAATAAATAAATAATAAATAGTTGCAAGAAAAACTTACTCTAACACCACGGCCCTTAATGACTCGGCCAGATTTGGTGTATCCACGAAATCTCGCTTTCTTTTTCGAGCCACTCTTTTCATCGTGCTGTGAATCTTTTTTCTTTGATTTCGAGTCCTCTTTCTCATCATTGTCTATCTTTCTACTGAGAAACTTGTTTTGAGGTACATCAGGGATTTCTTTCGGGTCAATATTCGAGACTGTTACCAAAGGATGATATTCTTCATCAGATTTAGAGCTGTTTTCAGATTCACTTGATGATTCACTGCTAGACATTTTCCTGAAATAAATAGAAAAAAAATAAAAATGAATGCATCAATAGAGGAGGATATTGAAGCAAAATAATGAAGAAATCTTGAGTACTTGTAACAGCAGAAGCAGTGAAGTCTAGAGTCCCTATTATATATATAAAGCTGACGTCCCTCCTAAATGTTTTTTCTATTTCCCGAAAATTGGCCGAAGCGATTTCCTTTAAATTTGGCTTGATGATTCCTTAGGGTATTTAGAAAAAATCTGTCGAATTAGTTTTCTAAAAAGTTGTCTGTGAGCGCCGCAAATTGAATTTTAAAATAAGAGTGAAAACTCATTTTCGCACGACGCACGGACAGCGAGATGACGAGATGCTCCGCGCCACCGCCTGAGCTGGATTCTCTGATCTGCCCCTCCCCTCCACTCTACGCTCGGCAGAGTCTCACCTTATCAGTTGACGAGTCAGTGCAGCGAGAGCGGTGAAGGGGGGAGGTTTGTTCTTCGCTCATCTCTTGCGCACTGATTACTTCGTTCTTTCTCGAAAATTTTTCTGTCGCTCGCCCGTTACCCGCAACCTTCTCTCTCACTCCTTACGGAGGCTCATCCACTCCCATTCTTCGTATTGACCATTCTTTTGCCTTTCTTCTTCTTTCCTCTCTTTTCAATTTATTATTTAAATTTTTATCATTTCGACTTACATCACTCGGGATCGTTGAATAACGGTCTTAATATTTTGCAGTATGCTCTTGATTTAATTTTTTTTTTTTTTTTTTTTTAAGAAAACATTCTTAGCGCATTGTGCATTTATTTTTACCGTGGATTGTCACCGTTATATGGAACCTTTAAGCACTCGCTTCTCTTTTAATTCCTCTTCGATTTTCAACGCTTTTATTTTGGTATCCTCCGCGTCTTATTGGTTCTTTCTACGCATTGCCCGGCAATATCTTTTTTTTTATTTATTTAATACAAGAAAGTGCAAGCGCTTTGCGCTCACATTTTTACATTTTAATCTCTTTAATTCTCAGCACCAATTCTCCGTTTCATTTTTTACATTTTTTACCAACTACCAACTAGCCCGTAACCTTAGAATGCTGGCCGTGGAGGGCGCCCGTAGGGTGCTTGGAACGGCTAGTATACTATAAGAAAGGCGCCATGTCATGTTCTTCTTTGTCAAAAATGAAGAAACTGTTCACAGAGCACTCAAGAGGCAAATTGCAAATGGCTATTAGCCTCTGCGCTGTTGCCGCTATTTTGCTATTTCTAATAGGTTAGGTTCTGATTCTTGACAATAATGGTTGTTATTGAAAGAGAGAATTGGAGGATTG
Organism: Trialeurodes vaporariorum; assembly: GCA_011764245.1. NCBI lineage: Eukaryota > Metazoa > Arthropoda > Insecta > Hemiptera > Aleyrodidae > Trialeurodes > Trialeurodes vaporariorum. Next base: position 44,429,110 of record VMOF01000002.1, read on the forward strand.
AGGAACCAAGGTCACTCACAATGAAGCACTGCGTCCGTTTTATAGAACTTTTGAGGAATCCCTAAATGCAACGATGATTTCGCAAGTGGAAAAAAAGATTAGACTGCTCAGCAGGAATAAGACAGAATTTTAAAAAAAGTGGTCGAATCAGTGACCTCTTAGCCCACAAGTGGAATCATCGTTGAGCACAGGAATGGGTCTGTTGCAAACATTTTCTACAACGATTAAGAGTGTGTAATCTACTGTAAAATCGCCTGAAAAGTCCATTGGTGGCATCAGAAAGTCATAAAATGCAATAATAAACTCACAAGAGGCGTTTAATGAAATCCAAGATGGCGGAGAAATATCGAGCAATTTGTATGCATGCACCAGGAATATCCAAGGATAGCCAACCTCACAATATCGATCACAACCAATCACAATGTAAACAAACACATAACCTCTACCTCCAGTGAGGTTGTCAAAGTTGGTCATCCTTGGATGTTCGTGGTGCATGCATACAAATTGCTCGATATTTATCCGCCATCTTGGATTTCATTAAACACCTCTTGTGAGTTTATTATTGCATTTTATGACTTTCTGATGCCACCATCGGACTTTTCAGGCGATTTTACCTTAGATTATACTCTCTTAATTGTTGTAGCAAAAGTTTGCAACAGACCCAATACCTAAAAATTTCCAAACAACCTTAAAGTGTAATCTTGTTTCAACAACATTTCCGAAACTCAAGCATTAATTTGCAATCACAGTTACATCAAAGAAAGTTCTGTTTTGTCCTTGTCTCACTCACAGTTTCTTATGGGCGCAAAATTCTAGGATATGGGCTCATCGGCACCATCACACCACATGTTATACCTCGAGTAAGCTTCGATACGAAGAGAGGTTAGGATGATTGAGTGTCATGGTGGTGATACGCTCATAAGAAACCGTGAGTAAGACAAGGACAAAACAAAGGATATCTTTCGACATAATTGCAATTGAAAATTAACTTGTGATCTTTCATGAATTTTATTGGAGTGGAAAGATATTTTAAGGTACGAGGTATCTAATGGTGCAATAAAATTGGAGAAAACCAGTTGTTTACTAGCATGAATTTGTAGTCGAAAATTTGGATATAAGCGAGAGATGAGAGTGTTGAGATGAGAGATTTGAGAGTGAGCGAGACAGAGCATTTGTTTGGATCCAATTTTGATCTTGATGTCATTACTTAAGAGGTCTATTGATTCATTTGTCCTTGGTGATTGTGACATTTCTTCATTAAAATAATAGCAAGTTATCGTTTTTCTACAAGGATTGGGGGAGGGATGAGGAGAGAGGGAGAGGATTCCATCTCTCTTTCCCTCCCTTTCAATACTCCTGAAGCTTTGCTTTTTTTGCCTCTAAATATAATGAGGGTGGAAGTCCATGGGAGGGGTGAGGAAGGGAGGGGAAGGAAAGGAGGGGGAGGAAGGGAGGGGGAGGAAGGGAGGGGGAGGAAGGGAGGGGGAGGAAGGCATGTAGAAGTAACTCAAATCCCAGAGACAAATAGAGAACTTGCACTATGCCTGCGCACGGTGTCCACTTTTCGTGGTTCAATTTTGGTCGGAACTCATCGAAACAACAGCCAACATTCGCATAATGTTGACTGATGAGCGCATAGTTTGCCTTCGCCAAGCAAAACCTGTTTCCGTTTCCAGGACCGCGGACCATTCACAGCCTTTTGTTGAGCTCACCATCCAACATTATGCGAAGGTTGATTGTTGAGGCCGATGAGTCCCGACAAAAGTTGTTCACGAAAAGTGGACACCGCACGCAACCACGGGAAGAATAGGGAGTGCACGGTCTCTATTTGTCTCTGTCAAATCCAAATGACCGGAGGCTATGCAAGACTGATGTTGACGCACCTCACTCCACTTGATGACAAGATCCAAAGTTAACAAATAAGATACATTATGTATAGTCGAGGACATAAAGAATGCCTGACGACTCCTTAGATTTTGACTTTTAAGGGGAGGCTCTCGTCTGCTCCTCACAGATTTTGATGAAACTTCGTAGGATAGTCGTCTAGGGTTCCAATAAGACTCGGTCTGTAAAGGGATTTCCTTTAACGCCTTCCGGTTTTTGAGAAATTCAATTTTGAAAACGTGATTCCGAATGATAGCCGAATAAACAACAAAAACAACACTTAGTTATAAATCAGTCGCTGCAGCAGTGGTTGCGCGTTCGTCTTGCACGCTGAAGGCCAAGGCCCAAGAGGCAGAGGCACCTAACTTTTACACTCGAACCTTGTTTTCTTCTCTCTTTATTCTTAACCTGTCTCTTTCATTCGTTTGTTCTTTACCGGCATTTTTTTTTTAAACCCTCCCAGGTCTATTCTTAATGTTTGTGTATTTACTGACGAAATACCTAATAATGCTTTACGCAAAAATGTAAATTATGCTTGCAATTTGCTGTATGATATGGTAACTAAATATTTGACAGAAAGACCTACTTATCTTTTTTCTTCTTTTTTTTCTTCTCTTCTTTGTGCTTATGCTTCCGCTTTTTCTTTTCCGTTTCTTCTTCCGAGTCACTGCTGGTAGATTCTTTCTTCTTTTTCTTCTCTTTTTTTGCTAAAAGGAAATTAGGAATAATAAGAGCTTTTTAAGAATTGATGGGTAATTTTATGATATGCATAAGTTTAGAAAGAACATTGGTCCTAACCTTCCAATTCAGTTTTCTAAGTTACGGATAATAGGTGAAGCTACAATATTCTGAGGGTGACCCCCAAACCCCCCTGAAGGAGTTGATTTTACAGGAGGCTGGTTGCAGAATGTTTTTGCAAAATTTAATCGAAATTCAAACAGCTATATTTGAAATGTTCCAATTTTTCCCCAAGTTTACCCATTTTCCTATTGATTATAATAAAACACCAATCATGGCCAACAATTTAAATGATGAATACCTTTAGAGTTGGTCAGACTCTAAAGTTTGGAGATACACAAGCCAAAAAAGAATAAAACAACAATAAAAAAATATAAATTTTATATCATTATATATTTTTTAATGTTGTTTTATTCTTTTTTGGCTTTTTTGAATCTCCAAACTTTCAAGTCTGACCAACTCTAAAGGTATTCATTATTGATTTTAATGGAAACCCTTTATCCTCCATAACTTGCTTAAAACTTAAAATTTTGGAAATACAAAAGAGGTCCCTTTTTGGAAGGTTAAGAGCAATTTCTCTGCAAAATTTGGATGTATATTGACCATTGGTTCAAAAGTTATGACGGGATACAAACATACAGATATCTGCACCATCGCAATACTTTCTCAATTTCGCACATCGTCAGAGTGAGAAAGTAAAAAGGCGTAGGAAAGACATTCAAAGTATTTTCAAAGAAAGAAAAAATTAAAAAATGAACAAGTAGTGAAAAAAATTAATTTTTTTCTTCGAAAAAATAATGACAAAATTCTCAAAAAAACTAAAAATGAAAAATAAGTGTCTCGAGAGTGGCAAGGGTTGAACTCTTCAGACAAGAGGCTTGTTACATTAATAGAAGAAAAATAGTCAGAAGGACTGTTAAAGTCTAAAGACTTTTAATCGGTCTTTTCCGTTTCAATTAAAAAAGAATCAACAAATTTCACTGTGTGCCCATACTTGGTGCGGTCCGAAACTTTTCTCTTCAAAGCAACTTAAATCCACACTCAAGGTCATAGCAATTTCTTGCGCCTTATTCTCACATCTCCGCACTCTGTAAAACAAAGATAAAAATATGATCTTACCCTTCGACTTGGACTTGGATTTCAAAACGAGTTGTCCGCAATTAGTGACCTTGGCATCTTGGAGAGGACGACTCATTCTATCGACTGGTAAAGACTCAATATGCTTCACAACATCTTGTCCGGAGAGCACTCGTCCGAACACCACATGAACGCTAAAGAAACACAAAACAAAATTGGACAATTGAAAATTTTGACGACCACAAAATATAAAAAACAAACAAACGTTATGAACTGAGTCATTCTCTGAAAGAGAGAGTCCACGATCAAATTTTGTCTTTTCTTTAATCATAAATCTGCTCCCAGATTAGAGGTGTGCAAAAAATATCCCAGTTTCCAGTTACTCGAAAGAAAAAAAAATCCCAGTCCTTTCCAAGTTTTTTTTTTTTTAAAAAAACCAAAAACCAAAAATGAATCTTTGAAAATCACATGTGCTAATTAAAAATTGGAGTCCGTGAAATTTGTTTAATCCTGCCTGAATGTGTGCATCTCTTACCACTCATTTTGCAAAGATGTGACAGTCTGTGAAAACTAAAACACGAAATCCACAACTCTGTTCCAAAATTGAGGTTAGAGGACACAACTCAAAGAATCTCAAAGAATTCCAGAAACTCGAAGCAAAGAAGAAGATGACTAAAAGCAAAACTTTAACAATTCCAAAGTTAACTAATTTCTTCCACGCAAAGCAGCATCAACTTTTGACTAAAAGTAAGATTGATCTTCCTTCTTCCCTTGCTTTTTGAATAATGAATGAAACTATTACGACCAGTGATAGTATTTTCAGCTCTGTTTTACTTTTCAGATCTAGAGAACTTATTTTGCTATTTTGCAATATTGCGATTACTCCAACTCGAAACTCGAAAAAATAGGCAAAACTTGACACAACCTAAAATTTCAGCACCCGAACACCTCCATCCAAAATCTTGGCTCATGCATGAATTTTGCATAGATTAGTTAATTTGTATCAGTTAATTTCTTACATTCCCAGTTGCAGGACTTCCGCCACATGAGCTAATCTTTTCTATGGGCGATTCAAACAAATTGTTTCTTTATAGAATAGATGGATTCTGGAAATCTTTCATGCAGATGAGACTTGTTGAATATCCCCTCTTCCTCTTTTCAAAGACATGTTGAAAGATATAGTTTTTTTTAACAGTATTAATATGAAAATATTAGAGGAAAAATTAAAAATGAAGGAATAAAAATAAGAAACATTAAACCACAGAATACTACAATTAGAATGGAAACTTCGGTTCATTTTGAAGCATTATTTTCAAATCAGCCATCTTTAGAAGTTCTAAACCATCCCCATTTAAGCCACGCAAAAGACAGAGACAGAAATATGTCTACCATATTGCAAAATCACCAAGAGACCAAAAAAAAAATGTTTGCACTAGCTTTTATAGGCTCTGATTGTATTAATCTGTGATTTAATGTCAAAGTTTCTTTTATTCTTCATTTCTTGTATTATTTTGATTCTTTTTCTAAATTTTTCTTAAATGTTTTGTTCAGTGACTGGGAGTTATCTACACATTAAAGTACAATCTAGATAAGTATGATGAGACTGAAGATGTGTTTCTTTTCTCAGCAATCCCTCAATTAGTAATACAAGTCAATTGCATTTGAATTGCTTCTATTAACTGCTATTTCTATTATACTCCTAATGCATTTTATCAAGAGACTCAGAGGCAAGAATGGAGGACCTAGTTTGATTCAGGAAAATGCCTGAAAATAGCTTAATAATACCCGAACAAGTCCTTTTGAGCAAAGTTTCTTTGCATACTTGAAAGGTTTTTCCAAATTTATGCTTAAAATACAGGGTGACCCAGAATTTATGGTAAAAATTTTAACCACTTATTCTTGGGGGTCAAAAATCAAAGATTTGCTCCCAGTAGACAATTGATTTTACTTGTTTTCCATATGTCTTACACAAAAAACACAAGATACCATAGTTGTTAATTTTGATCTGCTCCATCTGATTCTGCAGTTACTATTCTCTTTTTCTCAAGGGGCATAGTAATTTTTTCACAGCAATTTAAAAATTGACCCTACTCAAGCCCCCTTTTTTTGACCCTTATCAAAATTTTTGACTACAGAATCTGAAAGAGCGCATAAAATTACCGACGAAATACCAATTTTCACATTTTTACTAAAATCTGTGGCTAGAAACAAAGGCAATTAGTTTTTTTTTTTTTATGAGAAACTTTCTGCAGCTCTGAGAGGATGCATTTTCGGACACATGTTTATAGGAGAAAAAAGTCTTACTTTGACCCTAAGAATACGTAGCTAAAATCTTTACTATGAATTTTGGGATTACCTATATAAGTAAGAAAGTTGTGCAAGACTTCATTCAAAATGGTTAGTGCAGAAATATGGATTTTCACAAAATTAGAGCAAATATCTTTTTGAAAGTGGACAACTCACTGTTAGATTTAATCAACATTATTATCACTATAGTTACTATCTTTCTTTAGTCCTGTCTATTAAAATGTTCAATAAAATTTCATGTCTCATCAGTGTTCAACATTTATGATTGAATAGTTGCGAACCAATCGATCAGTAACTGCTACCGACTGATTGGAAAAGAAACACATCTTAAATTAATCGAATAATAATTAAGACTTACCCATCTAAATGGGGGGCTGGCTGCGTGGTTCTACAACAAGAAAACATGAATATTGAACCAATGACCTTCCATAGACAGGTCTGTCACTAGACAAAAATAAAAACTGGTGAATTTTCACCTACAAATTACATCTTCAAAAATTAAACAATTAGAGAGCGCCTCCTGTCAATTTTTTCCCCTCTGTGAATTAAAATTTTGATCTGATTGAAGAAATTAAAACATTATTCCGCAAAAAATCTTTAACCCATTGACATGCATAAACGGGTCAGACTCGTCATGACTCTTAAGAAATTCATACTACTAATCTGGCAATCTCACAGCAACGGAACAATGAGTTCAAGAGCCTCTGGCGTTTACCAATGGATAGCGCCACAGTTTCACTCTACTTTCACAGTTTCACCCAAAGACATTATAGAAGAAGACTGGCCCCTGCTATCTCTTTGCACGGGGGAAAAGAGAAGCCGGTCGTGGCACGGGCCGATGGACAGGGCACTTCCCTGAGCGGGGGTATGAACCAATTTAACATTAGCTCTTATGGAGCCTCGCTCTTCAAACCTGTTTTAGTCAATAATTTTTGCGAATAACAGTGTCAAGTCTCACATATATTGTACAGCACAGTAGAAAATACAGATAAACCGAAAATTTGGACCAATTTAAGGAGTCAGTTCTTTAAAAATTGAAGTTAACGATTGGTCAGTCATTGTTTACTTTAGTACCAATAACCTCTCTGCCGTACTTTCTATCGTAAATATCTAGCGGATGAATCGACCGAAACTTTTGTTTAAGTTTGTCAATTTCAACTTTGACAAAGGCTGCATATCATATCTGAGTACTTTTGAAAACTAAAAGTAATTAGCATTCTTTTGGAACAGTTTTATGTCTTGGCTCCATAAGCCGCAATGTTAATTTAAGTCATACCCCTGAGCGGAGGAGCCCAGCCTATGGCAGTAACCGGCTTAAAATCTCGCCCCTAGGGGCAAGTCTTCTTCTATAATGTCTTTGGTTTCACCGCAAGGCTGGCCGTAAGCATAGAATGAACAAATAAGCTTTAGTGCTTAGTAACTTTTGTGAAATTAAAGCACTTTTCAACGTTTTAAGGATTGGAAATGGCTTGCAAAAAGTCAAAAAGATTCATATAAATGACTTAGAAGATTTATGGGAACAGGGCCGATGCTGGCAAATTAAACAACGGACCCGCTGAAACTTTGCCTGGAAAAAAGATATACGAGAGACAGGGAGAACGATACATCATAATTTTTCACTTTTTGATTAAAAAAACAGTTCAATTAGAGTAGGGAGGGTTAGATGCATTGCCACCTCTGCATAGAAATAATAAAAAAAATTTACCACCGTAATTTACTTTTGAGTTTTAAAATGAGGTTTTTGGCAAGTCTCTATTTATAAAGTCTCTATTCTCAGCTTGGGTATACTCAAGCTGAGAATCAGCTGATGGAAGGTCGTTTGCAATAAAGCAAAAAAAAATGATAATAAGATAGAAGGGGAGCGGATATAAGAAATGGGAGCCAAAGTCCGGGCACTTTCAAGACACCCCATGATATGTACATTAGAATTAATAATATTAAAGAATTGGACAAGATTCAACAGAACCAGCTGTAAGGGAGAGATGAGCTCAAAAAGGAGAAATCAATTTATCAAAAGCTGTAAAGAGCAAGCATTAGGTGAGTTAAATTCAGTCATTTAATGCTTTCAGTACTAAATATCAGAATATTTTTGAAGAGAGCTGCAAAATAATATTAAAAAAAAAAAAAAAGCTGGATGATGAAATTGTAGGCCATCTGACGTAAAAGCGTAAGTTAAATCCAACTGATATTTTGTGATTGAAATTGATAATTGATTGATTGTTAATTTTGATGAAAATGATTGATTTCAAAGACAAATTATGGAGTTGATTGACACAAGCTTGGTCGACTGATCTTATTTTTTGTAGAGTGCCAAAAACTCTCCTCTCTTTTCTTTTTTACGTTTCCATAGAAACAATTCCCCCATTGTTGCCCGAACACCAACGTTTTAAGATTATTCTCCATTTTTAACTTTTTTATTTCTACAAAAGTTGCAGCAGCAGCACTGCTGGACTAAGAAAAAGTAGACGAATCAAGATAATTTCTCTTTACTCTGCCATACAAATTTGACACCCGCGCGCACTCTATTGACGAATAACCAGGAATTGGTGGTTCTCAGTCTCAAGGACAGATAGAGTATATGGTTGACTGCGCAGAATGCTGCCACCCTGGTGCCTAAAGGCAACCTAGAGTGACATCTCAAAGCATTAAAACACGCTTGTAGTCCCAGAGAGCTGTCTGATGCAAGCGTACATACATTGCCATCTCTTGCTAACTTTTGCTATAAGTGGACAATAGTACTTTCAATTGGCAGAATTAGCGCTTCGAACAACATCAAATTGCTTTTGCAAAAACTAGCAATAAATGACCATATGCATGTTAAAAACTTACAAAATTTACTTCTGTACTCATTTAATGACTTCAAAATTCAAGTAATGGCAGAGCTACGCAGGTACCATGAGAGATTCCTATGTAATTTGATTCTTTCCTCTGTATCTTTCTACAAAGAGTGACAAATTAGACAGGAATCTCCTACGATACCATCATCTTTGCTATGAAAAGGTGGAGGTATGCAGGTGTCATGGGGGATTCCTGTCTAATTTGTCACTCTCTTTCAACAGAAAGACACACAGAGGAAAGCCTCAAATTTGAGGCTTTCCTCTTGGGAGATTCCTATCAAATTTATTTGATAGGAATCTCCCAAGGAACCATGGAGACACGGTCTTCCACGCTTATCTCTGCCGCTACACGTTGAACTTAATAGTCAACAGTTCCTTCAGTTTTTTTTTCTTCCAGGGACATTCGTTTCAAATAGATGACTCTTTCCAGGGACATTCGTTTCAAATAGATGACTCTTTCCAGGGACATTCGTTTCAAATAGATGACTCCCGAGTCTTGTAAGCATGGTCACAAGACGCCGTCTAAACAAATGGAATTAATCGATTCCCGCTATCTTGTCTTGTCTCATTCAAAAGAGCGGAATCAGCCTGCAGAAGGAGGGAGATTTAAAAAAGTTACGATAGACTTTGGTCCCTTTGATACTTGAAAGTTCTGAAAAGAGGCGTAACCAGGAATTAGTTTTTCTCTTTCACTGCCCATTCAAACAGATAATTTAGAAAAATATGAATGTAGGGGCTATCACTATACTTTGACTCCTGCCTTTTCTTTGCTAACACATTTATTCCAATGAGAAAAAGAGAGGGAGAAATAGATTTCTAGCTCAAAAGTTTGCTTTTTTTTCAGGCCTTAAACTAGAGGAAACTTTAACATTGAAATACTGATGAAATATGTTACAGGGTAAAAGCTCACATGAAAAACTGCGATCCGTTGGTGTTTTTGCCGCAATTAGCCATGGATAAAAGGTATGGCTCGTCATGCTTCAGATCCAAATTTTCATCTGTAAAAGAAAAGTTGAGCATGAGGAACTGGAGGGGGAAAAAATGGACAACAGAGAGAAAAAAAACAAGAGATCATTTAAAATTTAAAGCAAGAAGGAATGAGAGAATCATATTACATCAGTGATTTACAGATGCTGAATAGAAAATAAAAGGACACTATACTAGAACACAAAGATATAGGTGGGTTTCCAACTATTTCCCCTACCTAGCCCGAGCTGGTTTTCACCCCTTCTACCTACCCTTACTAAGCACTCCACGGAGTAGCGTCCAGAATGAATGAGGGGAGTACGGCAATGCCGCCAGTCAGGATTCTCCGAGGATCAGTGATGGGGGAACCCAGCTCGCCAGCAAAACCCACCTATATCTTTGTGTTTTAGAATAGCATGGCAAGGCTGAGTTAGCCTACTTTCTCCATAAGTAGACATCAGTGGCGGCTTGTGCCATCTGGCAACAATGTCTTCGCTCCATTTGAATCTATGTTTAACAATTGATTGCTGGTGAAGCGCTGCTTCACTTTCGAATCTATTTTACACACAATCAAATGGAGGGATAACATTCTTGCCATATTGCGCGAGCCGCCACTGGTAGACATGCTTTACCCTAAAAAGTGGATAAGATCGACATGACCTCTTTTAGTCCAGGCAATGGGTGATTATTGGAAGAACAAATTCCCAGCAAAGGTTTTTTGGGCTTAATCGCTTCGTCTTGGTGTCAGTAATGACCACCTAAAAGTCCCCATGCCTGGGTGCTGTGCTAAATTCAAGGGAGGGGGGAAAGGGCCCCAAAATCGATTTTTTCGATATATATCGAAAACTATGCAAGATATTGAAAAAATTGATACATGTTTTTTGTTCCTGAGGTAATTTTCAACAAGAAAGGTCCGTGTTTTTACACTCTGACGACGTCTAAGCTCTCAAAAACACGATTTAAGTTTTCGGCGATTTTCAGGAAAATTGATACCCCAGGGCAACGCTCATTTAACGCAATGTTATTTTTAATGACTTCGATCGCCTTACCGTAGCATTTAGAGTGCTCCGATGTTTATGAAATTTGGTATCCGGAGGTTTTTTAGGTCGCTGATTTCATTTTTGGAGTCCAAATTTCCTTAAAACGTGATTCAGATAAGCTTTTTGAGCTTTTACCACAAAATACAGCTTTTTAGATTAAAGCTCAAAAAGCTTATCTGAATCTCGTTTTAAGGAAATTTGGACTCCAAAAATGAAATCAGCGACCTAAAAAACCCCCAGATACCAAATTTCATAAACATCGGAGCACTCTAAATGCTACGGTAAGGCGATCGAAGTCATTAAAAATAACATTGCGTTAAATGAGCGTTGCCCTGGGGTATCAATTTTTCTGAAAATCGCCGAAAACTTAAATTGTGTTTTTGAGAGCTTAGACGTCGTCAGAGCGTAAAAACACAAAGGACCTTTCTCGTTGAAAATTACCTCAGGAACAAAAAAGATGTATCGATTTTTTCGATATATATCGAAAAAATCGATTTTGGGGCCCTTTCCCCCCTCCCCTGAATTTAGCACAGCACCCAGGCATGGGGACTTTTAGGTGGTCATTACTGACACCAAGACGAAGCGATTAAGCCCAAAAAACCTTTGCTGGGAATTTGTTCCGCCATTTGCCGCTTATTGATCCCCATTGCCTGGACTATTTAGACTTTCCCACATCGAAATTTTTTGGCTTCTTTAATAACTAAGAATCTCTCAGTTCAAGAATGAAACTGGTTCATAAGAATTTCAAAAAGTGTGTGGACTAAGAAGTTATTCTCTTATGCAGTGCACTTGTGAGAAAAGATACGTTCTATTAGAAAAAAGTCAATGAGATTGGGACAGAGCAGTTTAAAGGTACATACCATCGAATGTGCCGCCATAAATTGATTCACCGCCAGTTCCATTTCCAACAGTGAAATCTCCACCTTGTATCATGAACTCTTTAACGACCCGATGAAAAACAATTCCTTTATAATACAACGGCTTCTTTGTGTTTTGTCCCAAACCTTTCTCCCCAGTGCACAGTGCTCGGAAATTATCGCAAGTGATGGGACAAATGTCAGAGAATAACTCAAAGACAACACGTCCCATGGAAATTCCACCGACTTCGATGTCGAAAAAACATCGTGGCCGTGCAGGTTTCTTCATTATGATCCACAAACAGTCCTGGAACAAAGAGAGAAATCGTAGAAGATGAGACATCAGACAAGGAGACCAAGGGAGGAAACGAAGGTGAAACTCAAAATTTAGTTCAGAGAGCGGGATTGGGCGATGCAAAATAAGTGCATTAAATTGAGACAGATGATGTAGAGGAAATGAAATGTTATGATCAGATTAGATAAAATTGGATTTGAAATTTTTACAGCATTCATAGAAACAACAGCTTCATACAGCAAGTGTTGCTGTTCCATTAGATTGTGGCGGAGCAAAGCTAGTATTTTCACCGTAGTCATACAAATTTTTAGAAGAGCCTATAGAATCCCTAAAGAGCATGGAATGCTACTGAAAACCAAGCAAACTCAGCAGAACGATGGTTTTCCCTCACAATAATCTCGCTAGGGCGAAGCTTCTCAACTCGAGTTGACCAATTCCAGTTGGGCCTAGCCTGAGATGAGAAACTAATCGGTTTTTATTAGGCTCTGATTCAACTCGGGTTGAGATTAGCACATGAACACCGCAGAGTTTCGATTTTGAGTTGACACAGCATCAATGTCAACAAAATAAGCACGTTAAACCAATACCATCTAAACATACCGTAGCCCGAGGGTTTGAGGTTATGTGATTAGGTTGCCAACTTTTACACAGGCTCTTATGGGGGAAAGAGGAATTTTTGCGGTTTTTTCTAGTTTTTACTAATTTTTCGGTTGTAAAAACCATTTAAACTTGGTCAGGACACTTCCCTGGATGTTCTAGAGCGTTTCTGTGAAAAACCACTTTTTCCGCAAAATTACACACCAAAGGGGGGACCCTTGCTTACTTTGGGTCGATGTGAAAGGGGGGACCCTTTGGTGTTTTGCGTAATTTTGTGAAAAAAGTGTTTTTTTGCGGAAACGCTCTGGAACATCCAGGGCAGTGTCCTGACCAAGTAAATCTGATTGTTACAGCCGAAAAATTTGTAAAAACTAGAAAAAACCGCAAAAATTCCTCTTTCCCCCATAAGAGCTTGTGTAAAAGTTGGCGATTTTTACGAACTGCAGACATTTGCTAACGAACTTTCCTTATGGACAAGACATATGCTAACAGATTCTCCTTATGGATAATTAAGAAAAAGTTTGACAAATTATCCTGAAACCTACAGGAACTTCGGGGGTTCATCTGATCCCGGGGTATTTCAATCGAGGAATCCGAATTTTTCATCAGTTTTGCTCCAGCTTCTACGGTTCTTCCTCAACTTTCCTAGTTTTCACTTGGTGTCTGTTGGATCGTAAATTTGAGGTTAGGTGCAGATAATTTCAGTTTTCCGAAAGAAAATTGAGTCTAGAGAGAAAGTACAGACAAAATTTGAATGTAGCCTGCTAAATTTCACGCTAATGTGCAAAATTTCAGTTTATTTAGTAAAACAATTAAAATTTATCAAGAGTTATGCATGTAAGAATTTCGTTAGCAAATGTCTGCAGAACCGTTCGCTTAAAAAGTTGGCAACCTAATCACATAACCTCAAACCCCCAGGCTACGGTATGTTTAGATGGTATCGGTTAAACACACAATGTTTTGCAGCATAGAGCTCATTTCACGAAAGAAGGCCGATGTCAGATCATGCAGCTCGCTGCGCAAATACGTGTTTACGTTCTTGCACATGCGTAGAAACGCAAACTCATGTCTGTGCAGTAAACAAACCCAACTGTCATCAGCCAACTTTCGTGAAACAACCTCTACAACACCAAGCATTGCCACTATTTTCATCAAAATGTGAACAAATGCGGAGAAGAGAAAGAAAGAGACCCTTCTGGAGCAGGAGCATTTTGAGTTTCGGGCTCTGACAAATAAAGGCTGTCCCAAGATTGATTGGACTAGACACCAGTTTCAATTAAAATGTCAGCTGCTTCCTGCTCCCGACTAATCAGGTTACTCGATTAGTTGAAGCTGGTGTTTTCATGAAAGCAGTAAAACTGTCAAGTCCAATCGTTTATTGGACAAGCTATAGTGGTGCCTGCTTTCAAATTACATCAAAATGCTGCAGTGAGCAGACGATAAGCAATAAGTCAAAACTTTGCGCGAATCAACTGCTCACCTCTAACCGCTGCGGTACTACAATTCAGAAGCAGGCACATAAAGTAAGTAGAGATAGAGTGGTAACTCTTACGGGAGCCTTGAAACAGCGTTTTTAGCATTTTTTAGTTAGGGCGAATCCCTAGAGATAGCGCCAGGCTGGTTAATTCTCTTTCTCTCTCACTCTCACTGGTCGGGCATATACTGAGATTAGTTCGGGTCTAGTTAGGGCGAAAGGCGTCGACTAGGTCCAAGCGCTGGCATTGAAAGCGCTGTTTCAAGCTTATACTTTGAGTTACCTCTCTATCCTTGCTTACTTTATGAGCAGGCACCACTATGTACTTGTCAGAATCCAAGACCCAAAATGCTTCTGCCCTAACACAAGTTCACAAACACAAATCTTCATGTCCTAACTTGGATTGTAAACCAGCCCGAGTTAGTTACCCGGGCTGAAATTTATCGTATAAACTAGACTAATAGGTTGAAAGGAACGATTTAACCGTAACCACTTGCTTTAATCAATTGTCTCTTTTAAGAACGAACAGGTATACTGAAAGGTGAAATTCCTGTTTGATCAAGCGTGATAGATTAGAGCCTCATGGTTTCCTCTCAGGATATGGTTTGAAAAGATTAAGTTTACCTTAGTTACTAGCTTCGATCAGTTGCCTCCCGAGGAAATGCACCGGGAAATTGAAACTTGATTCGCAGCAGTCTGGCCGAGATGGATCGATCAGATACTCATGATTTCATCTATTTTCTCACAATAGCTTAAAAAGAATAATTTCACCGTAAATACTTGCATCAATTAGCTGCCCACTGCAAGAATGAACCGGATTATCACTTACGAGTTACGGACCAAAAATTTTCCTCTCACACGAGGAGAAAACAACAAACGACGCCATTTTGGTGAACTCAGGAAAAACAACGTCCACCACAATAACCGGACTTTCCTATTCAACACTCAACAGTGACAACTGCGCGGACTTTTTAAAATACCGGCACTGAATCAACTCGTCCGTACAGCCCGAAATCAGCTTGATCCAGGCCTCATATTACTTGACTTCTGTTTGATTGATGTCGACTTTAATAGAGCTCTATTGTAAAATGTAAATTGATTTGGAGGCTGTTTACTTACTCACGATCGGATCGAGTGAGCTAATCTAGTCGATATAGTAACATTATGATAACACGATACGTATGATAGCTAATCTTAACATTATATTGTGATTTTTCCTACTTTAAGTACAGGTTCAAGGAAATCAATAGATTAGGATAACATGATAGCAGTGGGCGGGCATTCCCGCCTAACTTTTCGAACCTAAATTGCATTGGAGTCCTACTACAAAATAGAATAAAACGGTAAAAATAGACGGGAGGTACTGAAAATAAAAGAGAAAAGTAAAAATGGGGTGGTATAAGCTGGTCATCTGGTCTGTATCATTACGATTTGGCCCCTTCATTGGTGAGTAGGCTCCGAATCAGTTCAAAGGGGCCGTTTTGCCGGTGTACTTAAGGGCCCAGGGGCGTTGTCCCCACACGATGGTAGGGCGGGCGGGCATAGTGAGCGTGAGCTTATCCCCGATACAAATAGAGACCCAGCACATTATAGTATGCTTCCCGTGTTAGAAAACTGGGGAGCACCCAAGGTTATAGATTAAAGAGGTATGCTCATCTGACTACGCGCCACAAATTCAGTAGCATGCAGTTCAAAATCACCGCAGGCAAGATGGCCGACAAAAGCAGGAAACGTATGCTCTTTGCAGAAAACATTGGGCTAAAGCAGAAGACAACCCAATGTTTTCTGCAAAAAGTATACGTTTTCTGCCTTTGTCGGCCATTTTGCCTGCAGTGATTTTGAACTGCGCGCTACTGAATTTGTGGCGCGAAAATAGATGAGCATACCTCTTTAATCTATAACCTTGTGGAGCACCCCCAGAAAGAAGGAGGTCAAAGGGGGGGGGGGCTGCCCCGATTTTTTTTTTTTTGAAAAATCAACCCCGCTGTCGGTAATTTTAAGCTATTTCAGTTTAAAAATTCATCAAAACAACGTTCGAAACTAGCCGGTTACATTTTTTTTGGTACTTACTTGTTTAAAATAATTTGCAAACACTGTTATTACTTAATTTAAAAACAACGAGTGAAATAATTTGCAGGAGAAGTAAATTCGAAGGAGTTGTAATCTTTGAATATTGTCGGTTTCACCAGCTGCTACTTTTAAGAGAGAGAAAAAGGCACAATTTGCCGCTATAGGCACGTGCCTACTTTGCCTTACGGGAAATCCGGCCCTGCAAATGAGATAGGCTAATATCCTCACCACATGTTGATTGTTCGGTACAGATCTGCGCTGCGTTACGCGTCGTCATAATCATTTTTCTTTTGAAACAACAGCTGTTATTTGACGGCCTGTCAAAAGGATCCTTTAAATAACTCCATCAAACGCCAGTTCCATCATCAGCAGAAAATAACCTCTTTCGTCGTGTTTATTTTTGATTTCAGAGAGTGCCTTGTCGACTATTAAGCTTCTTTAGCACACAAATTACGCTAAAATTTAGCCAAAAATTAGGAATTATCCTTTTAAATTTTAAAATTATTGTGGCCTAAAATCTGTTAAACAAAAACAAGTAAATATGAAAATTTATTACAAGTCTGTGCTAGAAAACCAGGACTCTTGCTTTACTTTAATTATCACAATAGGCAACTGTCTAGAAATTGGATGTAAAAAAAAAAAAAAAAAAAAAAAAAAAAAAAAAATAGTAATGATAATAAAAACAAAAAACATGAAGGAGACCGGCCTTCTGACCCCACCGCACTATGGTCTGAGATCGCCAAAAAGTGGCCAAAAATCAAAATATCAACTTGGGAATTGAGGAAATTCAGGTACCTAAAGCAGCATTCTATACCTTTTGAAGGGTCGAAAACGGCCGAAGTTAGCTTAATCTAATAGCGGAAAGTATATGATGTCACTTGTTGAATTTGATCAAATTGAAGGTTTTAGTTAGCATGCCTCGAAAGTTGGATCAGTGACCATTTCGTGAAAATATTGATCACTGATGTGATTTTGTGCTTTAGGCAAAACTGAAGCATGAAAGAGACTCACCGGGGTATGTTTAATCACTCTCATACCTAATACATTTAAAACATAACCCTTTATGCCCCCCTTTAAGCGCTCATAAAGTCACTAATTAAATAGTCCAACTTTTGAAAAAATCAAAATAGGTACAGCTAGACTTCTAAATACATGCAACGTGCCGCAACGAAAAATTATTGTCTAGGAAGTGTGTCCAATACTCTCCTGAACAAGAGCCTTTAAAGCTTTTTGTCCACTTTTGAAGTTTTAACTTGCGAGGTTGCAAGATTTTGCGTTTTTATTGACTAAGAATAGGGAAATAAAGCGTATACGCCAACTATAGGTATGACTTTTTTTTTTTAAAAAAAATACCCTCAGATTCGTGTTCAGCGTATAAGCAAACATGAGGAAAGTGAGTTTTAAAGAAATTGGACAGAAGGCTGCCATTTCATCGACTTAAAATAGCAAAATTTAAGCGGACGCCATCTTGGAATTAAAAAAAAAAAAAAAAAAAAGATGCCATCAGATTCGAATTCAGCGTACTTAAAAACATGGTGAAACCAAGTTTCAAGCAAATTGGACTGGAGGCTGACTTTTAAAAGGCTAAAAAAAAAAAAACATTTTAGCGGCCGCCATCTTGGATTCGAATTTTTTTCAAAAATTCCATCGGATTCGAGTTCAGCGTACTTCAAAATGCGGGGGAAACAAGTTTCAACCCATTCGACTGGTTAGCTGATTTATGGCCACTTTTTGGCGATCTCAGACCATATAGTGCACCGGCCCACCTCCCTATGACCAATTCGATCCTGCACCCGTCCGAATTTGAGATAGTCTGAAGTTCCAATTTGAGCGTCTGAAGAGGGCTAAAGGATGATGCTTGTTGGATTAAAGTCAGCAGAGGATAAAAAAGGGAAAAAAATCAAAGTACGAATGAAGATCCGGAAAGTAGAGAGGGGGGGGGGAGGAGTAAAGAAGCGAACACCTTCCAAATTGTCAGTCTACCTTTGCAGCCTCCGTGCCTTCGTAGCTTCCGCGTGCACTTCAACCTTAAACCGCTTGCTTTCCTCTCCCGCCCGGAGGCTGCCCTCTCAGCCCCCAGTCTCGGCCCCCTCCGCTCCCATGCCCCCTGCCCCCTGCCCCCCACCACGACTTTTTCCTTTCATTCCCGTTCCGCAAGTTCCGGCCCTCTCCACCTCCCGTTTCCTTCATTCGCTCGATAAAATTGGTTCCTGCGGCAGGGAGGAAGCTTAAAACTCGGAGGAAATAAGTTAATATCAGCGAACTGATTAAATTTTAAATTATTTTTCAGAGCTTTTAGTGATAATTCGACGTATAAAGTGATTTGAGGATGAAATGAATTTTAATTTTTTTTTTTTTACTGCACCCGCGTATACCCCGCGCGGACTTCCTTCAGGTCGGAAAATATTCCAAGAAATATTCTCTGGATGATGCCATGCTGTAAATATTCATGCCGGGATCTGCTCCAGCGTTGCCAGATTATAGGGAAATATTAGTAGATTTTACATTGAACCTTATGGGAAATCTACCGTTAATTCCCTGAAATCTGGCGACGCTGATCTGTTCTGACTCTGCTCCTCTGTACCGGCAGCTGTCAGATAGCTTCCGGAGGGAGGGGGGGGGGGGGGGGGGGGGGAGGTAGTGGCGTCTCGTCGCGTCGCAGGTCTAGTTATGCTCAAAAAATAAATGGATTTTTCAATCGAAATAGTTAACTCACAACTGCGGTTTACCACCACCACCACCATGATGATCCCCCCCCCCCCCCCCAATGATGATTTTAATTTTCTTTTCCGTCGAAGCAACTTTGGAACTCGTGATGGAATTTTAGAATTATCGGTGTCACAGGGTCGGACTGAGATCAAAATACCGAGCATGGCTCCGATGGCGCTCTGGGCCCAATAAATGTACGGTACAAACGGGCTTAAGTCGCACCTAAAAATGGCGATTCTAACCTCACATTTCTTTAACGGCACATCGGAATGTTGGGTCCGCTCCCAACTTTACGTTACTTGGGGCGGGTCTAGAGCCTCTCTAACCCACCCTAAGTGCTATTTTGAGGTTAGTTTTGTGGTTTCGCCATTTTAAAACGGTCCGATGCGGTCCGTTGGTTGGTGGCCGATGGTTGTTGAAGTACTTAGGGCGGACTTGGGGCCGAGGACCGTGTGTACCGTACATTTATTGGACCCTGATTATGATTTATAAAGGCTCAATAAATGGGGAGGGGAGTTTGGTTAGAAATACACAGACACCCTCAGCTATTGCCTGAGAGGTTTGGGGGCTCCTTTCCTCTCAAAAATTTGGAAATCTGAAAAACTATGTTTTCAGTGAAGGCGGGTGGTGTTCCACCCCCTCTCCCCCACCCTTGCAAGAAATAAACCGGGACCCACACCGGAAATAATCCGAGACCTTAAAAAATGTATCATGGGTAATTAAAAATCCTCTTCCCCTCTCCCCTCACCCCTCTCCCATTCTCTTTCCCTTTTCCTTCCTCCCTCTTCACAGACCTTATCCTTGTTCAATCATGCAACTTTAAACCTAAGTAGTACTACAGGTAAATTCATAAAAAAGAGAATACCTGTAATTTAATAATAATAATAATAATAATAATAATAATAAAAAAAATCAAAGAATATTTATTATATTAGATGATTGTTGATTACTCACAACATTTGGACATTTGATTGCGTCACAGTAAGAATCTTCGTTTTTTTAAAGGTAAAAATTCATCGACGTTTTACACGATAGTGCGTGATACTTTATCTGATTGCATGTTGTTATCACTGTGTATTTATTCTATTTTTTTTTTACTTCTTTTCTTCTGTCTTTTTTACTCCAACATATCTTTCTTGCTTTTTCATTTTTAATTTTTCCATTAATTCTCTTCCTTTTTCTCACTTTTTCTCTCCTGTGTTTTTCTTCTTTTTTTTTCTTCCCCCTTTCCCGCTTTGGCTTTGGAGGCCCTCCTGAGTCTCGGGGCCCCCCGCAATGCATGGTCTGTGATTGCCACTCGCCGCTAGAGTCCCTCGATGGAAATATTGTACAGGAAGTTTCGACCAAAGACTTGAAGTCTTTGGTTACGACAGGAGCTCAATGAGTGCTGATTGGCTGTTGATTAAACACGGGCAGCTCCATAAGACTACGCCATCTAGCGGCGACTCCTGGAGGCCAGTGGAGTCGATTTGGTTTCATTTTCTGACTCCTCTGGAGCTCCATGAAGTGGATCATCGTGTCGGTACTCCCTGTACATTAATTCCATCGCAAGGGACTCTACTCGCCGTCACTGAACAGGGCGATACAAAACTCATCTGCCAAACTTGTAAAGCGCACATATTTGAGGCCAAAACAAGATTTTTTTTTCCCTCCCATAAACATGGGTCCAAAAATGCCCTCCTTTTGAGCTACAGCGCCTAAAATGTTTAAAAAAATTATGGTTTTTTTGGAATAACGACCACCACTGTGAACCAAATGTCATGAAAATTGGTGTCCCCAGGCAATTTTCCAGTAAAATCTAATGATGACCTCAAAAAATTCAGATTAAGTCTGACAGTACTTTTCAGGCAATCTTGTACGTATAGTAGCACACAATTTATGCTACGAATTAAAAATTTGAAAATGAATTACTCAAATCAGGTGCGGAAAAAACTTTTTTTGACTATAAAAGAGATTTTTTATAGTCGCGGGTTCCTTAAAGTTTACATGTTTCTAAATAATAGTTATTTTTTTTTAAAACTTTCTCACGAAAGAACGCACGAAAACGAATAATAATGACGTGTATTGTATACGCACGGATGACTGATGTTTTTTTTCCATTTTATCCATTTTTTACCCACTTAAAACTTACTTTTGTGTGCGAATATATGATGTATTCACTATTTAGTTAAATCATGGCTTTGGAGCGTGATCACTAACCTCGCACAATCGATAGACGATAGTCGACACACATTTTTTTTAAATTTATTTTTTGCTTTTCTCATGAAATTAATTTTAAAATACCGCTCATAAGTTCGTTGCCCGCGGAAAAAAACCAGGAAAAATCACGATAGTTTTTGTGTAAGGTAAGTATTCATGAAAAAACGCTCATTCGTACACGGAAAATAACAAACAAAAAAAAAACAATCAAAGGCCTTCGAAAATTTTACGACGCGACATTGCATGTTTATTGTTCGGAGAGAGTAGGAAAAAAG
Source organism: Trialeurodes vaporariorum (assembly GCA_011764245.1). Lineage (NCBI taxonomy): Eukaryota > Metazoa > Arthropoda > Insecta > Hemiptera > Aleyrodidae > Trialeurodes > Trialeurodes vaporariorum. The sequence continues at coordinate 44,450,435 of VMOF01000002.1, forward strand.
TTACCGATTTAACCCTTTGTTTCCCGACGGTGGTCACAAGTATTACCAATTTTTTAAGGAATTAAATGGTAAATGCAAAGAATCAATTTACGTTAGCCGCGACTAGATCACTCATAGCGGTCAAAAAAACCGACAACACTAATGAATACCGGGCAATGAAGGGTTAAAACATTCTAGTCGTTCCAATGGCTCCAGTGTCATCTTACCCGCACATCCGTCCAGTGGAGGGTGGAGGCCCATGCATTAATTTGCACTGTATGGATGTTTGATCTATATAAACATATACTTGGATAACTATCGATTCCTAGGGGGTTCATCCGGAATAATCGATCCTTTTGGATAGATTCAAATGGAAGAAAAACGATAATAACCTTTCCCTTTCATCATCCTGAGGTTTTTGGTATTGGTAATAACAGGGGCAGACTGAATCATGTAGTGGCTGGGTGGTAATTACCTCCTAAAGGTCATCTGGGGGCCCTTCTGAGGGTACCCACATTAGGCATCAGATGCCCCGAACGGGTGTCCAGTGTCCTAAATGTCTTAAGGAGAATCCTGTAGAGCCTTCTAAACAAAACTCTTTCACAGTGGCGTCGTGTGCAATCTATGGCTACACAGTAATACCACAAAATAATTCAATCAGAACGGAAACTGTCCGATTTTGAAGCAAATTCATTCCGCGTCCACCGTGTTGGGATGTAGGATGTTTACATCTGGATTCACGTGCGAAAAAAAAATATAGGACATGATCCACGAAATTTTCATTCTGAAATGCTAGTAGAATAAAAGTGAGGCCGGAAACGGAAACTAAGATTTCTTTCCAGAATTTACAGATACAAATGAGTTTCAAAACATAAATCAACCACGTCCGCCATGTTGGGATATAGGACCACAGCGTTGCCTATTGGTGCCGTTAAATTCCAAACTTGCTTCCATTGGCTCTTATGGGAGTTTTCGTTCTGATTGTATTATTCTGTGGTAATACTACAAATTCAGCCATTTAAACGCATGAAAAAGGCCAAGCTATCTGAGGCGTACACAGTGCTTTTGTCCTCTCTCAAATCAATCTGTTTCACGGTTTTAAATTAGATAATTACGACGTTGCCAGATTGCACGGGACACTTTCATCATCCTTGAGCTGACCTCACTGCAACTCCGATCATGGGCGGATCCATCAATTTGGCTTCCATGAATTCATCCCATTTGAACGTATGAGAAACAACCGATTCTCAAGGGGGCCATGGCCCTTCTTCTAATCTATTATTTCTTATGCATTCAAATGGGAATAATGCACAGTTGCCAGATTGCTTGATCCGCCTTTGACTCTGACGAAGGACCCAAAACAGCCAAAACTGTTTTTTATGCACAATGCAAGGAACAAAAAGCGACACTGAATTGACGTTATTGGTCACCCAAGGAATGCAGGCCCTCGAGCTCCCTCCATGAGAGTATTGAAGGATTTCATGAATGTTTCAAAACAGGGCTGAAAACAAAGTCTCCATCGGTGCCTTATTTGAGGTAAACTTTATAATATGTAATTCAAGGGAGATGTACTTCCCAATCTATTGAGATTTGGGGCACCGATATATGCTCGATATTGGATTTTTTGGAGTTTCAAAGAGGGCCTTTAATCATAGACGAAACTTAAAGAGGCCTCCATTTATTATAGCTCATCTTACATTGATTTGCGGTGGATCTCTTAGAGACAATGGCGGCGCGTGCAATCTGGCAACGTTGGAATAAGTTCATAAAGTCATTGAAAAGGTCGAACTATATCGGGTGCAGAGTTCATCTCCTCGGATCAATATTTTACGCGAGTTTAAATGGAAGAAATGTAACGGTGTCAGATTACACGCGCCGCCATTGCTTAGAGGAGCATTTAAAAACTGATATTTTTGAACAGCATTTAACAGGGCCCTCCATTTGAGGTATATGGATGGGCCATTGGACCTCAGAGAAAATATGGGCCGCCGTAAAGACGGAGGTAGTAATGCAATCAAGTCCCAACGCCGCCGTGCCGCGCGCTGGGAGGAGAGCGAGGGAGAGGGTTTCCAGTTTCCACGACAAGTGGCTTTGTTTGACATTGAGCTGAGGTAATCCTTATGCGCCTTCAATTTACTGTTTATGCAAAACCACCGCATTCATGTATGAATAGTTATCTCACATCAACTCCATTTATTTCCGGCGGCGCGCGCGGCGCTTTCGCGAGCGAGTTACTCGCTGCACTCGAGCAGGTGGTTAGGCTATGACGCTCCGCTTATACGCCTCGATTGTCACAAAAGCAGAAGAAGTCATTCTCTAAACTTTCATTAGAACGTTTCTTGCTTATTGCTTCCGTCTTGTCCGCCTTTTTTATCGTCTCTTTTTTTCGAGCCCAGTTCGTTTGAATCAAAGGGCAAAGAAAGAGTCGCGAATGAATGGATAGCCCCTATATTGTCATTGGTCAGTGCTGATAAAAGCGGGAACAAGATATGGCCTCGGATTGGCTGGTGAGCCTGTGTCCCAACTTTTTCGGCCTTGTAGTATTTGACGCGAGGTTTTTTTTTTTGGACCCTTTTCCTGAAAACCTGTGTGCAAAATTCATAGATCAGGAACACTTTAGACTCTAAGCAGAGCTGCCGTTTTGCGTATAATTAATGTCATTTTTCAATTCACCGATAATTCCACCGGTTGAGAAAAGATTACTTAGTTCAGTTTAGTGTATTATTGTAGTGTTTCTTCGTTATTCACTCTGCGAGACTCGTTTATACACAGGGATTCTATAACCTCTAAGGCAATTTACCTCGCCTAGGATCGATTTTTTCACATTAATGGGACTCTTGCAAAATTTTGCCGTGAGCAAATAAAGAGTCCATTGTGATGTAAAAACCACAAAAAATCACGAAAATCACTCTAAGAAAGTCTAAAATACAGTAATAAACTCTCATAAAACTGCTATAACGGCAAGTTTGTAATGGCGGATCAACACAGATATCATGAGAAATTCCTGTCTATTATGCCACTTTCTCTACGGAAACACAAAGATTTGTCTCAATTTAAAAATGGACCTCTCATGATATCTGCGTCTCTTCGCCATTAAGCTCGATTTGAGAGTGAATTTCGTCATTTATTTTTGTGTACTCATCGTCATTTTTACAGGTTTTTGTGCAAGAATCTACTCTTCAATCCCCTATACGGCAAAAGTATGCAAGATCCGCATTGCCAAATCGATTGCCCGTAGTGTATGGAATACGCAATGCTTTTTGTATGTTCAAGTGTTGCATGACATTTAGTGCTTTCCGTATTGCATACCTTTGTTAGGTATCTTTGTCCCTGCTATGGTACATTATACCGATGTTGGATGATAGTGCTCGACACTTTTGCGGAAACATTCTCTATTAAGTTTGGCATCTGCAAGAAAGCGAATCGAGGAAAAAGATTCGAAGGAAGAAGGATAGAGCCGCCGGGTTATCTAATTTGGACGATTCTGCTTTTTAATTTATCTTTTCTGAAAGGAACCAGTGAGAGAGATTCAATTTTTTTTTTTTTTTTTTTTTTTTATATTGATCCTCTAATTTCCTCCCTTCATTCCTCGCCCTTATCTTTGCCGAATTATTACGGAGGAGAAAATAGAGAGCTATTGAATACTCCGCCGATGATAAATCTCATCTGTAAGAACGGAGACTTTCAGATTTTTATTTTTCCTCTTCTTCACGTTCGTTTTCTCAACCCCTCTGTTCCTCTCTCCCTCTTCTCTGCAGATACTCTCCTCTCTCCATCGCTCTCTGCTCCTCCCTCTCCCTTTCTCTTCTCTCTCTCTCTCTTTCTCTATCTCGAAAATTAATTTATTCTCTGATGGCGGCATTCAGTGGTGCATCGAAGAACTTCGTCTTTCTCTCTGTTTGCCAATTTATACGTATGCATCGGAGGAAAATAGAGGTAGGTAGGTGCTAAAGTCACGTGATAGTCTCTCTTATTACTCTCCTTTAAGAAATTCTTTCTTTTTGAAAAAGAGAGGTTAGGTAAACACCCGAGTACCCGGCACCAATAAGGAATTTTTGCACATGAAAAATCATATAAAATCGTTGATGCGCCCACGGTATTTTAGTCAGGATTGTTGGAAAGGAAATTTTATCAGCTCTCTGCTGATAGCCATAATTGAGTCATTCTTTGCAGAAAGGGCCCATAAGGGAATTTTCAAGTTTTGAGAAAACCACTTTTAAAAGTTTGTAAACGTATATCTCCAGAAATACTGGTCCGATTTTAAAAAACTAAGGCTTGTTTGAAAGATCAAAATATCACAATTCAGTGTAAAAAATTTGGCGAGGCTACATCGCAAGCAGTGGGCTCACGGCAGTGAAACATTTGTTCATTTATGGGCCCTTCCTGCAGAGACCTATTTTTCACCGTCGATCATTGCTTAGTAGGATCTAATATTTAGGAAGTTTGGATTCTAAAAATAAAAAAAAAAAAAAACTGGATGACACTCAATTAACCTTGTACCTTGGTTGTTTACCTTTGTAGATAGGTAAGACTGAGGATATTTTCCATCCAAAACTGAAGTGAGGCAAATGAAAACAAACAGAGTATCGAAACAGTGATGTTCATTGATAAGTGGTCAGTGAATTAAGATAAGTCCATGCCATTCCGGATCCTTACCTCCCAGCAATGATATCATCGTCAAATCGGTGATAATGATGCTACCTGTGTGTGCGAGAGTGATAGAGTATGAGTACAGCACGGCACTGCACCGCGCCGCCAGATCCAACTGCCTCCGTCCCGTGGAAACCTAGCGATACGTCAATCATTTTCTCTATTGATGTATATATAACTATATATATTCTGAAAGCTTAGGTCACGGGCTTGCTGAACCTGTGGTCTCCAAAAAAAGGGCCCATACTTTTATGGGCCCTTACTGCAAAGAATGACTCAATGGGTCTGTTGCAAACTTTTGCTACAACGCTATAGAGTGTTCAATTCAATGTAAAATCACGTGAAAAGTCCATTGGTGGCATCAGAAAGTCTTAAAATGCAGTATAAAACTCACGAGAGACGTTTAATGAAAGCCAAGATGGCGGTAAAATATCGAGCAGCCTGTATGCATGCACCACAAACATCCAAGGATAGCCAACCTCACAATATCGATCACGCCCAGTCACAACGTAAATAAACACATAACCTCTGAAGCTGTGAGGTTGTCAACGTTGGCAATCCTTGGATGTTAAAGGTGCATGCATACAGATTGATCGATATTTTACCTCCATCTTGGATTTCATTAAACGTCTCTTGTGAGTTTATTATTGCATTTTATGACTTTCTGATGCCACCAATGGACTTTTTGGGCGATTTTACATACGATGAAATACTATTTATAGTTGTAGCAAAAGTTTGCAACAGACCCATTGAAGAACAAAATCAATAATTGTTAACTTAGCTACGATGGTAAAACTGAAAAAGTCGAAAGCTGTAGCACCCGACACAAAAATTGCTTATTCGGTGATTCTGACCTGAAAAATTCATGAAAATGTAAAAACTTGAGGATTCCTTACATCTTGCAGAATACATAAAAACAAACGAAAACAAAATTCGACGAAAAATAAAGTTATAAATCCTTATTTTCAATCCGGGTTCTAAGCCAAGTTGCTTAGATGTTCCCTACTAAAATTGACCAGTTGACATCAGTTGACATCAGGCTGATGACAACTGTTTACTTTTAGTAGGGTTATATTTTCGGATTCTCGGAAGATACAGCATCAATCCCGGCACTTTTTGAACTGCCTTTGTATATCAAGTAAGGGATCGGACAGGGGAGGCTCGTGCGATTTGGCAACAATGTCATCCTTCCCTTTGATTGTATGTCAAACAATCGATTCGAAAGTGAAGCAGCGCTTCACCAGCAATCGATTGTTAAACATAGATTCAAATGGAGCGAATACATTGTTGCCAAATAGCACGAGCCGCCACTGGGATCGGGGACCCACAACTAAACCCAGACGGAAGAGACAAAGAGAAAGGACCGTCATCTGAAGGAGTCGGAATGAGTGTGAAAGAGAGACGAGCAGAAGCGGAACAGGGCCGAGGCGTTTGACCGAGAGAAGGAAGAGGCGCAGGAGGAGAAGATGGCAAAAGGAGAAGGAAAAGAGAGTCTTTGAGAGGAGGGGTGGGGAGGGGAGTGGAGGGGAGGGGGGAGGGTTGTTGTTGGAGAAGAACGAGGGGAATTGGAAGGAGACGCAAAAAGTTTGGATGTGGTAACAGGTATTAGCACAACAGTTGGCGAATTGACTTTTCAAAGCTCGCCGCCCTTAGCCCACCGCCCACTCCTTATCTTATCGCGCCGCAGCTGCAGTGTAGGAAAAAAAATGGGAGGGGCGGAAGGTAGGGTTGGAGGGGTAACGGTGGGGGGGGGGGGTAGTCGGAGGGAGGGGAACAAGTCAAAGTGGCTTCGAAAAATGCAGGTTTTACAACGCATTTCGAGCACCCATGTATAAGACATCGGTTATGGAGGAGCCCAGGCCACAGAAAACGGAGAGGGACCCCTACCCCCACCCCCATCTCCAACTATCCAACCCCCAACCCCACCACTAGACCGCCAGCCACCACCACAGCGCCGCCACCGCTGCAGAAATGCACGGCGGCGTCGGTAGTCGCGCCCGCGCTGCGCCCGCGTCCATCCAGCTGACCTAAATCTTCATTATGTGAGCGAGGAGGAATATTAGGGTATACGTTAAACGAAAAAAAAAGTAGGGGAGGAAAAAAAGGGGGTTGGGGGATGGAAAAAAAGCAACTCCCCTTTGTTTTATCTCTTCCTCTATTTCTCTTTTATCCTTTTTACAAGCAACATTTATGACGAAAAGGAAAAGGGCCAGTCCTTCCTCTCTTTTGCGCGCTCGATGCGCGTGGCTCAGTTTTTCCTCTCTCTTTTTTTTCTTTTCTCCCTCCCCCCTCTATTTTTTTTCTTCTTTCACTTTGTGGAGCAGTTTCTCTCCTCTCCCGAAACCCCAATTCCGCCTCTCGTCCCCCTTGCGCCCCCCGTCGACCTCCCCTCCGCCCCCATCTCGGCGCTCCCTGCTTCCGCGGCGCTCGTGGACCCCTCGCCGTGCCCCCCTCATTTTGTTTTTTATTTAATTTCTTTCAACGTCTTTCCTAACCCGTTGTAACCGTCTGGATCCTTCTTTCTGCACGTTACCCTCATGGCCCCCCTCCCTTTCGCCCCCTCCCCTCCCCTTCCGGCTCCTCCATCGCTCCTCCGACACCAAACTCTTTACGCGATCAATAAAATGGCGTCTAGACAACGCCACCTCTTCTCGCCCCCCCACAGTGAATTTCGTCCCCCTTATATCCCTCTCACACCCCCCTTGAGCCACCCCCTTTATCCTCTTACGACCCTCTCCTCTGTTCTTCTTCCTCGCGCCCAATTTGATGATATTACATACCCCCTTATTACGTTATCATTATAGTTTGCACTATTGCATTTATTTTATTTATCCCTTCAACTACAACTTGCCACCTCGCATGAGTTCGCCTTGTTGCATATGAATGTTTATCCCTCTCCACCCCTTCCCCCTCTTCACCCCTTGCACCCCACCCGCTCTATTTCCTTTCCTCTTTCTCACCCTCTCCTCTGAATATTAAACTTGTGTGCAAGCACGCATGCATGATCGCTTTCTGATTGGCTCTCGCTTGCTGCACGCAAAAAGGGGTGTCGTGTTGTCTTGCCGCTTTGCATGGTAGGTTGTGTGGGTACCTTTCACTATTTCGTCAAAATCCTCTTTGATTGAAGTATGAGCGGCGAGTACTGCTGGTTATCTCACCTGAGGACAGGTGCCAAGAAGACAGAGCTGCCGATTTGCGTGGATTTAATGACATTTTGAAATTCATCGAGGATTCCACCGATTGAGAAAAGATTACATAGTTCAATTTAGTGTATGACTGTAATGCACGAAAATACTCTGATCTGTAATCTTTTCTCAATCGGAGGAAACGCCGTAAATTAATTAAAATATACCGGTTGAGAAAAGATAAAAGACGCTAGTATTTTCGTGCATTTCAGTCATACACTGAACTAAACTCTGTAATCTTTTCTCAACCGGTGGAATCTTCGGTGGATTTCAAAATGTCAATCTACGCAAATCGGCAGCTCTGCGAGGAGAAGCTCCTTTAAAGTTGTTTCATTCAATATCTTTGGAATGGCGTCGCGTGCATTCTGACAACGCTGCATTCCATCCATTTAAAGGTATGAAAAAGCTCGAACTGTTGGCGGTGGACAGTGCATTCCCTCAAATCGATATTTTTTGTGGGTTTAAATGGACTAATCGGAGCGTTGCCAGATTGCACGCGAAGCAAATGAGTCTGTTGCAAACTTTTGTTACAACGATTAAGAGTGTTTAATCTAATGTAAGATCGCCTGAAAAGTCCACTCACCAGAAAGTCATAAAATGCAATAATAAACTGACAAGAGGCGTTTAATAAAAATCCAAGATGGCGGATAAATATCAAGCAATGGGGCAGTTGCAAGGGTCTAAAATGTTGTGTTTTTTATAAAGAAAATTAAAGTACTTGATGAGCTGAGAACAAAGATACCTTTGGTTTCTAATTAAGTCCTATCGTTCCGGAGATAAGATTTTGACCCAAAATACATTGTTTTAAATGGGAATTCCGCGTAGTGACGTCACTACGCACAGAATTTTCAACAATTTTACACGTGTGTATCTCCAAAACCGTGACACTTACGAAAAAACCAAAGGCATCACTGTCTTCAGCTCATCAAGTACTGTCATTCCCTTTATAAAAAATACAACATTTCAGACCCTTGCAACTGCCCCATTTTGGCCAACTTTGACTACCTCACTGGAGGTAGAGGTTATGTGTTTGTTTACCTTGTGATTGGTTGTGATCTGTGAGGTTGGCTATCCTTGGATGTTCCTGCGGTGCATGCATACAAATTGCTCTATATTTCTCCGCCATCTTGGATTTCATTAAACGACTCAAGCTTGTGAGTTTATTATTGCATTTTATGACTTTCTGATGCCACCAACGGACTTTTCAGGCGATTTTACATTAGATTAATCTCTCTTAATCGTTGTAGCAAAAGTTTGCAACAGATCCATTGGCTAGACGTAGTCATTTTTTTTACTGTCTCACTCTAACGAAGTTGGAAAAATTGAGAAAGCATTGCGATGGCGCAGATATTTTCAAGATATTTTGTTTCGATACTTGAGGCTCTCACGACTAAGTGAATCATGATTTATACAAGGTTTTGTCCTCTCATCATGTCTAATAGTATCCAAAAGAACGATCTTTCATCATATTTCCATGTTTCTCAACCCTTTCAAATTTACAGGGGTTTTATGAAAAAGAAAAGAAAAAAATTATGTGGCATCTATCCGTCCATCAGCCTATCAGTCTGTATACTCACATAATTTTTGAGCCAATGATCCATACGCATCCAGATGTTGCACTAATGTTGCAATCTAGATTCCCCAAAGACATATTTTTTGGTTTTTTGTTTTTTTTTCTTTTTGAAATTTTAACTTTTTAGTCATGGAAACTTTTAATTTAGTTTTAAAGGGGAGGTATGAGGGTCTCCCCCTGAATTTAAAAGGGAGGTCTGGAGATCTCCTTCAGCATATTAAAGAGGGGTGCGAGGGTCTCTTCCAGCTTTGCAAAGGGGGGTCTGGGGGTCTCCTCCAGATTTAAATGGTGTGAGGAAGTATTCGTAGGGTATTCGCTACAGTTTTACTGTGCCATCACCGCACTGTCGCGCGTACTCTTTATTTTTAGACCAGTGGCGGCTTGTGTAATTTGGCAACAATGGTTTTCTTCAATTTGACTCAAGGTAGAACAATCGAATGCTGGTGAAGCGCTGTTTCACTACCAAATCGATTGTTTTACATAGATTCAAATGGAGGGAAAAGGTTGTTGCCAAATTACACGAGCCGCCCCTGTTTTAGACTTGGGTACTTGATACTAAATACTCCCTCTTAAATTCAGTGGCGAGGCGTGCGATTTGGCAACGTTCATTTCTCCCATTTAAATACATTAGGAAGGTCGAAATGCCTGGTCATCGCCGTGACTGAAGTATTCGAATTTTTTGGTGAATTTAAATGGAGTAAATAAATACATTGTTGCCAAATTTCACGCCTCGCCACTGCTTAAATTCATGAATAACAAACACAAAGTGCCTTCCTGATGTCACCACCCACTGGATATCATTCAGCCTCGTATCGTTCCACTTTTAATATTAGTTGAGTGGCAAGTATAAAATGATTACCATCGCGTCGCGTCTTCTCGACTGATCACGGAAATAAACAAATTTGTCTACGACGTAAACTATTGTAAAGAAATATATGCTGATGGTTTGAATTTCTCTTAATTTCTCAGGACGCGCAACCCTTTAAAAGAGAGGCTATCTGGACATAGAAATTAATATACCTGTTTCTTTTGAAAGGATTTTCAGGATAAATAAACTGACATATGACAGAAACAGGCCAAATTTTCTCACCTGCACTGAAAAAAAAAAAAAGAAAAAAGATTACCAGAAGCATGAAAATATGTGAACCTATGTAAGGATATAGTTCAACTGCCAGAACTCAAGTGTTTGTACCATAGTACTTGAACATTTTGAGGAAATTCTAGGTCTATGATCATATTCTGGTATTAACACCAGCATGACCAGAATATGATATTATGACTTTCGCTTTTCTTCAGTGTGGATAGTTGTATTGTAATTCTGTGTCTGTCCGGATCAGTGTTGCTAGATCGAGGGTAAAAAGCCGTATCGTCCCCATTTAAGGCAATGTAAAACGTGCGGCAATTTCACTTTAATCTGGCAACACTGATCCAGATGGTGAACCTAGAACACTTGCACTTTTGCTTAAAACCAATTTCCACTGGAATAATTACAACTTATGATTTAATACGAAAAAAATATGATGCAAGCAAACCAGAATCAGATAGCCCATGCTGTCACGCTTTGGGATATAACTTTATAACATGTATCAGCCTCTCTGTAATGTTGCTATACCTCGTTGGGGCCAAGGGCGGATACAGGGAATTGTCTTTCTCTCTCTCCTCCCATTTGAAAACGTGCGTTAGAAAAGGACAGAAGAAGGGGCCAAAGTCACGTGATGGCCCCCTGTGCTATCCTTTTCTAACACATGCATTCTAATGGGAGAAGAGAGAGGAAGACAATTCCCTGTATCCGCCCATGGTTGGGGCTACCGCTACAGACGGATTTAGAGGAAGAAAACCCACGGTGGGGTAGTATGGGGTGGGGAGAAGGGAGGAAGGGGGGTGCGAGGGGGTGTAGGTCGTTGTTACAAAGCTTAAATGGAGAGGTAAGTCACTTAGAAGCTGCATCGCATCGTACGCCGCGCCGCGCCGCGCTATATATATGTAGTCGCTATATATAAAATAGCTATATATATATATATATATATATATATATATATATATATATATATATATATATATATATATATATATATATATATATATATATATATATATATATATATATATATATATAGTAGCGAGTAGCGTAGCGACTCATTGTCAGTACGCACACACCGGTATTTGTTTTATTTCAATGTTGTTTTAACGAATGAGAGAACTTTCCTTCGCACAGGTCGGGTGGTCGGGTCCTTCATTGTAGGAAAGCGTTTGCGCTTTCATTCATGAAAGCAGACGAGTAAAGGAGCGAGACTTTGCAATTTCGTAGCGCCTGTAAAGTATATATCTGCTGTCAGTATACATCTATATATACCTATATACAGCGGGTGTCAAAGGAAGTAGGTGTCACGAATCTACACTTTTGGCTTCGAAACCGTTTGCATCAGTTTCATTCAGTTAAGGGCTCATCGCCACACGCACAGTGGAGCGAGTCAATGGGGGGGTCGGAAGAATCAGGGCTGCCGTTTTGCGTATAATTAATCGCATTTTTCAATTCACCGATGATTTCACCGGCTGCGAGAAGATTACACAGTTCAGCTCAGTGTATGACTGTAATGAACTAAATTACTCGCATCTGTAATCTTTTCTCAACCGGTGGAGTTGTCGATGACTTTTAAAAACTTGCGGATGTTTTAATTAATTAACGGCGTTTCCACCGATTGAGGAAAGATTACAGATGCGAGTCTTTTCGTGCATTATAGTTTTACACTGAACTGAACTGTGTAATCTTATCTCAACCGGTGGAATCATCGGTGAATAGAAAAATAGCATTGATTATACGCAAAACAGCAGCCCTGGGTCGGACATTGACTTAATGACTCAAAATGCGAATTTGAATGATTTCACCGTCTGAAAACAATCTGTAAAGGGTGGTTCGGATAGGAACTTTTACAATAAAGCCAATGAACTTTTTTCAAACTTCTGCGTTGAGTGTTCACAAAGATATAGGCGCATTTAAAGTTGCCACACCATGTCTGGCCTCTGCCACATTGACTACCTCCAATGTGCGCAGTCTGGAAGCACTCAGAAGTCTCAAAACCGCCAATCAAATCACAAAATTCAGCATTGAGTATGAACGGTCAAATTAATAAACTGGTGATTTCCTCCTGTCAGGATTCAATAGGACTTTTGAGGCTTCTGAACGATTTAAAGTGATACTCTGGGATCAGCAAACATCAGAGATTGTTGATCAGCGGGATTTTGTAAGAAAATCGCCGATTCAAAAAGTTTCAAAATTTTGAAACAAACATGGGTGATCAAAAATCAAGTTTTGGTAAATTTTAAGGAATAAAATGATTATTTTCTGATAACGTCACAAGGATACACGAGGTCTAGATGATCTGTGGACGCATGGTGGAGGTTTCCATTTTTCTGAGAGTTTGTAATAATGGGGCTCTTGCAAACTTTTGCTGTAGGGGATTGAAGAGTTGATTCTTGCATAAAAACCTGTAAAAATGACGATGAGTACACTAAAAAATCACGAAATTCTTTCTCAGAATCAGGCTTAATACAGACGCAGGTATCATAGGAGATTCCTATCTAAATTGAGACATATCTCTGTGTTTCTGTAGAGAAAGTGACGTAATAGACAGGAATCTCCCATGATACCTAGGTTGAAGCGCCAATGCGATCTTGCCGTTATAGCAGTTATGTGAGTTTATTACTAAATTTTAGACTTTCTAAGTATGATTTTCGCTGGTCTTTACATCAGATTGGACTATTTATTTGCTTGTAGCAAAATTTTGCAAGAGCCCCATTGACCTGAAACGTTTTCAGGTAAAATTTTAACAAGATCGAAATTAAAAATTTGACAATGATTAAAGTCGCAATGTTTTGCAAGCGTGGACTCCACGCTTCCGGTTCTATTTTGTTGAATAGAGCTCTTGTCGTCTTGTCAAGGAGATGACTTATCGTACGTATCAGTGATGCAAATTGCATGCGTTGAGAATGAAGGAGCTTCCTTCTTCGGTGGCTTATCGAATGCAGCAAGTTGTTCATCCTCATTCTTTAGTGAGTGAATAAGTGTTGGAAAAATGGCAAAAATGGCTTCAAAAACGGTACAGTGTAGGAGGGGAGGGGTGTATGAATAATGATAGAGGAGAGAGGGAGAGACGACCCCCCCCCCCCCCCCCAACCGATAAAGGAGTCAAAAATGTTTGATAATGCAACTGTCATGAAAGTTTTTGTGGTTATTATTCTGCGTTGACCGCGTCCAGGAAAAGGGACCTTATCTTCTTCCGGGGCGAATTTTTCAGAAGGTGATTTTTAGCGGAAGAGGTCGAGAAAAAAATGAAAATCCAAAAAACCAAAAAAACAAAACAAAAATAAAAAAATTCCAATGAGCATGCATTTCAAGCCACTCTCTTGAACGTTTTATGTGTCTCTTCATAACTTAACTTTATTTGAAAACTTTGAATCGATTTTCAACAAACTTTTTTCCCCCTCCAAATGTCTTGAACACAAAACTTCGAATCGTCATAAAATCGATAATTTTTGAGATTTCTACGTTAACGCTCTTATAATGTTTGTCGTGGTCTCCTATATGAAATGGTACCAGTAACTTAATTTTAGTTTTTGGAAGATAAGGTCCGTTTTCCTGGACGCGGTTACTTATAGTGAAGAAGCAATAAATATTTACAGTAGGTCAATGGCGGCTCAATATACTTTCTCGTGGATTTGACAGACCAACATTCATCTGCTCCCTGATTTAGTCTACCGTTGATTATTACCACGTCTCCTCACTCTTATTCAATCCTTGTCGTGTTTTTCACTCGCTGTCAGAAATCAATGGCTGGACAAATCAGAGGGCTGGTGACTTGTTTTTTGTTTAATCATACAGCGTGGTTTGAATCCACCAATGCATCTTTTCACGTAAAGTCAGATCTCTAATTGCCTATAAGTCTACTACAACCTGTTCATTAGCATTTTTTTTGTTTCTTGTTTCTTATTTGTTTGTTAATCTTTTATGCAGTTTTTACCACATAGTCTTTTTAACGATCGACGAGTTCGGTCGTTTGAATTTGGGGAAAAGATCGGTTCATCGATGCGAGCTATCAAAGCTATCTTGTCATGTTGGGCTATGTGCGTTTCATTTCGGATTTATTGTTCCTTATTGAAAGGAGCGATGGCACCAGTGGCGGTTCGTGCAATGTGGCAACAATGGATTCCCTCAATTTAAACGTACGTAAAATAATCGATTCTTTGGCAAGGCGCTGTGCCTCGCCTAAAGTAGATCTTTTTGCACAGATTTAAATGACAAAATAGCACTGTTGCCAGATTGCACTAGCCGCTATTGTAACTAATTCAACCTACGTAAACAAATCGATCTTCAAAGAAGATTTACTGAATCCCCGAGAAATCGAAACTTTCACATAGGTTCAAATGGCAGAGCCTCCACTGGATGGTGCCCACTCAGCGGATGTTTAGGGTGCTTAACAGCGATGTACTATCTTTTTATCGCATTTTTTTGTTATACAAATTTTTCATTTTTTTCATTTTGATATTTTTTTTATATATTTTTTTAATCCCCCCCCCCCCCTTTCACTATACTATCTTTCACTTGAAAAATTACAGTCCATTGAATGGTAGAAAGTGACAACACACGAGGACTTCACGAAGAATTCCGGATAGTATATGCCACACCAAATAATGAACGTTATGTGTACCTGGGATACCTTAGTAATTACATTGTTACAAACAATGTTTGATATTTTATTTATCATCATGGGGTGGGGAGACAGTGCAGCGATCTTTTCTTGACGCCCTAAGTGGCGCCACTGATTGCAAGTTTCTCCAAGGAGAGGGAGGGAGGGAGGTGGAAAGAGAAAGAAAGAAAGAAAGAGAGAGAGAGAGAGAGAGAGAGAGAGAGAGAGAGAGAGAGAGAGAGAGGGGGGGGGATAGAGGAAAAATCACAACATTTTGGCGGTTAAACACGGAGAAAAAGGTATGTCGATGATCGACATAAAATATGAGTTTGAACCACATACTGTATGTCATTTCCAGCAGATGCTGGGGGAGTATGTGGTTCAAACTCATACCAGTATATAGAATTATTTTATAGATACCGTATATGGATATTCTACATACCGTATATCGATATTCTACATACCGTATATCGATATTCTACATACCGTATATGGATATTCTACATACCGTATATCGATATTCTACATACCGTATATGGATATTCTACATACCGTATATGGATATTCTACATACCGTATATCGATATTCTACATACCGTACGTCGATAATCTACATACCGTACGTCGATAATCTACATACCGTACGTCGATAATCTACATACCGTACGTCGATTATCTACTTATCGCACGTCAATAAACGATATTTTACTCATTATTTTACTCTATGCGCTTACATTAGTATGCATTTTAATTGCTTATTCACCGAGCATCTTCTGAAACGATAAAAAGTGTATGCTTCAAACTCGTATTAATCGACATGTCGTGCACAAAAATGTGTTGTCGAGTGAAAAACCAAAAGTAAGCACAAAAAAATTTAAACAAAATTTCATTTTAAGAATAAGAAAAGAGAGAAAGAGAAAAGATATCTTGGCGGTAAACGAAATAATTCGCAAAAAGAATAGCGGGGTATACGAAAGCTTAACTGAAAGCAATCCACTCTTTGCGACTAGAAGGGGGGTCCCAGAAATTTGAAACGTGTTGGGGTTTTAACTCTTGGTACAAAAGACCTTTAATTTACCGCCGAGACCGTTTTTCTACGACAGTACCATCGCGGGGAAAAAATAGGGGGCAAAGGGCTTTTTCGAAATTTGACTCCCCTGTAGCTTTTAAATGGGGGGGGGGTTAAGAACAGGCGGCCGGGTTGCGCCATTTTTCATTGTTATTATTTTATGGAAAATCGATTTCTAAAAGAAACACCCACTTTTCAGTTGAATAAAAAAAAAAAAAAAAAAAAAAAAAATCCCCCCCAGGCCCCTCAAGATTTTTGGGGTTGAAAAGATTCTCTGGCAAAAAGTAAGTACACTTTTTATGGGTTCTTCGAAAAAAACCAACCGTTCAAAAATTAAGATTAGGGGGGAGGGGCTTTCGTTACACCCTTTATATTATGAGAAGCATAGTAAATTGTACATTCAAATTCAAATCCGTGTCACAAAATTTAGGAACACGTACTTGAAAATAACACCAGTTTCATGCCAATGTACTCTCCGGGAGTACATCATTGAGAGGAACGAGTCCAGTCCAGTCTGATCAATAAAGTTAAGCAACGCCGGTCGTAGTTAGGACTTAGATGGGAGACCACTTGGAATGCACCATATTAACTATAATAGGGTGGGGAATATTTTACTGAAGAAGCACTTTACAGAAAAAAAGGAAGAACCAATCAAAAATCGATTTTCACAATCACAATGTATAGTGCCCTCTTCCTCTCCACCCTGCCCCCATTCAAAAATGAACTTGTAAGTGAAAACTTTCCATGAAAGTCGATAGTACAAGAATTTCGAAACAATCAAACAATAAGGAGCCAAAAAATAAATTTCGAACCACTTTTGAAGACTCACATGTATTGTTTTGGTTAAGTAAGTGCTTGTTTTGTAGAATATTTTTCACTGTAAGTTGAACCCCCCCCCCCCCCCCCCCCCCCCCCCCAACATCCCCTTCCTTGAATCAATTCACAAGTGCTCAGTGCTGCCAGATTTGATGAAAGAATACACATTTTCTATTTGATTTTAAGTGCAAGTGTGTATTTTCTTGCCTAACCTGTCAGCAATGTAATACTTTTTATTTGCCTGCTCAAAGGCAACCTATCTTGAACACTCTTCTGTTGAAGCGTTCCTTGAAAACATTAGTTAGCTGTGTGGAGGTTTTCCTATTGAAGTATCAATTTTATCAAAGTATCAAATAATTTTATGTCTTATAATCATGCCAAAATGAGCAATAGAATCACCATCACTGTCCGATGCCTTTACTGTCATGCAAATAATTTAAATGTCCATTCATGAGGATAAGCAGTACATTTGCTTAATTTTATGATTCTCTGGTTCATTTTTGTCTTGAATTTTGTTTTTAAATTTCTCAAGAGAAAAGATTGGATGAAACAATTTTGATAAAATCCAGCTCTCAAAAACTTTATGCAGATGTGAGACTTAACATTTCCAAAATGAAAAGGCTGATTACTTCTAGTTTGGCTTAAAGACAGAAGAAGATTTCTCAATTTGTCTTTTCTTTTTTTGCCCATTTGGACCCATGTGTTGAAAGGGTAAATGCAGGAGCAATAATCACATGACTGCCCCTAAAGTGTATTTTTCTATCACTCGCTATTCAAAATTGTCTCATTAATTGGTCAAATGGAGAGAAGAACAAATTCCCAGACGTGTAAGTGTTTAGGGATGAAAGAAAGGTTCCTTCCATATCCCTCGAGCTTTGAGAGGTAAGTATATAAACAGTATTACATTGGTGGCAGATTTGGCAAGAAAATACACACTGCACTAAAAATATAATGGAAAATGTGTATCTTTTTCACCAAATCTGGCTGCAATGAGCAATACTGAGAATTAGTTCCTTTTGGGGGGGGGGGGAGGGAGATTTCAACTTTGGTTGAGAAATATTATCTTACTTTATTAAAGTAGGATAATATTCATTCAAAGTTGAAAAAGTCCCCCCCCCTCCCCCCATGAACTAATTCTCAGTATTGCTCATTGCTGCCAGATTTGGTGAAAAAGATACACATTTTCCATTATATTTTAAGTGCAGTGTGTATTTTCTTGCCAAATCTGCCACCAATGTAATACTGTTTATATACTTACCTCTCAAAGCTCGAGGGATATGGAAGGAACCTTTCTTTCATCACTAAACACTTACATGTCTGGGAATTTGTTCTTCTCTCCATTTGACCAATTAATGAGACAATTTTGAATAGCGAGTGATAGAAAAATACACTTTAGGGGCAGTCATGTGATTATTGCTCCTGCATTTACCCTTTCAACACATGGGTCCAAATGGGCAAAAAAAGAAAAGACAAATTGAGAAATCTTCTTCTGTCTTTAAGCCAAACTAGAAGTAATCAGCCTTTTCATTTTGGAAATGTTAAGTCTCACATCTGCATAAAGTTTTTGAGAGCTGGATTTTATCAAAATTGTTTCATCCAATCTTTTCTCTTGAGAAATTTAAAAACAAAATTCAAGACAAAAATGAACCAGAGGATCATAAAATTAAGCAAATGTACTGCTTATCCTCATGAATGGACATTTAAATTATTTGCATGACAGTAAAGGCATCGAACAGTGATGGTGATTCTATCGCTCATGTTGGCATGATTATAAGACACAAAATTTGTGATACTTCAAGGGGAAAAACTCCATACAGCTAACTAATGTTTCCAAGGCACGCTTCAATAGAGGAGTGCTCTGTTAATCTGTTAAAGAGAGCTCTGTTAATATGTTAAATAATTTAAAAAACTTTCTCAGCGGTGTGATAAGTCAAAAATTCTAACTGAAATCAAATCCATTGATGAGACATATTTCAATCTACTTTTTTACCCTCTCTCATTGCAGAGAAAGTTTTTCTGATTATTTTAAAAATAAATCTTTTAATATCTTCCTATTTTACTTTGTGCTTGATACAATTATTCCAAAGTCTCAAATAATTACATTAATTTTTATGATTTTTTTCTCTTTTTTTCTCTTTTTTTTTTTTTTTTTTTTTTTTTTTTTTAAAGTAATGGACATTCTTCTTCCTTGGTCACAAAAACATCAGCTTTAAGAGAATCCAAAAATAAGTCCACCTTTGAAATTGTAAAGGCAACTTTTGGGCCTGATAGGGCCCATCCTGAGAGTTTCTTTACTGAAATTCTGCCCCAGCGTATCACAAACTTGCTGCGGATTAATCAAGCGGTTTCAAACTCCTAGTGATTTACATGGAGAAATAAGAGTGTATGTCAACTTCATTATGCTACGGGCATAAATGAAGTTGGCCTACACAGTATTATTTCTCCTTTTTGCTTCCTTGAGATCTGACAGCATTGTAAGCAGAACTAACAGTGCTCAACAAAGGCGTTAAAAATTCAACAAATTTGAACAAACTAACATATCTCACTAACATTGCATACTTTGAGAATGAAATGACCTTGTAAAGTAAACTAACAGATATGGGTTAGATCACATGACATCATTAGTATACTTACACCCAGACAAAGTTAGAAAAGAGTTCTTAGAGAAACTGAAATGAGGGTAAGAAGTTGTTTCGAATCAGTTGGCATCTAACAGGTCTCTATGTTTATGTGAGACACATTAGCGTTTGCGGGCCAAACTCAAAGCATACATGCGGCCATTGACTGGGCATAACAATGAAGATCTTCACAACACTACCTAATTTGAGAGGATCAGTATCCTTGAACTGCCTTCGACAAATCAAAGTTGAGAGAACACAACAAAATTCAAGACAAGAGACTTTAAACGCGGCTTGAGGTGATTCAAATCAGACGTAGGCAGATCAATGCGATCAAGCGATCAGGCAACTGGGCGTTTAGCCCATTTGAATTTATGACAAACAATGGATTCTAAGAGAGGCTGTAGCCCCCTGACTAATCGATTATTTCTCATGTGATCAAATGGGAAGAATACACTGTTGCCAGATTGCTGAATCTGCCAATGAAATCATACAGTAGGGATACATGGAGGTTAAGTGAGTATCCGATGAAATATGAACAAGTAAGTACGGTATCCGATAAAATATGAACAAGTACAGTATCCGATGAAATAAGAGCAAGGAAACTATAAGTTGAATGATATGGACTCACCACAAATTCAATCAATGCTGGCACAGATAGAGTTAAGAAAATAAGAACATTTGGGAACATTAGGTAAGATTTCACACATCTGCTAACGAAAAAATTCAAAACACTAGGTATTAATTTGACACAATCAGGTCAGGAAAACTGTGGAAACCTAGAAAATTTTAAATATTTGATTCGCAGATGTTACTTGAGGCAAGATCCTTCGCATTGAAACTATTATTCTTGAAGCACAGAGAGGATTCGCGGGAGAGAAGCACTCACAAACCACCATTCATGGTTGGACAAACCTTTTGTAAAGTGGAAACTATATTTCCTGTATCGAAGCAAATATCACTCATTAAGAATACAAGCACAAAATTCAATCAAAATCACTAGTTTTAGGACGGTATGATTGTAAGAATCAAGTATGAACTCACTGCTCACGAGTGCGAGTCTGAAATCTGAATTTCTATTTTCTAACCTCTCTTCAAAAAACAACACTACACCGGTGGCGCCTGTAGATGAACGCTGACAAAGCGACTCTCCCGCACTATTCAATTCGACGGGACTTGGACTTTTTTACCGAAATTCATTAAATTTAAACTAAAATGTGGCGGATTTAATAACCGAACAACCGACGCGACGCCATCTTGAAAGTAACTGAAATTATCCATGGAGTGATTCTATGTACCGTATGTCAACCCTATTCATACCATGTATAAAATAAGTTTATGCAGTATGTAAAAGAACCACATACTCGGTATCGTTCAACCACATACACCCAAACTACATACAGTACGTACGTTAGCCGTATACCTTATATCCTTCACATACATTATCATGTGGATATTCCGTATACCGCATATGCTTAGAATACATACCTGGCGAAATACATACTGTATGTCGATCATCCACGTACTCTTTTTTCTCCGTGAAGAGTAAAAAAAATTGATGATGCATTTTTTCTCACTACAAATACTTACCTCATAACCTAATACTCTCTCTTTCTCTTTCTCTTTCTCACCTATTTATTCCTCTTTCTCTGTCTCTGTTCAGTGAAAAGAAGGAGAAAAAAAGGTGGACATTTTTTTTTCAACCGTTCGAGTTTACTCTCAATGAGCATGAGCTTTAGTGTAAAAAGTCTCTTGTTCATTAGACTCTTTATCCGTTTTATTTTTTACCAATTTTCTTTTTTCAATCGACTCCGAAGTTTATTGACAGTCTGTGAGTTACTTTTGATAATTTGCTATGATTTTGGGATGAAGCTGTAAATGTAATCACGCAATAGCTTATTGTCAGTATTCAAGCTGATTTGTTCCTTTTCTTCGGAGAAATTGTCTCTCGAAATTTATTACCAAATTACGAAAAAAAAAAAAATTGTTTTCAACATCCGATTTTCCCGCTATATCCTTCATTACCACCCAATTGTAAAGCTTATAAAATTAGGGTGCCGACATTTTTTTCCGAAGCATATTTTTGAAACCTCAGAAATTTTCGCTGACCTCGGAAGTACTCCAAAAGAGGTCCTCTTCTTTGACGTCACGTTGGGTGACGTTATTTTTGAAATTAGATTTCGTGACACTTTCCATGGAATTAATCCGCTTGTTGACGCACTTTCTCATGACGCATTCTATTTTTTATGGTATTTTTTTACGATCTTTAAATTTAAAATATCCTCTTTCCCCGCGATCACGGAATTCGTAATCCCGAACAATAGCCATGTTTTAGCGGTAAATTAATCCGAATGTGGTGTTGGTATAATTAAAACTGTTTTCAACATCTTTTACAACTGTTGTTCCAAAAACTTGCTTATTGCTCCCCCTCTGAAATAATGGGAGGAAAACAACGTGCACAGAGCTAGGGAAAAGCTGAAAAAGTGACAAATATAATAGATTCTATGAGCCTGACGGGGAAATAGAATTGCGAGGATTACATCGTTAGTATGATTTAGTGGTTTCTTGAACCAAGGCTATTTAAAAAAAATTAAAATTAAAAAAAAAAAAAAAAAAAAATCATAAAAAAACCCATTTTTTTTTTTTTTTTTTTTTTTGCAAATTAACGGGGAAAACGAGTTGATGCATAGAGTAGCATGACATTTGAACCTATTTCCCTTAAGTAGCGCTTGTTTCGATGAGTGAGTCCAACACATTTGGGGCTCCCTAAAAATTTTGTAGGATGCAAACCTCTTGAAATATGATATGGAGGGCTCTATACGATGTCTGCTTCCAACATTGACTTGTTATAGCCGTAGATTTTATGCTCTCGTATCACAAGGCTTATCACTCATCAAGTAATATGACTTAGGTAGCTTAGGTAGCTATGACGCTAAGCCGTCTATGTGTACGGGAGATGGAAGGCTGTCCATAGAAAATAAATTAAGGGGAAAAAAAAAAACAAAACAAAACAAAAAAATATGAAAAAATATATTGAGGGGATACGAGGGAATAACCAACCCCGAAATCGTTTGATAGTCTTTTCGATCTTGAATATTTGATCAAATTATGGAATGAGGCTGATATTTTTTTGATTTACCACGATAAGATAGGGGTTGATACTTGGAAATTTCAAATGAGCCCCCTGTCTCTCTTCCTTCGGAGAGATAAAAAATTCCCCAAAAAGATCCCTCATAGAAAATGACTCGAAACCTCCTCTTTTTATTTTAAGTACTCGTAGTTTTTGAGACAGAATGGGTCTGTTGCACACTTTGGCTACAGCGTTTTGAAGTATCAATACTTATGTAAAAAGCCGAGAAAATAACAATGGCAGCATCAGAAAACACTGAAATTCAGTATTAAACTCACAAATTGCGAAAAACACTAGACACTATTCACCACTGTATCTTTCCACCACCGTGTACGATATTTCGCGAAATTAGCGCGGCACATTCAAATAATCACGGCCGACTGTCATCACAGCTGACTTCATAAACAAATAAACAGTAAACACTGACGGCATCTGTTCGAATTTTTACGTTTCAATGTCCTCAATTCCTCACAAAAGTTTGTGAAAGGTACGGAGACCGATATTTGTGTCGAAAACTTATCAAAATGTAACAATAACTCACAAAAGTTCCAAGGAGGATTCCAACTTCGATCATCATGCGCTTGGAACTCCTGTGTGTTATTGTTTCATTTTGATAAGTTTTCGACACAAATATCGGTCTCCGTACCTTTCACAACCTTTTGTGAGGAATTGAGGACATTGAAACGTAAGAATTCGAACAGATGCCGTCAGTGTTTACTGTTTATTTGTTTATGAAGTCAGCTGTGATGACAGTCGGCCGTGATTATTTGAATGTGCCGCGCTAATTTCGCGAAATATTGTCCACGTGGTGGAAAGATACAGGGGTGAATAGTGTCTAGTGTTTTTCGCAATTTGTGAGTTTAATACTGAATTTTAGTGTTTTCTGATGCTGCCATTGTTATTTTCTCGGCTTTTTACATAAGAATTGATACTTTAAAACGCTGTAGCCGAAGTGTGCAACAGACCCATTAGCGGCTCAAAAACTTTCGTTCGCTTTGTAGATAGACTTTGAGGAAATTAAACCTCCAATTATTTTTGAATCGAATTTCCTTACCCTTGAGTGGGGATAAAGGAAACAGTGGAAAATGGCGCTTGGTATACTCAGTTCAGAATAAGAAGAAACCTAACGTTTCAGGTTGCTTTTCGCACTACTGTGCAACGCTGAAGCTTTGAATTCAAGCATTTGCGCTCACTCGGGCTTTGTCCGACTGTACCCACCGGACGAAGCAATTTCGAGAAAAGCCCGTCTATGAATTTTATTTGTGCAAAAGTCAAGTTAGAAACGGTTGCAGATACGAAAAAATCGATGAAATTTCGGCTCTAAGGATCGTTAGTCGACAAAATTAGTTGAAATTGACTCCTCACCACCCTCGGAGATTTATATTTTTAAAGAATCCAATTAAATAATTACATCTCTCAATGGATTTTTTAAAAGATAAATCTCCGAGGGTGGCGACGAGTCAATTTCGACAAATTTTCTTGACTAACGATCCTTTGAGCCGAAATTTCATCCACTTTGTCGTATCTGTAACCGTTTCTAATTCGACTTTTGCACCGATAAAGTCTATAGTTGGGGCGATTCTTGGTATTTCTTCGTCACAGTGGAGGGTCGAGTCGGACAAACCCCGCGTGAGCGCAAATGCTTAAATTCAAAGCTTCGGCGTTGCAAAGTAGTGCGTTTCATTTCTCCCTGAATCTTCAAGTTTCATATTATCCTGACCAGAGTATAAACTGCGTGATCACAGCAGTCTGAAAACTTCTGTCCCACCTTGTAGATAGACTTTGAGGGAATTAAAACTTCCTGATATTTTCGAATAGAATTTCCTTGCCTTGGAGCCAAAGTTAAAAGTGACGTTTTGTTGTGTAATCACCGCTTCTTGGAAATTCGATGCATTTGGAGTCTTTAGACTCTCAAATGTTTTCCTCCTTGAATGATGTTTTTTTATGCTTCTTTTTTATGACCACTCGCGCTCATTCTCCTGATGTGTGTAAGTACAAATCGGAATCATCTTAATGTAAAAAAGCGTGGACTGATGGAGACGAAAGGGGGAAAAAGAATGCAAGTCATAAAAACGAGGCGGCATGGAGGAGGCAGACACCAAAATATCGCCGAAATCGTGGGCCACTCCCGAAAATAACCTTCGCATCTTACACCTGAATGGAAATAACTGTCGGTGAATAATAAATTGAGGTAGGTCGAGAATACCTTCGAGCATCGGCAGTTGCCAAACCACCGGTTCTCAAATTAAATGAGGCATTGTTGAAGTTTGCCCATTAAAACCCATTTAAAATATCGATTTATTTAGTGCTCAGTAAACAACAAGGACTTCAACCTTTTTTAAGGGATTGAATGAATAAAATACAACGTTGTAAAATGCACTTCTTCTAGCATCGGCAGTTTCCAAACCACCGGTTGTTGAGGCATTATTGAATTTTGTTCATTAAAACCCATTTAAAAGATCGGATTGTTTAGTGCCTGCCCAGTAAACGATCAGGACTTCGACTTTTTTCAAAGGAGTTGCATGAAAAAAATGAAACGTTGCAAAATTGCACTTCTCGCTACCGCACACCCCGTAGAATACAGATTTCAAGACCTTCATTTAACATCTTTTCCAAAGCTGTACTTCTTTTTAAACAAATTTTAGATCTTTAGAAACTTCTAAATTTGCCAGTCTAGCTATTGAATTCGTTTCAGTTCACGACGAATCAGACAAATCCCTGTATCCACCTATGAATTTTGAGGAAAAATAAAGAATATAAAGAATATAAATAATTATTAAATACGTATTGATCAACCTAAATTCCAAACATTTTAACATTAGCATTTATTTTTTCCTCAGCTCCGAAAATTTCAATGAAACAAAGAAAATACACAATTTTTCGCTGTATTCCCGCCTTATTTGTCCATTTCTTCGGGTTTTCAGAACCTTCACCGAATCGATAATCTTTGGACCAAAAACCAATAATTATTCTTATTTCCTTCATCAAAATAATTTTAGCTTGCTCTTTTGTCTGAAACTCGAACATTGTCAGAGTAGTTCTGACTCACATTCCAAACGGAATTTATGGGTGTTTTCCGACCTACCGCACTCTCCTCTTAGCTTGAGGAAAGAAAACAAAAACATATAAACGACACAAAAACTGGTCAAATACCGGCCTGAAAATGCTAACAGAGAGTACATTTAGGATCATTGTAAATTTTCCCCTTCCCAATTTTTTTTTGGCCACGTCCATGACTCCAAGCAATAAGATCAGGCACAAGCTGACAGTGCTCAAGGGCGTATCCAGAAAAAAAGAATTAGGAGGGGGCAAAGCCGACACTCCACTAATTTGATCGCATTTTTATATCCCCCCTCCCGTCATTCGTCAAGTGGGGGCAAGAGGCCCCCTCCCCCTCCAAATAAGCCCTTGATCGCAGGGCAAATATTTAAAACACATTTGAATTAACTTCTCAGACTAAACAACTCCTGGAACAACCTATTCTGAAAATAGTTAAATTTAAAAAAAAAAAAAAAAAAAAAAAAAAAAAAAAAAAAAAAAAAAATCCTTTCTTTTTGAATAAACATGTTTTCCAAAATCTTGCCAGAAACATGCTTTCAATAAGCTGTCTCTTTTATTTATCAGACCCTTTAATTTTTCATAAATTTTGAATGCAACGGTAAAATTGTAATTTTTACTTTCTCATTTTAATTGTAACTATACGCTAACTCTTTCTCCTTGTGTATCATAAAGGCATACCCAGAAATTTCTCTTTCAGTCTTGTTCACGGAAAAAAAAACTACGGTGAAAATAACCATACGGATACCCGATTTTGGCACCTGCTAGATGTTATGGTAATGTTAACCAGAAGTATACTATGTTTGACTAGGTACTGGGGTGATGTTACCTAATTGCACGTCGAATTTACTCAAAGTATCGGTAAATGTACCATACTTCTGGTCAAGTTTACCATAACATCTAGCAGGTGCCAAAATCAGGTATCCGTATGGTTATTTTCATTAATCTTTTTTTCCGTGTTGATGGTCGTTCGAATACATGAGATAGAAAAGGATAGAAAAGGAAGGGTCACGTTATTTCAGCCCATATCTTATATCCATTTATAAATGCATACGTTTCAATGAGAGGATAGATGGATTGACAGAAAGAGAGAGAGAGAGAGAGAGAGAGAGAGAGAGAGAGAGAGAGAGAGAGAGAGAGAGAGAGAGAGAGAGAGAGAGAGAGAGAGAGAGGGAGAGAGAGAGAGAGAGAGAGAGAGAGAGAGAGAGAGAGAGAGAGAGAGAGTGAGAGAGAGAGAGAGTGAGAGAGAGGGAGGGAAAGAGAGAGAGTGAGAGAGAGTGAGAGAGAGAGAGTGAGAGAGAGAGAGAGAGAGAGAGAGAGAGAGAGAGAGAGAGAGAGAGAGAGAGAGAGAGAGACAGAGAGACAGAGAGACAGAGAGACAGAGAGAGACAGAGAGAGAGAAATTTCTAGACCAGCTTTTGAGGTGTACCGTGAGAAGGGCTGGGTACATACGAATTAGCTCCGATCGTCAAAGTCGAAAGATTTTTTTCGAAAAAACATTGCCCCTCCCATTTAACACACGGTTAGGACTGTCGACAAGAATAGTGTTGGCGTTAAAAATGTTGCTTTCGATAGATTTCTGTAACTATCGTAAAATTTAAAAAAATTGTCCATAATATGACCACATGTACAATTTTTAAAAATATTTAAAAACAAACATCGTCTTGGTTTTTTCTTTTTCAACTTTTTTCAAAACTTGCAGAAGATTAAAAAAAAAAAAAAAAAAAAATCTCTGCGTCATCGCGCAATACTTTCAAAATTTCCAACTTCGTTAGGGAAAAAGATTCTTTAAGAACTTTGAAGAAAAGCAAGGTTACAAAAAATTTCGTTTAAATTTAAAAATTGGTGGGAAGAAATTTAGAAGAAGATGATTGTTCGAATGTCACAAGACCAATTTTTTTTTGGGAACTTTTTTGTTGTAATGTTGCAACTTTTTTTTTTTTTTTCTCATAATTTTGTAGGAGCCAATTCAACCCCCGTCAAAAAATCGACTTTGACGATCAGTGGCAATCCGACCGCTCTCTGTCCGGAGCGAATTCGGCTATTTGATGGGAGCCAATTCGTTAGTGCTCGAAGGGCTCTCAAAAAGAGCGAGCGTGCTCTCTCGAAACCTATCGTGTCCCCGAGGACACGAGGATAATTTTTAAGAATGAGCAACCCCCCTTCCTCTCTCCTGATTCATACGGGCCCTTCTCCTCTGTAGATATCCTGGATTGCAAAGGCAGTACTGCTAGGCGAGCTATGCTTTATCACCAGCAATTGTCCGCCGAATGCAGCGAGCGATATCATTATTGTGAGAGTGAGAGGAGGGACGATGATTCTCTCGCTCTCTCGCTCTCTCATTCATTCATATTCAGCCACGGAGGGAGGGAGGAGTGGGGGGATGGATGGAGGGGGATTTCATTCACTAGAGCCTCTGGACTCGGTCGCTTCTGTTGTAATTTTGCGCATGCGCAGAGTATATTTAGTATATGCATCCATGCATTGGCAATTGGCATTCACTTACACTAGCTACGTCAACAGCTGACACGGTAGTGCGCGCGTTGACGCCGCTCTGCACCAGCACACAGTGGATCGGATTTTCTTCTTTTTTTTTTTTTAATATTTACTTTTGTATCAATGTTACTCTAAAAAAGAAAGGAAGAAAGTAGTAGTAGTAGTAATTTTCGTTAAAGAAAGAAAGAAAGAAGAAAGAAAGAAAGAAAGAAAGAAAGAAAGAAAGAAAGAAAGAAAGAAAGAAAAAAAAAGTATTAATCAATTTTTGTAGGTTCGAGAATTCGTGTATTTACTGAACCCTTCCGATACCGAGTTAATAGACGTGTTAGTCCGGCGCACAGTGGAGCGAGTCAATGGGAGAGATCGGACTTAGCGCGGCAATTTTAAATTTGTATATCTTTGTTAATACGTGACGTATAGAAGTTTGAATTTTGTTTCATTGGTTTTATTGTAAAATTTCATTCAAGAATCACCCCATACAGTTTCTGTTTTGATTGTAAAAACATTCAACTTTGCGTTTTTAATAATATATTTCATGTCCGACTATTCCCATTGACACTGTGCGGCGTCACAAAAAAAAAAAAAAAAAAAAAAAAAAAAGGATTCCAAACAACCGCTCCTTCTCACTCGCTCTCGTGGGGGTTTCCCATAGAAAAGAGGATCCAACTTTTCAAATGCAAATTCGTGGTAGTAAACAACAAGATTTCTCACATCAGATTTTATCACACCAATGAATTCCACGTACCTTAAAGTATTAGGACGTTTCCACAACATTTTCGAAACATCAAGCATTAATATACAATCACAGTTATATCTAAGAAAGTTCTTCGTCTTGGCCTTCATTGTTTCACTCACAGTGAGGTTAGGATGATTGAGTGTCATGGCGGCGATACGCTCATAATAAACCGTGATTAAGACAAGGACATCTTTCGATATACTTGTGATTGTACAGTGGCGGATTCAGAAAATTTTTCTGTGGGGGGGGGGGGGGGAGCACGCCTGTGAAATTTCGAAATTTGAAGTGTCGGTGGAAGCAATTTTGGGCTATTTTCTACTGAAAAAAGGCAAAGTATAAGGCTTCTGGGGGGGGGTGCCCCCGTGCCCCCCGTGGATCCGCCACTGGTTGTAAATTCACTTGTGACCATTCAAGAATTATGTTGGAGTGAAAAGATACTTTACGGCTTGTGGATTGTGGAATCTAACGGTGCGATACAATTTGAGAAAACTTGTTTACTGGCATGAATTTGTATTCAAT
This sequence comes from Trialeurodes vaporariorum, assembly GCA_011764245.1. NCBI lineage: Eukaryota > Metazoa > Arthropoda > Insecta > Hemiptera > Aleyrodidae > Trialeurodes > Trialeurodes vaporariorum. The sequence goes on from VMOF01000002.1 coordinate 44,479,947, forward strand.
AATCTGATTATTTATGGGTAAAATCCACGAGAGTGAGCGAGATAGAAAATTTCTTAGAATCCAATTTCGATCGTGACGTTATCACTAAACAGGTCTATTCTCAACTTGTTCTGTCTCTCCAAATTTTCATCGAGCGCCTTCAATCTGAGAGATAGGCAAAACCAACACCACAGAGTAGGAACAGTTAACTACCCGCTAGATTTGAGAAGAGTCCACACCTCTTGATGGAAACTCTTAATACGTAAGACTAGAACCAACACAACCCTTTATAGGTTTGAAACGAGTCGACCGCGTGAACGATTTCGAAGTTTAAGTTCGAAGGTGGACCAGTAGTATCGGTCGGGATTTTAGAAAAGCTGCATCAAATATATTTTCACGAGTTGCCGCTGCTCGTGAGCAATCGACAATCGTATTATTCCCATTTGAATCAATGCAAAAGTATCGACTTCTCAATAGGGGGGAGGGGGTCCAATTGGGCCCTCTGTGGATCTATTTTTTTCCATAGGTTTGTACGAAGGGGACATTTTTAAATAATATTTCATGAGCTGGCGGCAAATGAATACACCCCTTTGCCTATTCAAACAGAAGTTTTATAAAAGGATCAAAATGGGGCTGGGGGGTTATCTCTTTATTCCCTTTCAGAGCCGAATTTTAACACTTTCCTTGAAAAGTGTAGTATAGAATCCCGGCAAAAAGATTATGATTTGGTCGTAAAAATTATTTTTCCTCTGATCACCTTTTTAATATCAAAAAAAGTAATTTCAGATCAATTCTAGACTTTTTTTTTTTTTTTTTTTTTTTTTTTTTTTTTTTTTTTTTTTTTTTTAAATTTCCGTCGAATGTCCTCCGGACGTCCTGAGGACGTTGAACACCCATTTTTCCCGAGATACAAGGAGGATGAAAACAGGATGCGGATCAACTGGAGGAAGATTTGAGGGGAATGAAAAAATAGGTTGGCCAGTATGAAATGAAGTAAAAGCGAGGTCATGATCCCAATTTTTTTCGAGAAGGGTTGGGAATGAATCTCAAATTCATTCCCTCACGATCTCTCCCCCACCACCCCCCACCCGCCATCACCACGACCACCACACACTTACACACATACACAGAGGTAGGTAATTTTGAATGAGATGCAATTCTGCTCCTCGGTGTGAAGCAAACGTTGTCAACAGTCCCATTCACCAAGTTTATTAAGTCGACCAAATGAGCTGGACGTCGCGTCGCGTCGGTGCGCCAGACGACACGGCGGCGCGGTGGCGGGAGTGATCCTATACGAGACGCCAAGCATGGAACCGAGATCGGGATCCCCCGCGCTCCGAGTCCCGCGAATAAAACACGCGTGCGGCGGTGTGGGTGCGGGCGTGGACGACGCGCCGCGCCGCACAATGGGGCGAGTCAATGGGAGAGACCGAACATGGAGCAGTGACTTTAAATGCTCATATATTTGTTGATACGCAATTTAGACGTTTGAAAGTTCTTTCATTGACTTTATTGTAAAATTTCCTACCAGAATCACCCTTCATAGTACGTATTTTGACTCTGAACACATTCAAATATGCAATTTCAGTCATATATTCCTTGTCCAACCTCTTTTTTTTATTCTCTCCTATGTGCGTCGCGTCGGTGAGTGCAGGTACGCGGGGTCACGAAATTGGGGGGGGGGGAGGGATTTGGATGCATCACATTACATTGAACTGCGGCATAGCGCATGCTGCACAGCATCTCTCTCACTCTCACTCACTCTCTCTCTCTCTCTCTCTCTCTCTCTCTCTCTCTCTCTCTCTCCTCTCTCTCTCTCTCTCTCCCACATCGCATCTTGCGCTCTCGCTTCGCCTAGTCTGGCGCGCGTCGCGTTGATCGCGCTCGAAATGAGCTGCTCTCGCAAGATCACGGCCGACACCCCCCCCCCCCCCCCCCCCCTTGCCGACAAGACGCGCGACAAGAAGACGCGACACGAGAGCACCTGTTGAGTGTTGAGTCGAGAACGCTTTGCCCGTGTGCTGCGCTGCACACGCTGTGTGTCACGCTTCTGGCCCGAACAATGGGGTCTCTTTCTTGCAAACTTTTGAAGCAAATAAATATAGTCCAATCTGATGTATAGAGACCAGCAAAAATCACGAAAATCACACTACAAAGTCTTAAATTCAGTAATAAACTTACAAAGCTGCTCTAACGGCAAGATTTTAATGGCGGTTCAACGCAGGTACCGTGGGAGACTCCTGTCTAATGGGGCTCTTGCAAAGTTTTGCTACAGGGGACTAAAGAGTTGATTCTTGCATGAAAACTTACAAAAAGCATTGCGTATTCCATATCTTACGGTCAATCAATTTGGCAATGAGGTCTTGCAGACTTTTACTACAGGGGATTAAAGAGTCGATTCTTGCATAAAAACTTGTAAAAATGAAGATGAGTACACTAAAGAATCAAGAAATTCACTTTCAGAATCGGGCTAAAATAATGGTGGAGAGAAGCAGGTATCAATGGAGATTCCTATCTTATTTGAGACTTATCTCTGTGTTTCCGTAGAGGACGTCACGAATTAGACAGGAATCTCCCATGATACCTGGGTTGAACCGCCATTACGGTCTCACGGTTGTAGCCGTTAGAGTACCTATATAAGGAGAGTATAGCCGTCTGTGAATCCTACGCTGATTGGCTGCGATATTTTAGGCGTTCAAGGAGCTCTTAGGGCCCAATTTCAAGATGGCCGACCGGGTCAATCGTGTAACCGTTGTAACCGTTGAACATTTTCTAGCGGGAAACGGTCATCAAACTCACCGTTCACCAACACCGTTTTCATCAATAATGTAACATAACCTCAAACAACACGACCTCCGCCATCTTGAAATTGGGCCCTAAGAGCTCTCATGATCGCAGATGGCCATACTCTCCCTATATAGGTACTCTAGTAGCCGTTACGTGAGTTTATTACTGTGTTTTCGACCATCGCAGTGTGACTTTTCGTGATTTTTGCTGGTTTTTACATCTGATTGCTGACAGCAAAATTTTGCAAGAGCCCCATTTGTCACTTTCTCTGCGCAAGGAAACACAGAAATATATCTCAAATTAAACAGGAATCTCCCATGATACCTGCGCGTCTTTCCGCAATTAACTAACTACCAAAATAACTACATTAGATATTACATCATTAGTTTATTTTTCGGGTAAAGGCTTAAGTGAGAAAAAAAGTCTTATTTTGACCTCTAAAATACGCGAGTAAATAACTACCATGATTTTTGAGACACGCTGTATAACGGACCAGACCTGGCTAGGGGCTACCATTCGATTCACGCCTGTTGCACCATCGCAACAATTTCTCAAAACGTGTCAATTAGCTCTTTGTTATTATTGGCGTCACTTGAGAAAAAAAAAGAAAAGAAAAAGAAAAAAAAATCTTGTGTGCTCTTGTCGCACTATGGTCTGAGATCGTAAAAAAAAGTCCAAAAACCAGACAGTAAATTTCTCATCAATTTATCATTTTTAAACTTTCAAGACCAATTTTAATCAAAGAGAATACTTTTAACGATTAATTTAAACCCAGAAGTTCTACAACAAAGTTTTAAAATAAGCTTCAAACGTCGAAAACAATGATTTCAGTAGCGAGGCGTGACATTTGGCAACAATGTATTTTCTCCATTTAAATTCACCATAAAAGTCGAACGCTTTAGTCATCGGCGATGACCAGGCATTTCGACCTTTCTAATGTGTTTAAATGGGAAAAGGAACGTTGCCAAATTGCACGCCTCGCCAATGAATGATTTTGATGACTTTTTTCACTGATTTTTCGCCACTTTTTTTGCCCTCAGACTAAAGTCTGACGTGTTGCAACTCCGAGCAAAAAAATTGCCGATTTGGTGGTCACACAGAGAAAAATATAAATGTTAAAATTGCAAAAAGTGCTAAAAATTAGGAATATATACACTTTGTTTTGCAAAAGATGCATAAATGCTGATGTACCTAAAAACATTGTGCTTTTGCGATATTTTTGCTTTTCAAGCATTTTTTTTAAATACGCTAGTAATATTTTTTTTCTCTCCACATCAATGGGGCTCTAGCAAACTTTTGCTATAAGCAAAGAAATAGTCTAATCTTATGTAAAGACCAGCAAAAATCACGAAAATCACACTAAGAAAGTCGAAAATTCAGTAATAAACTCACATAACTGCTATAACGGCAAGATGGTAATGGCGGTTCGACGCAGGTATCATGGGAGATTCCTGTTTATTAAGTCATTTTCTTCCCTCAATTTAGATAGGAATCTCCCATGATACCTGCGTCTCTCCGCAATTAAGCCTGATTCTGAGAGTGAATTTCGTGATTTTTTAGTGTACTCATCGTCATTTTTATACAGTTCAATAATTGTTTCTGCATTTTTAGTGATATTTTTTTGCTAAATTAGCATTTTATAAATTTGCAATTTATTCAATGTAAAGTGTATTCCCCATTGCCGCATTTTTTGCAATGTGAACATCATATTCTTTTCTGTACAAGCATCAGCGAAGTTAATACGTAGATTAGAGCTCAATGTAGCTCAATGTAGATCTGTAGCATTTTTTTGCAATTTTAACATCATATTTTTTTCTGTAAAAGCATCAGCGAAGTTAATAGGTTAGAGCTCAATGATTCGAAATATCCCTTTATAACTTCATGATGACATTCAATTGGTTGAATAATCTATAAATTTACTTTACTCGTGTCGAGGAATTCGAATTCGTTCGAGGAATCGAAATGGCAACCAACGCCCTTAAATTTAACAAAAATATCGGCATAAGAAAAACTTATTTTCTCAGAAAAGTAGACGATATAATTTAATACCAGTAGATGATTTGTGTTATAAATCATGGTATCTCTTATTTTTCCTTGGAAGATATCACTACAAAATCGCACCGTTTAAATGTGTAAACTAACCCTTACACGGAAAGTGGTACACATGTGTACCATTTCATGTAACATGAAATTCAATTGAATTTAAACAGAAATTTTGCACAAAATTGTGTGACCCATCAAAATTCTTGGAAAATTGTCCTTTTTTGAGTGGTTCAAAAAAATCTGAAAAAAAGGTGAATCCAAAAATGCGTGCATGAAATGGTTAAAAACAAAATACCAAGGTTAGGATTAGGCAGTATTTCTTGTGGCTCGGTTCGTTTGCCTCATATTTTTCAACCTGTAAAAAACTCGACAATACTCCTAGGAGAGGAGATTACCCCGCCTGGCCGCCTCCCTTGGTCTATATATGATTTGCCTTACTCTCCAGCTCTGCTCCTCCGACAAAAATTCAGAATAAATCCGAAATCCATTCCAATGAAATCCTTGGTCTGTTCATGCAATAAAATACAAACATTTTGAGTAACAAACCACGAGCTATGTAGCGATAGAGAGTATTTGTAGGGCGTGCATGATATTGAAGCAGCACGGAAGCAGCCACAGGCGGAACCAGCAATCTGGCAACTGCGCATTCTTCCCATTTGAGTGCATGATAAGCAATCGATTCTTAAAGCGGATGTAGCCCCATGACTGATCGATTGTCTCTCATGTAATAAAAAGGGACGAATACACTGTTGCCAGATTTCTGGATCCAGCCATGACGGAAAGTTCTTGTGGACATTTTTCACACAGGCTCGGTTCGTTTGCCTCATATTTTTCAACCTGTAAAAAAGAAAAAAAAAATTGTGACAGATCCATTTGAAATTGGTTTTCAACGAAAGAGCAAGTGTTTTAGTGTGGCTATGTATAGATAGTCATAGAAATCGACATAACAGTTTCTTTTGGACGGATTTGCAAGATAAAGAAACGGACACAAATGATAGGAACAAGCAAAATTTCCTCACCTGATTAGTTCTTTTGAAATTCTGGGTCCAGATAGACAGTCTAAAACACTTATGTTCTTTCATTTAAACCCAATTTCCCCTAGATTAATTACAACTTTTGATTTAAGGTTGAAAATATGAGGCAAAAAAACCCGAATTGGATCGTCCATGCTGCCTCACTTTGGAATAGGATTTATAACATCAACCTTTCTATGGCTGTACAATGCTGCATTTTGAGAATGACGATGGAAAATGGTGGCTCGTGCTATTTGGCAACCACCGTTTTTGCCATTTGAACCTATGCAAAATTATCGATTTCTTAGGGATTCAGTGAGCCCCCTGAAGATCGATTATTTAACGTATAGGTTTAAATTGAGAGAATCTGATGTTGCTATTTTGCATACGAGCCGCCATTGACGACGGTTGTTGACCGTTGGTACTTACGTTGAGTTGGTTGGTGACTGATGAGTTCATGCAAGTATCGCTAGGTACGGCTCTGTCATTATTAAGTCGAGATTTTTTTTTTTTTTTTTTTTTTTTTTTTTTTTTTATTTTTTTTTTTTATGAGGAATAATCAGACTGTCCTTGAGGTAGGCCATGATATTTGACTCCGGCTGCGGTCAGAGTAAGATATCAAAATTACGCGCCGCTAGATAGCCGTGGTGTTACGAGCAATCTGGCAACACTGGAATTTCCCATAGAAATACACGCAAAATATCGATTTGAGAGAGTTCACAAATGCACAATGCACCTCCGATAGTTCGACCTTTTTACGCTTTTGAATGGACAAAAGACAGCGTTGCCTGATTGCATGCGATGCCTCTGCACTCAGCCGATCTTAAACGAAACGGTTTACATAACATTCATTCCCTTAAAATCCCTGGGAATAGTCATAAAGCAAGTTATAACAATCGCACGTAAATCACAAGTAATAAACATTTTCCCGATTTTTTCAATCAAGATCGTTTCCAGAAAAAGGGCCCATTAAACAGCAGGTGTGCTATTTCTGAAAAGTCGCAGCGTTATAATCGAATGGATACGATAGACTATTATAGAGCACATCTGTTGTTTTGTGGACCTTATTTCGGGAAATGGCCTTAATTTTATTGTAATCCAAAAAGCATGCTCTGAATCCAATTTAATTTCGTCTGTAACTCTGAATATAAATAAAATGCAGGAGCATCAATCAATGCGCTCTTGAGGGACTGGAATTACTGATCGGAATATTTATTTGAATGAAAAGCACTGACGTCTCTTTCATTATTTTTCAGCAGGTATTTCTTGACATGACCAAGTACAAGTAAAAAGGGAGAGACCAAGTGAGGGATAGAGAGAGAGAAAGAGAGAGAGAGAGAGAGAGAGAGAGAGAGAGAGAGAGAGAGAGAGAGAGAGAAAAGAGAGAGAGAGAGAGAGAAAAGAGAGAGAGAGAGAAAGAGAGAAAGAGAGAGAGAGAGAGAGAGAGAGAGAGAGAGAGAGAGAGAGAGAGAGAGAGAGAGAGAGAGAGAGAGAGAGGGGAGAGAGAGAGTGAGAGAGAGTGAGAGAAGTGAGAGAGAGAGAGAGAGCGAGGGGGAGAGAGAGAGAGAGAGAGAGAAGAGAGAGAGAGAGAGAGAGAGAAGAGAGAGAGAGAGAGAGAGAGAGAGAGAGAGAGAGAGAGAGAGAGAGAGAGAGAGAGAGAGAGAGAGAGTGAGAGAGAGTGAGAGAGAGAGAGAGAGAGAGCGAGGGGGAGAGAGAGAGAGAGAGAGAGAGAGAGAGAGAGAGAGAGAGAGAAAGCGAAAAGACAAAAAAAAATGGAATATTCCTGAGCATAAAGTAACAAGAGATTCCTGAGCGTTAAAGCACTATAGTTGCAGGTATGAAATGCACATAGGACTTCCACTCAGAGACCGGCAGTTTCATTCAGTTCCAAATTATTTGAGCTCTACATGAGGTTTCGCAGACATGGACGCAAACGACCTTGATTTTTCAATACTTTTTTGGAGAGGGCCGCCGCGCCGCGCGCCGGTGAGTATCAAATTTTTTCTCTCTCCTTTTTTCCCCCCTTCTTTTAAATATATTTCATTTTAAGAGGCAATTGGAATAACAGGGGGGAGGGAAGAATAGGTAATAAGTGTGTAAATTTGAATCCACACTCGGCTCTTTTGAGGGTTAAGAAAGATGGCGGGGAGGGGGTAAGCGCGATGGGTTCCTCGCCCAGTGAAAGGCTTGTCAGCTGAGCCCGAATGAAGTACCTACTGCAATTATTATCGCAACTCTGAATCCGCTGTTTTTTTTTTTTTTTTTTTTTTTTTTTTTTTTTTTTTTTTTTCGGTCGTGATTTAATTTCGTAACACAGGCCAATTATACGAGTCTCAAAGTCAGACAAAGAGCATTTTTCGGCGTTGACCTTGAACTGAACTTCTCTTATTCTCCGTCTCTCCCCCCTCCCTCTCTTTCCCCCTCTCACTCACTCTCTCTCACTCTCGTTTTTAACTGGAAAGAGGAAACTATTCGATAGTGATCGTGGTTTGGAGAGTTGCCGGATTTATCCCCTTTAATGCCGGATTGATTCGAGTCTTTTTGGAGGCCGAAAAGGGGGCCGGGCGTTTGCTTGCGACCGCCTCGCTCATCGATTAACCCTTTCCACTCCAATGTTAGATATATATTCGACAAAACAATATTTGAGTTCCATTCTAATGGGTCTGTTGCAAACTTTTGCTACAACGATTAAGAGTGTTTAATCTGATGTAAAATCGCCTAAAAAGTTCATTGGTGGCATTAAGGAAGTCATAAAATGCAATAATAAACTCACATGAGGCGTTTAATGAAATCCGAGATGGCGGAGAAATATCGAGCAATTTTTATGCATGCTCCACGAACATTCAAGGACAGCCAACCTCACAATATCAATCACAACTAATCACAACGTAAACAAACACATTACATCTACCTCCATTGAGGTTGTCAAAGTTGGCCATCCTTGGATGTTCACGGTGCACGCATACATATTGTTCGATATTTATCCGCCATCTTGGATTTCATTAAACGTCTCTTGTGAGTTTATTATTGCATTTTATGACTTTCTAATGTCACCAATGGACTTTTCAGGCGATTTTACATTAGATTTAACCCTCTTAATCGTTGTAGCAAAAGTTTGCAACAGACCCATTGCGGTTTGTTTGAAATGGAAGTGATTTCCTGAGTGAATGAGTAGATTTTTAAAGTTTATAATGCGTGCTTCGTTATTTCCACCGAATTTTACGTTAGAAACAATGTGTCATATTGCTATAGCAAGAAAACGCAACAGACCCATTCGACCCTTTATTTGACCAATTACCCTTTCTCGTGTGCTATGCTCCCTTCTCTTCAAATTTACTTCATTCCTTAAATAATTTACAACAACACTCCACACTCCACAAGTTGAGGGGAGTAAGTTGCGCGACGACTATGAATGCTGCCCTTGGAGCAATCAACAGGTGGGTTGCGTTAACTTTCTCAGAAGCGCTTTCACGCTTCGATTCCCTTGTTAATAATGAGCGTGAAAAGAGGGCCGGCGCATCTACAGTCTACACTCAACTCTCTACAGTCTGTACTCGCTCGAAATTTCGTCAAAATCCACCCTTGATCCCACTTTCAGCAGCGAAAGCATCCCATGAAAAGCAGAATTTCCGTGCATATTTAAAAAGCATTCGGCTCTCGGCCCCCATGGCCCCATGTTATTCAAGGGCACACGGACTGTATTGATATTGCATACCACTATTATCGGTTGGTTATCGGTTTTGGAAAAATCATTGTGGAACCCTTTGGATAGACCTGCGGGCCGATCATTTACTTCATCGATAAACCGATCATTAAGATTGTCTATGAGTGACTGACTCTATTGGTCGAAAAGTGTAACACTTGGCCGTTGCTATAGTAAACCATCTTTAAAGTGTCCACTATTGAAAGGTTACTCATGAGTAGCCCTTAACTAACGAAACTTTTAACGATGGTCACCATAGCAATGGCCAAGTTTTACAATTTTCGACCAAAAACATCTCTCATAGACAATCTAAACGACAGTGGCGAGGCGTGCTATTTGGCAACGTTTCTTGTTTCTCCTACAAACAAATTAAAAAGGTCGAAACGTCTGGTCATCGCCGATGACCGAAGCATTCAATGGCGACTCGTGCAATTTGGCAACCTTGCTAATTTTCCATTTAAACCTATGCAAAAGTATCGATATCTCGGGGGTGCAATTGCACCTCCTGCAGATCGATTGTTTTACATTGGTTTAAATGGAGAGAATACGTTGTTGCCAGATAGCACGCGCCGCCACTGGAAGCATTCGATTTTTTCAGTAGATTCAAAAAGAGATAGTACATCGTTGCAAAATTAGCGCCTCGCTACTGCTTACCCATATTATGCCCATTGGGTCGTTAATGACCCACTTATAATCGCTTCTTTTGGACCAAATTACAGTAAGTTTAGGCCAATTTGACTCAAAAATCAATATTGTGATCTTCCAGCACCAATAATTTAGCTGGACCAGAAAATTTCACAATTTTTAAATTTAATTTTTTTTTTAATTCTTAGAAGTAAGTTATCGGCCCGTAGATCATAAGTGGCGGTAGCCACCCTGCCAAGTAAAAAAAAAAAAAGACCACCTGGAAACATCTTGTATTTCACTCGATCGTCAATCAAACTTTAGGTCAAGATCAGTGGGGTATCGTATGCCATTTGGCAAAGTTGTATTGTTTCCATTATAACCCATAAGAAAGGTCGATTGCGAAGGTGTTAATAGAAAACCCAATAGTTCGATATTTTTCATGGGTTTAAATAGACGAACTGCGACGTTGCCAAATTGCACGCCACGCCACTGGTCAAGAAGGAACAAACAAAATCATGAGTCACGAGTCATGACCGCAGATTTCACCAGCTCAAAGTCTCAACCAACCGATATTTGTCTGAAAACAACTTGGCTTGATATTTGCAGAATAATTACGTAATTAACGTTGCTTGCGTTCCCGGAAAATTCTTCCCCTCTTTATAATCTTTAATTAAAAAACCGAATAAAAAACAGAAGCGAATGTAAACTACAAATATCTACTGACATTACTGAAATGTGTTTTTCTTTTTCCCATGAGCGTGTGTTTGTCACCAGTAAGTAAATTCGTTTCAAAATTGAAATCTCGTCTGTAAAGCCGAAGAAAATTCAAGCTGGGGTTAGTGACATGCGCAGTGTACAGTCGGGAACATGAAGAATGTCAGACGACTCCTGGAGGTAGGCAACCAGCAATTCTTACCTCAGTGAACCGAACTTGCACAGGTTTAGATAATAACTATAGATTCATACCCACGAATAAACATTACCTGCTGTTGCATTAAGTAAGTTTTGGTTCGACATGTAAAAAAAAAATAAAAAGAGAAATGTCATTCATTTCAAGCCCCTATTTTTTAACCTCCAGACGCCCCTGGGATCGACAAGTAATATAATTACTGTTACTGTTAACTGTTTTTATTTATTATATTTTTTTGGGATAGTGTTATTCACAAGGAGAAAAATTACCTTGACTTGGACGTATGTACCAAAAATGACAGTGGACCAACAAGTCCATTTGGACGACAATACGATTGGACGAACTGTTTGCGGCTACCTTGCAGACAGTAGCGGCTCGAGAAATTCGATGTATCGATGTCTACTCCATTTAAAACTATAGAAAAGTATTGATCGTCAGGGGGTGCAATTGAACCCCCGAGAAATCGATACTTTTCAATAGTTTTAAATGGAGTGGACATCGATATAATATGTATGTAATAAGTCTGTCCCAACGTAAGGCAGCATATTGTGGTTTGTTCAGTGGCGTCGCGTGCAGTTTGGCAACACAGCAGGCTATCCATTTAAACTCATATAAAAGCTCGAATTCAGGGGGTGCACAGTGCACAAGGAAAATTCGATATATTTAATGAGTTTAAATGGATGAGTAGCAATGTTGCCAGATGGCACGCGACGCCACTGGGTTTGTTCGCCTAATTATTTTTAAACCTAAAATCAAAAAATGTAATTAATTCAGTAGAAATTGGTTATCAACGAAAGTGGAAGTGTTTGAGAGTGGCGAGTGGCTATCTGAACAACAATTTTAATACAACTATCCAGGTCAGGAAATTTTGATTGTTTCTGTCATGTGTCAGTTTATGTATCGGGCAAATCCTTTCAAAAAGAAACAGTTACATCGATGCTTGTGTCCAGATAGGCACTTTAATACACTTACACTTTTGTTTAAAACCAATTTCAAATGAGTTTGTCACATTTTTTTTGTTTTTTTTAATTAGAAGTCAAAAAATATGAGGCAAACAAACCGAGCCTGTGTGACAAATGTGCATAAGAGATTTCCATCATGCCTGCCTCCGTGCTGCCTCAAACAGTGGCGAGGCGTGCGATTTGGCAACGTTCCTTTTTCCTATTTAAACACATTAGAAAGGTCGAAATGCCTGGTCATCGCCGATGACTAAAGCGTTTGACTTTTTTAATCAATTTAAATGGAGAAAGTACTTTGTTGCCAAATTTCACGCCTCGCCACTGGCCTCAAACTCACATCCCAGAAATTCTTCCCATAGCTGTAGCCAAAGAGCTGTAGCAATAGATCTCAAAGTGTGACAGCATGGTCGATCTGAATCTGGTTTGTTTGCCTCATAATATTTAAAGCCTTAAATTTAAAATTGTAACTAATCCAGTGGAAAGTGGAAAGTGCACGTGTTTAAGCTATATGGACACAGAATTTTAATAAAACTATCCTGGTGATAACATTTTGCATACAAATATTTCTATTATGTGTCAATTTGTTTATCGTGCAAACCCTTCCAGAGGAAAGAGTTGTATCGATTTCTGTGTCCAGATAGCCACTCTAAAACAATTGCACTTTCATTTATAACCAATTGAAATTGTATTTATCTCATGTTTTTTTTTTAAATTATAGGTTAAAGAAAGGTGAGGCAGACAAACCGAGTCTATGTGAAAAACGTCCATAAGAGATTTTGATCATTTCCGTGCTGCCTCAACATAACGTCCCAAAAATCCTCTCTATCGCTATAGCTCGTTCATGGAGCCAATTAAACGTAGGCGGATCGTGAACAAAAAAAAAGTGGGGGAGGGCTAAAAAGTGATGACTTTCACCCTACTTTTAGCCCCTCCGCCCCAAAAAAGTGGGGGGGGGGGGCTATAGCCTTCCCTAGCTACTGATACGATCCGCCAATGCAATTAAATTATTTGAGGTGTGGATCCGTTCCTTGACGGCATCGGCAACGCGGCACGGACGGACGGCCGGCCACGAACTCTGTTTTTTATAATCTTCGTCGTTACGTCGACCAAACAGCACATCAAGCATACTCAGATGACTATGGTGGAAAGGGGGATGCGGGTGGTAAGTGTGAGGTGGAAAGGGGGAGGGGGTAACTGCGGCCAGACTCGCGAGACTTACACAATAATCGCTGGATTCGGCAGGTCGGGGTCTGGGTCTGGGTCGGCGACGCGGACCCCCCCCCCCCCCCCCCCCCCCCCCCCCCCCCCCCCCCCGGCCACCTCCAGCATTTCCCTGTCTGAGTGGTGCGCGTTGAACCTTGCATAACGCGATGCAAAACTGGTATTTTTTCGGCAGTGGAATTTTTGGCAGTTTTTTTCCCCTCCCTCCCTCCCTCCCTCCCTCCCTCTCTCTCTCTCTCTCACTCACTCACTCACTCACTCTCATTTCTTAAATAATTCTTTTCGAAGACTCGCGGATGCAAGATTCGTGATCTTCCACGTTCCGCTCGGGGCGCTGCCTGTCTGCACTGCGCCCGCCCGTGACCGCGTGTCCGTGTCATTGTGACCTTTTCAATTTTTTCCCCCAAGTTCGAGGTGTTGCCAAACATCTCGTCTTTTTTTTTTTTTTTTTTTTTTTAAATTCTGCCCTCTGCGCTAACGAAGTATGCGGTCTTTGTGTTCTTTTTGTTTTAACTATCGTCCTTACACTGGAATAATGTGAGGAATACACGAAAACTTTCTTGCATCAAAATTAATCTGGGGGGACTCCAGACTTCCTTTAGTGTTCTAGGGGAGACCCCCAGGTTTCCCCCATAATATTTTGGAGGAGACCCCTAGACCACCTTTTAATATTGTAGGGGTCTCCAGACCCCTCTCTAGGGGTTAATTTTACAGTAGGTTGGTTGCAGAATGACTTTGCAAATTTTCATCAAAATTAAACCAGCTCTATTTGAAATATTCATATTTTTTCCCCATAAAACTATTGAAGGAGATTTCATATCAGTGGTTGCTTGTGAGAAGTGGGTGTGACAACAATGGATTCTCTCCATTAAAACCAACGTAAAATAATCGATATTCAAGAGTTTCATAGAATCCCTCGGCTATCGATACTTTTGCAAAGGCTTAAACAGTAAAACGCAATTCATTGATTTTAATGAAAACCCCTTATCCTCCATAACTTGCTTACAATGGGTCTGTTGCAAACTTTTGCTACAACGATTAAGAGAGTTTAAGCTAATGTAAAATCGCCTGAAAAGTCCATTGATGGCATCAGAAGGTCATAAAATGCAATAATAAACCCACAAGAGGCGTTTCATGAACTCCAAGATGGCTGAGAAATATCAAGCAATTTGTATACATGCACCACGAACATCCAAGGATGGCCAACTTTGAAAACCTCACTGGAGGTAGAGATTATGTGTTTGTCTACGTTGTGATTGGTTGTGATCCATATTGTGAGGTTGGCTATGTTTGGATGTTCGTGGTGCATGCATACAAATTGCTCGATCTTTCTCCGCCATTTTGGATTTCGTTAAACGCCTCTTGTGAGTTTATTATTGCATTTTATGACTTTCTGATGCCACCAATGGACTTTTCAGGCGATTTTACATTAGTTTAATCTCTCTTAATCGTCGTAGCAAAAGTTTGCAACAGACCCATTTAAAATTTCCTACGTAAAAAAAAAAAAAAAAAAAAAAAAAAAAAAAAAAAAAAAACTCCCATGGGGAATGTTAAAAGCAACTTCTCTGCATTTAAATGCATATACATAGATCGTTGGTTCAAAAGTTATGTTGGGATACAGATAGACAGACATCTGCGCTATCGCAATACTTTCTCAATTTTTAACTTTGACGGTGCTGATGAGCTGATATCCTAAAACTGTGTGCCCTGTGCCCATACCCTAGAATTGTGTGGTCCCATAAGAAACTGTGAGTGAGACAAGGACAAAATATAGGGCTTTTGTCGATATAACTGTGATTGTACATTAATGCGCGATGTTTTGAAAATATTGTTGAAACGTAATAACACTTTAAGGTAGAATCCAATAGTGTAATAAAATCTGAGAGAACTTGTTGTTTATTCTGGCACGAATTTGTATTTGAAAGGATCCTGTTTCTTATGGGAAAAAATCCACGAGAGCGAGCAGTGGCGAAGCGTGAATTTTGACAACAATGTATTTTCTTCATTTAAATTCACCAAAAAAGTCGAACGCTTCAGTCATCGGCGATGACGAGGCATTTCGACCTTTCTAATGAGCTTAAATGGGAAAGAGGAACGTTGCCAAACTGCACGCCTCGCCACTGAGAGCGAGTGAGATAGAGCATTATTGTTTGGATCCAATTTTTTTTCGTAACGTCACACAAAACAGGTCTATAGCGACCGTATGACTGCAAATATTAATCGCATACCGAAAATACCAATTATTTAACCATATAGCGCTGGGAGTATTAAGCATCGCAATTGCTACCCAATATAGGCACCATCTAAGGGTAAAATTCAACGTTCCTCTATTTTCTATTTTCAGCGTGTATAGGTAACCGCGTCTGGGGAGAGAGACCATAGCGTCCGCAAATTCAAAAGATGTCCGACTTTTCTTCCTTTACAGTTTATAACTCAGTAATACTCAATAATCTTTTGACTGTCGCGTCGCCTGTGGATTTTCGAATGATAGAGAACTCATGGAGAGCTTTAATTAATTTATTTTTAAGAGTGGAACATGATTTGTTGCAAGTATTAAATGGGGGGGGGGAGGGGGATTTTCTTCGAGAATAATAGACGGCTAATGAAGACCAGACTCGGTTGATGACTGATGAGCTCTCGTCTCTTCAGCGTTTTTCTTTCTTTTTTTACGGTTTTTTTTTTTTTTTTTTTATTTATTTCTATTTTTGCCATTGCAGTCACTTCAATTCGTTTAAGATGATTGGGGGTGTTTTTCAATTATCCCTTTCGTCTCCTATATCCATGTTCTTTTGTGTCCCGACGACGAAATTGTGATTAGTTAGTCGAGTCTCTTTAGATTGGCCGCCCTCCGTGATTTGGCCTCTCCTTTCCCGCGTCTCTATCAACGAGGTACAGCAATAGAGAGGCTGATACATGTTATAAGTCCTATCCCAAAGTGTGACAGCGTGGGCGATCTGAACCTGGTTTGTTTGCCTCATTATTTTAAACAGACAAAATAAGGATTAAAATGGGAACTAGGCCAACAATAAATAAAACCTTCCTTCGATTTTGTCTGTGATTTTTTTTTTTTTTTGCCATTTAGTTTGTAATTGTTTAAATATTATTTTAAACCTTAAATACCAAAAATTGTAATTAATCCAAAGGAAATTGGTTTTAAACGAAAGGGCAAGTGTTTTAGAGTGGCTATCTGGACAGTTAGAGGTCGTCTGGTCTACGGCAATAGCGTCTACTATTTTTTTGGTCTACTAAAAAATAGGTCTATACTATTATTTCGTCCACAACCATTTCGTCTAATGTGTCATTTGGTCCACTAGCATTTTATGTCTAACAGTTCCTCGTCCATTGGCTAATGGAGCTCTTGCAAGGTTTTGCTGTAGGTAATTGGCTTATCAATTCTGATGTAAAATGCTGTAAAAATAACGACGAGACCATTAAAAAAGTCTAAAATTCACTCCTCGTTAGAGAAAACTTAACTTGAAGTTTTGGGTGGTCACCCTTGCATGTATGCACCAATCTTGGATTCGGACCCCAAACAAAAGAACAGGAAATGAAATTAAGTGCCGTCTTCCTCGTTTATTACGCAACGTAGAACTTTTATGTAGTTATCACCGTACTCCTGGTGACAAAATGTGTATAAACGGATCTTCAATTCCTCCAAATTACTTTTTGAAAGCAAATTCATTAATCTCATTGTTCAAATTCGCAGGTTATTTCCTTTTGTTTGGGGTGCGAATCCGAGGTTGTTGCATACCTGCAAGGGTAATCACCCGAAATTTTAAGTTAAGTTTTCTCTGCGAGGAGTGAGTTTTAGACTTTTTTAATGGTCTCATCGTTATTTTCGCAGTATTTTACATCAGAATTGATAAGCCATTTGCCTACAGCAAAACCTTGTAAGAGCTCCATTATGTCAACTTACAAACAAGGTCTAATTGCAAAAAGAGTCTACCTTATTCTTCTGCCCACTCTCAAATAACGTCTACGCTTGAAATTTCATTGGTTATTTTTTCAACATATCTTACGCCAAGAAGAAAATTAACAGATATTTGTTTTGAATTATTGTTGGATCTATTCTTGTTTAAATAAGTCCTCACCGCAAAACAATTTTTTTCTATTCAGTGCGTATGATTGGTGTACTCCTCATTTATTAGCAAAATTTTGTGGATGGGGCAGTTACAAGGGCCTGAAATGTCGTGTTTTTATAAGGTAAGTGACCCAGAGGTGGCCATACCTATGCTTGGGGCCAATATGCACATATGAGGCATGAGAGATAAAAAAAACTAAATATGTCAATTTACTATTTAGACAGTTGGTCATCATATTTTAATTTCATTTTTTTAAAATTTGCTTGTTTTTGAGGTTTTTTTTGCGTTTGAAAAAAAGTAGAGTTTTGACGTCGCGCAAAACATGCACCTAAGGTGGCCACCCCTCATATTTTTGAAGCGCCTAAAGGTGTACACCCCCTTTTAAATTTTATTAATAAGTATTCATATGCTATTTTATCGTTCAAAAACGGAATCTAGACTCTAGTTACACCAAAAATTATAATAATTTATGATGAATTGAAAGTCACAGGTGGACTCGATTTAAGGACTTAGCTTTTACGATTGTTCACTACCGTGAAAATTAGCTGAAGACCTACAAAAATGAACGTTGCACTGTTTCGCGCTGACTGAATCGCCCGATGCTCTTGATTTTTGGAGTGGGGGAAGCTATAGCATCCTGCTACTCAGCACTAATGCCATCTATCGTCAATTCATGTAATTAATTGAAATAAGGAAGGGTGGGCCACCTTAATAGCCGGGCCACCTTTGGGTCACCTACCTTAAAGAAAATGATAGTACTTGATGAGCTAATAACAACGGTGCCTTTGATTATTTCGTAAGTGTCCCAGTTTTGGAAATACACCCTCGTAAGGTTGTAAAAAATTGTGTGCCTAATGACGTCACTACGCGAAATTCCCATTTAAAACAATGTATTTTGGGCCAAAATCTCATCTCCGGAACAATAGGAGTTAATTAGAAACGAAAGGCACCTTTGTTCTCAGCTCGTCAAGTACTTTCATTTTCTTTATAAAAAACACAACATTTCAGACCCTTGCAACTGCCCCCATTGTTTAAGAGCCGTATTTGTTAACTTGGCACACACTATCACGGAAAAAAAAGATTAGTGAAAATAACCATACGGATACCTGATTTTGGCACCTGCTAGATGTTATGGTAATGTTAACCAGAAGTATACTATGTTTTGACTAGGTACTAGGTGATGTTACTTGATTGCATGTCAAATTTACTCAAAGTATCGGTAAATGTACCATACTTCTGGTCAAGTTTACCATAACATCTAGCAGGTGCCAAAATCAGGTATCCGTATGGTTATTTTCACCGTAGTTTTTTCCCGTTGTGTAGACCTGTTTTCCTGGACCAAAAGCCTGTAGACCTTTTTGTCAAGTAGACGTCCGTGATTATTAGACGTCTTGACTGTGGACCTAATACATTAGACTTTTTTGTCATTAGACGTAATTTGTTAGACCTCGTGACTGTGGACCAATTTTTAGTAGACCAAACGACCTGAAACCATATGGACACAACATTTTAAAACAACTATCTCTCCAGGTGAGGAAATTAGACTTGATTCTTTCAAGAGTCAGTTTCTTTATCGCGCAAATTTATTCTTCCAGAAGAAACAGTTTCATTGATTTCTGTCTCCAAATAGCCACATCCAAACACTTGCACTTTTTTTTTTTTTTTTTTTTTTTTTTTTTTTTTTTTAAATCAATGTCATGTGGATTTGTTTCAACTTTCATTTGTAAGGTCAAGAAAATGAAGCAAACGAACCGTGCCACTGTAAAATTTCCACAAGAGATCTCTATCATGGCTGCCTCCTTGAAGTTTTAAAATCACGTCCCAGAGATCAGTGGCGTAGCGTGCAATTTGGCAACATTGCAATGTGTCCATTTAAACCCTTGTGAAAGGTCGAGTGCGAAGGTGTTCACTGAACACCCTATAGTTCGATTTTTCTAATGGATTTAAATGGACAAAGTGCAACGTTGCCATATTGCACGCTACGCCATTGTCATATCTGTCGCAATAGCTCGTTGGTCTCCATCAGTGACGAGGCGTGAAATTTGGTAAAAGTGCATTTTCTCCCTTTAAATTCACCAAAAATTCGATTCCTTCAGTCCTCGCCGATGACCAGGCATTCCGACCTTTCTAATGTGTTTAAATGGGAAAAAGGAACGTTGCAAAATCGCACGCTTCGCCACTGATCTCCATCCAACTCGTTAATTCTCTGATCTATGCAAAACGATTTCGATGTAGTAAGGAAAATTTCGACTGTTAGCCAAAACGTGATTTTAAGTCTATACCATCAGGTCTAAACGTTCATTTTTTTGTTTTGTTTTGTTTTTTCTCTTCTTCTTTTTTCCCCAAAATTTTCATGCTCAGTTTTTTTGGTCCGTTATTTTTGGCACGGTGACAATTTGCCTTAGCCCTTTGGTCTCACAATGAGACCCATTATGGGACCAGATAGACCGCTGCAAACTTCTGCTACTGCTATATGGTGCTTGTTCTGTGCAATGGTTCAATTAATAACACTGAAACAACTAGATTGCAAGACAAAAACACAATTGAGTCATTTTAATAGCAAACTAACGATAAGAGTGACAGATAGTTAAATGTTCCTACGTATTTGTGTTCGTATTGCATACACTGGAAATTGAAGGCACTTCTTGACTGTTGATTTGGTCTTCTGTTTTCATGTATTACCGATACGATGAAATTACGCTGATTAAACAGTTCAATCTCTCTCAAATAACTTGTAGGTAAGTAACTTATAGAGTACATAGCGTCTCATAGCGTTAACAATAATATTTTGTTAATTTAGCGCTCCGTTATGTGTTCAATTAATGTATACAATTTTGTGGTCACCTTTTTAGGTGCTGTCGCATAGCAAAGCACCTTATTAAACATTGGAATTGTTAAATCGACATCCCCCCCCCCCCCAGTACATTCTTAAAAATTGCCAAAATGTACAGTCAAAACATAGTCATCAGTATACTGCTTGCAGCATATTAAACTCAAGTACGGCTTTGTCACGTCATAGGTATGTCAGGAAAATAATTGCAACGTTTGATGAATCCTGGGATCTTTAAATTTTTTTTCTTCCAGGAAATCAGTTGCTCAAAACATCACCATCAGACGTCGAAGCTAATGATTCCAGAAAGCTCACGACAAATCTGCAGCGACCGCAATTGAGTAAATATATTGGAAATGAGTTGAGGTTCAAAGAAGAGACAGGAGAAAGATGTACGACCAGGGGGGGGGGGAGGAAGGGAGGAAGAAATGGAAGAGGCGAATTATTCAGATACAGAGACCCAATCTATGTGCCAGAGGACGTTGCAGATGAAAAAAAAAAGTAAAAACGCGACGAGGGAACGAAAATAAGGAGGATATTTTAATTGCGAATAACGAGATAGAAGTTACGGTTGCGTCAGGGAGAGAGGGATTGCATCAAAAAAATGCATTCTATACTGCAGCTTTGCGATTCGCATTTTTCTCGGAAGAGATTATAAAACCCTCCGGTATATAAAACGCCCGTGGGTGGGTGGCGCGGATGGAGAGGGGGGGGTGTCCAGGAGGAGGAAACCATGCGACGACGACGCGGAGGCCCAGTGTTCACCGAAGCAATATGTATCTCTGTGCGCGAGATGGGGCGACTGGAGGGGGGAGGGGGAGGATCGGGGAACACAGATTTGCCAACAGGAAGAGACAATCACGCTTTTGATAAAATTAATCTGCGAGTGTCTCCAAGAAAAAATTGTGTTCGAAAAATTCGATTCTTTCTTTCTTGGACTTTCGCGAATCGGAAGCTTGTGCTCCCACGCTTCGCTTGCGGATCGTCCCGCGAGTGCTCCAATGTCACGGCTCTCTCTCTCTCTTTCTCTCTCTCTCTCTCTCCCTCTTTCTCCCTCTTCCAACTCTACCTCCTCTCTCTCGCTCTTTACAAAGTGACGGAGCTATTGCATGCACCCAAAGTCAGAAAGTTCTCTAAGTACTAGGAGAGGACTTAAAAAATTGATTTGCGTTCCCTTCCCCCTCGCCTCATCCCCTACACCTGTCCCCATAACCCGTTTCCCGTCCTTCATAGAGCTTGATTCAGTAACTACAGATGCACTGCTGAAAATACTCACGATCTAAGTACCCGTGCTTCATACCGTTCATTCATCGTGAGGAGTTGATCCTAGAATTCCTCACCCACTCGGTCAGTGCTCGGCTTGCTTTGTCACGTCCAAAAATATCTTAACCCTGAAAGTCACCTCAAAACCACCATCAATGACCGTGAACCTAATTTAACTTACTATCGAAAAAGAGAGAGAGAAAAAAACGACAGCCAACCTTGTAATTAAAGTTAAAATGAAGGCTCACCTAAAAGCTATCACAAAAATATCTCAACCCCGAAAGTCACTTTAAAATCACCACCAATGACCCTGGACCTAATCTAACTTACGATAAGAAAAAAAAAACGACAAACAAAATGAAACAAATTCATAACAGGTAGCCAATCTAGAACGCAAATGTAAAATGGCTAATGCAAAGTGTTTCCAAAGTGGAAATATACAGCGCTAAATAGTACTCAACGATGGCATCAGAAACTGAATTTATTTTTGCCATCCTTGCATTTATGAGTTAGTTTTCTTCATCACTCGTCATTTCGGAGTGGACACCGTGAGTTTTTAAAGCTACCGTCGTTATTTCTGCAGGTTTTTACATCTGAATCGACCCTTAAAATTGTCTGCAGCAAGTGTGCAACGGCTCCATTGCTCGATATTTTTTAAGGTATCTATTAAGTCGACGAAATGCGACGTTGGCGGATTACACCTTACATGTCCAGGGGCATAGCGTGCAATTTGTCAACGTTATATTGTGTTCATAAAACCCATGTAAAAGGTCGAATGCGAAGGTGCTCACTGAAAACCCAATAGGTCGATCTTTTTCGTGGATTTAGATGGACAAACTGCAGCGGTGCCAAATTGCACGCTACGCCACTGGTTATGTATCCTCATTCTGTCGGTTGACGTACGTTGCATGCACACCCGAGACGTAGCACCGAATGTTTCTACTCCACGGGCTCTGACTTCATTGAACCGGAAGTATAAAGATCAATGATCCAATTAGAGACCTCGCTCAAATCGATCCATTCATTGTGCATACGAGCAGATTGCATCTGATTGTTTTGGTGGAGTCACCACACTCCACCAGTCACCAGCCAGGATTCAGGGAGCCAGATCGTTGACCCTAGTATTTGGGAGGCTAGAAAGAAACAGCGGTGACGCGGATGGAGGAGGACAATATGGGGGAGGGGGCGGAGCGCCAGCGACGTGTGACGTACTGTAACCACGGATACTCAATGAAAATGTATCCTGCGCCTGCGCCCTGCCCTAGGAGCGTTCCAGAGTTCTCCAAAGTACTGCACCGGTGCAAAAAAGATTCTACTATAATTCGTTGCAGTGTAACTATATGTGTTGAAAATTATCGTTATTCATAATCTTTCCTACACCGGTGCAATCCGCCGATTAATTATAAAACGCTCGTCTTCGGAGGCGCAAGCTCTACGAGTCAAGAGATTATGGAGGCGTTTTTTTTTCATTCACCAGAGTGTAGCACCGATGCAAGAAAGATTGCTTACCTCAGTGTTGAAGTATACCTAAACACAGCAAAAAAAATACTATCCGTAATCTTTTTTACACCGGTGCATCACTCCGGTGAATATAAAACACTCTGTAAGTTTGAAATCGTTGCCAACGACAGGACAGGATAGAGCGGGCCGGGCCAGGCTAGGCTAGGTCAGACCAGACCAGGTCAGTCGCAGTTGGCTGATTTTTCATCGACAGACTCTGGCAGAGTATTTTTACAATGCGGTCCGCAAAGTTCTCTCAATAAAAAAGTGAGCTTGGCGTTTTAGACAGAGAGGGAAAGAGAGATGAGAAAGAGAAAGAGAGAGAGAGAGAAAGAGAGAGAGAGAGAGAGAGAGAGAGAGAGAGAGAGAGAGAGAGAGAGAGGATGATATAGATAGAGGCACTTTTTGGGTGCTGGAGGAGGTATCAACGACCATTTCATTCCCTTTCGCCTCCTCTGACTATATATGAGCCGTTTGGAGCGAGTTGTTTCCCTTTGAAGTAAACTCTCATCAAATTGCAAAGATGACCTTAAAGATACGACAGATTTAGGAAAGATAGGCTCAAACAGCACACGGCACAACGTCTGGTCCTAGGAAGATGAGGGGTCTGATGCGCAGCGAACCCGCAATTTATGGTTTTCCAAAAGAAGTGTTTTACTCAGCGAATTAAAATCTTTCGGAGCTCTTGTGAGGGTCTGAGTTTTTTTGTTTCCGTTTGTTTTTTCGTTCTTTTTTCGTTTTTCCTTTTTTCGTCTATTGTTTTTGTTTTTGTTTTTGTTTTTTTTCATTATACCCCACCGAAATTTGACGGGAAATAGGAAACATTAATGCCAGTAATTTAAGAAATAGGGAACGTGTAACCACTGTATATATGATTGAAACTTTGTGTAAGTAATTTTGATTACCTTCTAATAGAAAGTGGGGGGGGGGGATCGAGGACCTAGACAAAGGCGGACACAGCAAAATTTCTATAAATGATTCAATAATTTTACACACGATAGTCTGATGAAAATATTTTTGATAAGGAAACCTATGTATAACTTATTTACCTAATGTAAAAGTATCTTTGGCGGCGCATGCGAGAGAACTGCATTCTATAGCTCAAGGCTCCTGAATTTATTCCTATTTGATAGTGGATGACTCAGATGATTATAATAAATATACAGGGTATTTTTTTATCCCCCCCCCCCCCTCTTTTCATCTGAAGAGTACTTTTTGCGTTTTAGAAGAGTTTTGACCCTTAATTTTTTTAATTCCTACTCTTTTATTGGGGGTAATAATTTTTTGAAAATGGGTCCAAAGCTAACTTTGACCTGCGATGTATCGTAAACAAAAAACGATATCAACTTCTGGTTTATGCCAAAAGCCTTAACATTTGACGTCCTTTGACTCGATGTTGCACAAGATTTGGGTCGCTAATTGAAATTGTTGAGATAACCCCCCTCCCCCTCCCCCCCAAAAAAAAATCCATTCAAAACGATGAAGAATAGTCCAAACCGCATCTCTTCATCTCAATTAGCAAGAAAAAAAAACACCCTGTATAGTAAATAGTAAATATCAAATAAATATAAGTTGTTTCACACTTAAAAAAGTGGAAAACTGTATTAAGGTCGTTCTAAACGTGAACAACTACTTACTGCAATATCTCTAATTAAGTCCTTTAGAAAAGAGGCAACCGATGAAACGGCATTGGAGGATGTTCAAAGTTCATCTTACAGTGTAGTAGGTACAATTCATGGGTTTAAATGGTGAAAATGAAATGTTGGCAATTATGGAGCTGTTGCAACCTTTTTCTACAGGCCTATTAAAAAATGATTAAGGGGTAAAACCCTGCAAAAATAACGATTAGCGCACTAAAAAATCACGAATTCCACTCCCAAACTCCTAAAATGCTTTCAAACGCGAGACCGTAATGGCGGTCGTTGCCGCGGATTACAATGGGCTTCCCTATCTTCAATCAGCTCCATCTACACGAGGTGTTTTCGCAACACCACACAAGAAGAAGAAGAAGCATACGATTGCCATGCGATTTGGGCGGCAACGCAACGGCCGCCAGTACGGTCTCTCGTTTGAAAGCATTAATTTATGAGTTTGGGAGTGGATTTCGCGATTTTTTAGTGCGCTAATCGTCATTTTTGAAGGGTTTCACCCCATAATCAGCTATTAATAAGCCTGTTGCAAAAGTTTGCAACAGCTCCTTTGCGCACGCCTCGCTGGCGCTGATGGATTCTTAGACAAGTATGCATACGAATACGAAATACCCTTTTTTTTTTTTTTTTTTTTTTTTTTTTTTTTTTTTTTTTTTAAATTAAAATATTAAGAACGACCGATGACAGATAGGTGAGCATGCTGGCGCGGAAGTTGGTGGAAACATGCGGGTCTTGAACAAGGAATCTATTTTCAGGGAAAAAGGAAGTCAGGTGGCTCGGGCGTTCCCCTTCTCGAAATTTTGCTGAAATTTTACCTCTTGAGTGACTTCCAGGACATGGCCATTGGTCTTAATATCAAATATCCTCCTTAAAGGATATGCACCTCGCTGTTGCCCCCTTCCCCCTTTTTGACTTTTAGTCTTGGCTGAGGTAATTCTTTTCCCTTGAGGAAAGCATATGCTCTCTGGAAAGCATGGTTGCCAAGTTTGACAATTTTTATGACTGTAAGAGTGAACTCAAGACTAAGGACAAAAAATACTTTGTATATTGTATATCCTCGATTTTTCTCCGAACTTGCCAATTTGTTTTACGAACAATATTAAGGGTATAGGAGAAGAGAATATTAGTTATGATCAGAAACGTTGAATTTCAGCTTTCACTCTTTCACGCTGTACGCTGCTGCGGCATTGTTAAAAATCGGCCATAAAATCATTTTCTTACGTCGTCCTTTTACCGAAAACGTGGCAGCGAGGCAAAAGTAAAAAGTTTGGATGTTCTCCCGGCATGCATCGCAACAAGCAGCCAGCTAGTGACAAATGAGGAGTAATTTTAGTTTTGAGAAACTTGGCCGGGGCTAAGGTCATCTTGAAGGAGCGGCATTTTTGCCGGTGGAGAGAAATTTAAATTGGTCTCAATTTTGCACCGTTTGCTGGGCTATACCTTCATAAGTCTGGAGCGATTTGAATAATTGCGCTCTCCTTATCTTCAATTTTTTGTCTTGAACACCGAGACTGTCGTCTCTGCGTAAATCATCAACATAATTTTGCATTACTTCATTTATTCATTCATGCAGTATTTTATTACGATTGATGAATTAATTGATTTATGATTAATTTATTATTTAATATATTATGAAAAAAGAAAGGTATCGATCAATCAACCAATCAAGCAATCAATGAATCAATCAAGCTTGCTTATATAGCTTGTCCCAGAAAAGATTGGATGCGGCACTTCTATGGTTTTTATGAAAACATCAGCTTCTTACTGCTCCTCACCAGTTAGGTTGCCCTATCTGAGGATAGAAGCTTTCATTCAAACATACTGTTGTCAAGTCCAACCATTCTTGGGACAACCTATAACGTGATGAAAAGTCTTCGATGCTACTCTGAAAATCATGAAGCGATACTAAGATGGAGAAAGGAACAATGGCGTCTCGTGCAATGTGACAACAACGGTTTCGCTTTCATTTAAACCTACGTAAAATAATCGATCTGCAGTGGATTCACTGAATTGCTAAGAGATCGATACTATTACAACGGCTCTAATGGCATAAAAACAGGGTTGTCAAATGCACGAGCCGCCACTAGAAAGGATCCCGGACGGATCCAGAAGAAATAAAATATGAGGGGAACAAAGCCAATTTAGTGCATGACTGCACGGTAAAACCGATCCACGTTCCGAGAACTTTTGTTTGTAAGGTTTGGTATAAAATTTGAGTTTTTTCCCATCACTCAGGAATAATCAGGAGGGGGCAAGTGCTCTCCTTTATGCTTAAATGTGTCCTTGGAAAAGATCGAGACATTCGTTTGCTTGGATGGCTTAAGAACCAAAAATACACCTCACTAAGGCGAAGATATATAGCTTGCTGTGATTGACATAAGAAAAAAAAAAAACCGAAAGATAAAAAAAAAAAAAAAAAAAAAAACTCCAAAACAGGAAAGTAAGACGAAACCTGGGTAGATTTGACGTGATGGAAAATCGAGAAGGTGGAAAAAAAAAAAAAAAAATTGGCGGAGGATCGAAAAAAGCAAAATGACTAAGAAAGAAACAAATATGCTGCACAGCAGAATTCGTGTTTAAATATTTGAAAGGCGGCCCCGCGCTTTCCTTTTTATCGCGGATTTAGCGTGCGCTTTTTATTCCTTTTTTCATCAACTCGATTCATTCCTCCTCCCCCTCCCCTCCCGCCGCAAGCACTCCGAGTGCAAGTTGTTTCTCTGCTAAAAAACTCGGTTGCAATGCTGGTTGGCGGAGTCTGTAAGGACCGGTTTTGGTTCCGAAGCGGTCATTGATTCCATCACATCCAAGTCTGGAGGGCCACCATCCAAGGTTACAGTCCAATGCACTCGCTCGGGACCGGCCCGGCTCTCGGCCCGGCCCGAATTCAGATGGAGTTAATATTATACAAGTTAGCCAAGGTTATGGTTCGACTGTCTCCCTATCCATAGCTGTTCTTTTTTAAACTTCTCCCCCCCCCACCGATCCTCCCCTTCACCCTCTTCTTGCCCACTCTTTACTCCTGCCCTCCCCCCTCTCACCACCACCCCACGCCGCTTAGCGCCTCTGTTCTCTTTCCAAATTCCCCCTTTTCTGTACCCCTCTTGCATGCCCCCCGATTCCGCGATGCGCGTGCTCTCTCTCTCTCTCTCTCTCTCTCTCTCTCTCTCTCTCTCTCTCTCTCTCTCTCTCTCTCCCTCCCTCCCCCCTCTCTCCGACTCTCTTCCGCTTTAACGCAAGCCTTCTCTCCCTCCCCACTCTTTATTCTTGCTTGCTTCTTTTTTGTTTTTGTTTTTCGTTTTTTTTTTTTTTCGTTGCTCTTCGCCAAATCCTGGAGCGTTGCATTTTTTTTTGTTTCGGTCGGTTTGCGTGTATATTTTAATGAGTTATTTTGTTGGTCTGAGGTTCGGCCGGTATCAAGCGGCTGGCATTCTCTTCCTTTTTAGGCGTTTGTTTGGTTTGTTTTTCTGCGGCGCGCGGCGTGGCACGGCTCGACGGTCGCTCGGTCGGTTTCCCCCGCGTTCTGCAGCTCTATGCGTTCCTCCGCTTCTATTCGGCCGCTGTCTCGTCTCGCCTCGCCTTAAAACCACAGCGGGCACCGTGTCCGTCCGTCCGTCCATTCGGCCGGCGATGGATGGTGGATGGCGCGGCGATTCCTCGATCGCTACCGAGCCATCAAACATCGCCATCAACAATCAACATCAAGGCATCCACATATCGAATCGTTTAAAGGCGATTCTTCAGAGTTTACAGTCGATTTCTGCCACCAGAGCGCTGCCGTACAATTTACATAAATGGGGCTCTTGCAAACTTTTGCTACAGAGGATTGAAGAGTTGGTTCTTGCATCAAAACCTGTAAAAGTGACGATGAGTACACTAAAAAATCACGAAATTCACTCTCTGAATCGGGCTTAATATAGACGCAGGTATCATAGGAGATTCCTATCTAAATTGAGACATATCTCTGTGTTTCCGTTGTTTCCTACACTAAAAAATTACGAAATTCACTCTTAGAATTGGGCATCATGGCGGAAAAACGCAAGTATCATGGAAGATTCTTATCTAAATTGAGATATTTCTCTGTGTTTCCGAAGAGAAAGTGACAAATTAGACAGGAATCACCCATGATACCTGCGTTGAACCGCCATTACGAACTTGACGTTTTAGCAGTTATGTGAGTTCATTACTGAATTTTGGACTTTCCTAGTGCGATTTTCGTTATTTTCGCTGGTTTTTACATTAGATTAGACTGTTCACTTGCCCACAGCAAAACTTTGCAAGAGCCCCATTAATAACAGGCCGAAAGTAATTTATATTTGAGAACAAGGAATATCAGTTACTAGGTAATCATCTGAAGAAAGTCTTCGCAAAATTTTTCATCAATAACTTGAAAAATAATTCTGAAAGTACCAAAAACTGGAATATCGCAAATAGATTCTTGTAATGCGATATTTCATTTTTTTGGTACCCTATTTTCGAAGTTATTGACAATATATTTTGCAGAGATATTCTTTAGATGATTATCTATAGGAACTGACACTCCGTTTTCTCAAATATAAATTACTTTCGGCCTGTAATTTGATATTAATCGAACGGTAGCGCTTTGGTGGCAGAAAGCGGCACTAAACGCTGAAGAATCACCGTAAGGAGATCATCACCTTAACATCACCAACTTAACATCACCTAGTGATGTTAAGTTGGTCAGTTCACTCACCATTTTTCAGCTGATTTTTTATAGACTGTTGTTATAGTAGAGTGATATATCGTATCGATCGATTGGCGTTCGAGGACTTCTGGGGGCTGATTCTGCGCCTTTGGACGAAACGAGACGAGATAGTGGGAATCGATCATTCTTTTCGGTTTAAACGTCGTCACGTGACGGATTAGAAGTATTTTTGAGTCGTTAATTTCAGAAAAATTACTCCTTTGTCCGCATCGAATGACTCGAAAACCCCCAAGTGACGCTATTTAAACCAATGGGATTGGCCGATTCTTGCTGTCTCGTATCGGCTCGTCCACAAGAGAAGAATCATCCCTTAGGTTCCAAACAAACTCTGATTCAATGTATTTTCCCGCATAAGCGCATTTTTGAACGGAAATATAGGCTATTTTTTATAAATCAAACAACTAATGCGATCTTTTGGCGATTATGATTCTTCGTCCTCGAAAATGCTGAGGTGTATCATACACGACTTGGGTGTACAAATCAATTATAAATATCCCTTTAATCGATATTTTCTGTTAGATTAGGCCTACGAGCACACGTAATCCACAGTATATTTCCTTTTTACAGACTTTTAATTGTTGATCAAAAGAAGAGCAGAAAATAGCCCTCAATGGGACAGGTCCTTTCAGTGGTGCCCATCCCCCCTGGCAAGTATACGAGTTCCCCCCCTAAATTCAGTCAAATGTCCCCCCCCCCCCAAATTTGGGGCGGCCCCACATATTCGACGGGGGGTCCGGGGGGCCTCCCCCTGAAAATTTTGAAAACTGAGGACCCTCAGAGCGCAATTCTGAGCACTTTCAGTGACTTTCAGCTTGCTGGCTTGCTCTATGGCACTTTTTTTTCGCCTTGTTCCGAGGGCATTCATCATTTATTTTTCATCAACAAGTCTGATTAGAGAGATGTTATTTTATTTATGATGATAATTTATAATAGTAGTAGCAGGACATTGGTAAACGTGACATTATTTTAATCGATCCGAGCATTGACGATTCGGATTGTGGGAAACTGGGAAAAGAGTTTGCATGGGCGTAGCTAGGGGGGCCCGGGGGGGGGTGCTGGCCCCCCTGAGGGCTCGTGGCCTACCCCAGAAAAATCGCGGGCCGCATCGCCCACAGGCAAGCCACTAACTGTGCGGACCCATTGGGGGGGCCTGCCCCCCCCAGAAAATTTTTCTAGCTGCACCTATGGATACTTGAAAGTTCAAAACGGAAGGGGGAGGGGAGATTCGTCCGAAATTGAAATTCTAGTCTAACAACTTGAAAATAATTTTTAGCGGAAAGAGCTGAAATTTAGGATGGATCAGGAAGGAGCTAGCAAAAATGACTGCGAAGAATGCATATTTATAGTTAGGTAAAAGGAAGAAATTTTGGCGGAATTTGAGTAAAAAGGGTAAATGACCATTCACCGTAGGACGACAAGACGGTCATGGGTGTAGCTAGGGGGGTCCCGGGGGTTGGCCCCCCCAGAGGGCTCGTGCCCCCCCCCAGAAAAATTGCTGACAGGAAAGTCACCAATAACGCAGATACCCTGGGGGGCTGCCCCCCCCCCCCCAGAAAATTTTTCTAGCTACACCTATGAAGACGGTTCGAAATTCAAAAATCGAATGGCCGTGACTATTTTCGTAAGAGAGGGGCTTCAATTGAGGGGGAAAACTGAGAGGGAGTACTGAGGAGGGGGAATTAAAGGGGGGCCTAAATTTTATGGCCATATATGAAGGCTGATAAAATGCAAATCAAAATTTGTGAAAATCTTGAGTGATGACAACTGTAAAATAGTCCTTATCGTCTTCCCTCTGATATTTCAACCCCCCCCCCCCCCCCATTTCCAATACCCCCTTTGAATTGGAGCTCCCCCCCGTTCCAACTACCCAGAATTTCAGCCCCCCCCCCTAATTTCAACCGTCCCCTAAGTTTCGACTCCACCCTTCATACAGCTCACACAAATTTCAACTCTCATGGCTATATATAGCAGCCCCCCCTGAATTTCAATCCTCCCCCCAAAATGTTGAATTACATTCAGGGGGGGGGGGAGGTTGTCACATTGATAAATATAAGGGTTCAAATGTAAAACAGAGTGCAAATTGGTAAAATCGAGACTATCTTACGAGAGGAGGGATCTAAATTGAGGATTGAAATGATGGTTAGAGCGGACCAAAAAAAAAAAAAAAAAAAAAGGCCCCCCCCTATTTCAAAAAAGTTGACGAGTTACTCGTATGAAAAACCCGCCCTGGGCACCACTGGGTCCTTTCCGGAAAATTTAGTTTCGATTGCACAATTGCAACAATCGAAAGGATTGAAAGGACTAGAAATGGCAAAACCGATCGAACGCACGCTTCAGTGGTGGCCATCCCCCCCTGGCAAGTATACGAGTTCCCCCCCTAAATTCAGTCAAATGTCCCCCCAAAATTTTAGGCGGCTCCACATATTCGACGGGGGGTCCGGGGGGCCTCCTCCTGAAAAATTTTGAAAACTGAGGACCCTCAGAGCGCAATTCTGAGCACTTTCAGTGACTTTCAGCTCTATGGCACTTTTTTTCGCCTTGTTCCGAGGGCATTCATCATTTATTTTTCATCAACAAGTCTTATTAGAGAGATGTTATTTTATTTATGATGATAATTTATAATAGTAATAATAATAGGACATCAGACGTCTAGATTTTGAACATGGTTCCTTATAATTACAATTACATGAAAAAATACACAGGTGTAGGTATAACTAACATTTGAACTCAGTTTTTAAAGATGAAGAAACGTAGGTAAGTATGGGTGCACGGACCTCCTTGAGTTTAGTTCTCAGTTTAAATACAAATAACTAAGTACCTGTGCCTACAATAATAAGTATTTTTGATTTTGGCTTTTTACTTGTTGAGGAGAAGTTTTCTAAATATTTTGGAAGTTATTGCGACAGCATCAATTATTTCATTGTTTTTAATACTGGATAAAATGTCGGCCTCACTTGCGAGGACCATCATGCCCTCCATCCATTGGTCCTTCATACAAGCCCGCAGTTTGTTTTTAATTATTTTCAATTTAATCTGCCCCCCCCCCCCAGAAAATTTTTCTAGCTGTACCTATGGATACTTGAAAGTTCAAAACGGAAGGGGGAGGGGAGATTCGTCCGAAATTGAAGCTAGTCTAACAACTTGAAAATAATTTTTAGCGGAAAGAGCTGAAATTTAGGATGGATCAGGAAGGAGCTAGCAAAAATGACTGCGAAGAATGCATATTTATAGTTAGGTAAAAGGAAGAAATTTTGGCGGAATTTGAGTAAAAAGGGTAAATGACCATTCACCGTAGGACGACAAGACGGTCATGGGCGTAGCTAGGGGGGTCCCGGGGGTCGGCCCCCCCAGAGGGCTCGTGCCCCCCCCAGAAAAATTGCTGACAGGAAAGTCACCAATAACGCAGATACCCTGGGGGGCTGCCCCCCCCAGAAAATTTTTCTAGCTACACCTATGAAGACGGTTCGAAATTCAAAAATCGAATGGCCGTGACTATTTTCGTAAGAGAGGGGCTTCAATTGAGGGGGAAAACTGAGAGGGAGTACTGAGGAGGGGGAATTAAAGGGGGGCCTAAATTTTATGGCCATATATGAAGGCTGATAAAATGCAAATCAAAATTTGTGAAAATCTTGAGTGATGACAACTGTAAAATAGTCCTTATCGTCTTACCTCTGATATTTCAACACCCCCCCCATTTCCAATACCCCCTTTGAATTGGAGCTCCCCCCGTTCCAACTACCCCGAATTTCAGCCCCCCCCTAATTTCAACCGTCCCCTAAAGTTTCGACTCCACCCTTCATACAGCTCACACAAATTTCAACTCTCATGGCTATATATAGCAGCCCCCCCTGAATTTCAATCCCCCCCCCCCAAAATGTTGAATTTCATTCAGGGGGGGGAGGTTGTCACATTGATAAATATAAGGGTTCAAATGTAAAACAGAGTGCAAATTGGTAAAATCGAGACTATCTTACGAGAGGAGGGATCTAAATTGAGGATTGAAATGATGGTTAGAGCTGACCAAAAAAAAAAAAAAAAAAAAAAAAAAAAAAAAAAAAAAAAAAGGTCCCCCCCTATTTCAAAAAAGTTGACGAGTTACTCGTATGAAAAACCCGCCCTGGGCACCACTGGCACGCTTAGGCCAATCAAAAGTTCGTAACCAGCCCAAAGCAGGAATGTCGATCAGGCAGGGTTAGGTTAGATTAGGATAGGTTCGGTTAGGTTAGATTAGGATAAGTTCGGTTAGGTTAGGTTAGGTGTAACCGTTCGGATTTTTATGCGTACATGTCTGGCTTTTTGCACCTTTGTCCGGCGTTCGCTCTTATGTTTCAAAATTGAGGAAACGCTCTGCTTTTTGGAACTACAAGACATTTAACTCAAAGACGTCACAAGGAGGAAAATGAAAGGGGGGGGGATGATAAAAAAAAAAGAAAAAAAAAGAAAAAAAAAGAAGAAATCTAGGAAGTAAGGGCTTTTAAGATATTTTACTGTGAAGGCAATCTCACATATTTCTCGAAAATTGGCTTCGATTCCGGAGTATCTGTACTACACCCTCCAGCTCAACTTTAAATATCTCCATTTCTCTTATCTCTTTACAACTCAAGTCTCTAGTAAAGGCTTTCAGCCAATTGAATTATATGAAATCTCGTAGATCCTGTATCTTTCGGTAAATGGTAATAACATTTAAAAAATTCCTGTAATTCAGTTGCGCCTCCCCTTCTTCTTCATTTTGTTCCTCAGAATCTCAGATGGTCTGAGCCAGAGCTGCCGATGCTCAATTCACCGATGATTCCATTGGCTGAAAAAAGATTACACAGCTCAGCTCAGTTTATGACTGTAATGCATGAAGTACTCGCACCTGTAATCTTTCCTCAATTGGCGGCGAGCCGTCGATGACTTTAAAAAACTTGCGGATATTTCAATGACTAAACGGCGATTGCACTGGTTGAGATCAGATTACAGATCAGAGTATTTTCGTGTTGTACATTCAAACACTGATCTGCACTACGAAATATATAATATATCTTTTCTCAACCGATGAAATTCATCGGTGAAAAGAAAAATTCCATTATAATGGGGCTATTGCACACTTTTGCTATAAGCGATTTAATAGTCGATTATGGCGTAAAAACCTTAAAAAATAACGGTGGCGGCACTAAAAACTTCCAAAATCCACTCCTAAACTCAATAAACGCAGTTATTTGGGGGAGCGTAATGGTGGCCGAAGGCACTAACAATGGGAGATTCCTATCTGACAATTCTGAAACTCCATCAAGAAGTGACCAATAAGAGACTACTTTCATTTGACGCCGGTGTTACTTGGTGTTGCGGTACCATTCATCGGATGTGGATCATCACTCTGATGACTAATTACTCTGTGAATCATCCTTGTCAGCATAGAAAGAGTGACGAAATTAAGATAGGAATCTCCCATTGTTAGTGCCTTCGGTCACCATTACGCTCGCGCAAATAACTGCTTTCATTGAGTTGAGGGGTGGATTTTGGAAGTTTTTAGTGCCGCCATCGTTATTTTTTGAGGTTTTTACGCCATAATCGACTATTAAATCGCTTATAGCAAAAGTGTGCAATAGCCCCATTGTACGCAAAACGGCAGCTCTGTGTTCTGAGCTCCAACACCATCGTTCGCACGCAGTGATTAACTTTGAACTAGACTTGTTTTTGATTGCTTTAACCCTTTCGCTCCATAGTTCCATTTAGAGGAGGTTCTGTAGACATAGACTCTATTAACATGGACAAAATAACATGCACATGAAAATTTATTAGAATTTGTAACTTGATTCACTATAGTAAAGGTTTAAGACTTGTGAAACTACTTTTTCAGAACTGAGGACTGAGGACACAGGTTAAATTTACAGAATTTACCGTGGCTAGATTACGCGTAACGCCACCCATTCTAACTGTAAGACCAGCACAAAAAATAGGATGAATATAGAAAAGGTTTTTGAAACATTCTGAGAACGTTTTTATACCTCACTTTGTTTCCAAGCGCTTCATTTTATTTTGATCTTGTTTTGTTTCAGTGATACGTTTTGAAAATATATTGTATGGACGTGTGTCTAAAATTAGAATTTATTTTTGATGGGAAAAAGTAAATTCATAAAAATATTCAATGACGTTATTGAAACGCATCACAGATGCGGAGCGTGGGATTTGGTTACGTTGCATTTTGTCCATTGTCCAAACTCGAATTCGAGGATGATCACCGATCACCCAAAACGACACTTTAATGGGTTTAAATGAACAAATTACAACGTTGTTGAATTGAACGCTGCGCCTCTGATCAGTGTATGTAAGATTCACGCACGGGTCAGATACACGTCAACGCAATGTTTTTGAAACGTGTCACTGAAACAAAATGAGATGGAAACAAACAAAACAACAAAGGACACAAAACCTCTTCAGCACGGTTTAAAAACTTATTTTTTTAACAGGTTTGTTTGTACCTAGTTCTTTTGAAACGTTTCTAAAACACAGGATAATAGATCTTGGACTTGGAATGTTTCCAAAACGTTTTAAAAATGAGTGCTATATCAGAGAGTGTATGCACCAATCGATGTGAAAAAAGAAATCTTGTAGAATTTAATTTCCTGTTGCGGCGCTTTGGTCGGTAGTCCTGATTGTGGGGCTAATACTCCTACTTTTTGTAAATAAAATGGATCTGTTGCAAACGTTTGCTACATCGTTACGGAGGGTCAATGGTTCTGTTGCGTACTTTTGCAACAGCAGTATGAAACATTGATCATAACCTAAAATTTGGCGAAAAAAATAAGGTGCACATTAAAGATTTTCAAAATCCACTCATTAACTAAGAAAATCACTTCCATTTCAAACAACCCGCGCTGCACTGGACACCCACATACAACCCACATACAACTATATAGACGGAACCACCGCGTTTATGTAAACATCAACATAACTTACCAACATTTGAATTTTTCTTTTCGATGCATACAATTCTTGTATTATTTTGTAATCTTTGATTTGACCAAGAAACAACCTGACAGAAAATGCAGTCAATGTTTCATATGTAAAACGAAATTCCACAATTTTGTATAGTTACGATGCTGCTTACATATACACGGTGGTTCCGTCTCTGTAGTGGTATGCACCCGGTGCAAATAGTGTCAAGTGTAGCGTGAGCTGTTTGAAATAGAAGTGCGATTTCCTGAGTTTGGTATAAGTGTTCCATGAATCACCTTGACCAAAATTCCGTGGGCAAATTATTATTTTTCCATAAAAATTTCATGGAATTCCGTCGGCAGTTATTATTTTTCCATGAGACATGGAAGTTCCGTGGGCTGTTCACGGGATTCCATAAGATTTTCCATGTATAATATCATAGAAAAATGATAATTATCCAAAGGAATTTTGGTCATGGAAATTCATAGAACGCACTTTTACCAGGATTAATGAGTGGTTTCTAAACGTTTTTAATGTGCGCATCGTTATTTTTGCCAAATTTTACTTAAGAATCAAGGTTCTATATTGTTGCAGTAAAAACAGACCCATTGATGCAATTATTGACTTTTATTAACATATGATGGCTTATTGAATCCACGAGCCACGAGTACAGAAACTCTAACATACGTCGATGGCTATATATCCCTCTAAAATGTAGGAGATGTGATATACTCTCCAGATGTCAGTGAAAATTAATACGAAAGCCCCCCCCCCCCCCCCGGTATTTAGTGACACGCATCTTGAGAGAATTAGATCCACAGGCAATTTTTCAGCCAGAGGTTAACGCAAGCGAGCGTCTATAAACGATATTGTTTTGTGCATATTCTAGAAATCCATTTGCCGACAACATGATCTTCGAGGTTCGCCGTCTGCCTATATAGTACATACACGTAGAAAAAAATTCAATTTAAACCAAGGAAAATTCCGGTGATCCCAAAGAGACGTCATCCCGATTTTTTTCAGCCGGCAAAATTTCCGGCTTCGGCATTTTTCCTAGCTTGAAATAGCGAACTATTGCGACAGCAATAAATTTTGAGCATTGCTCTAATGGCAAAAATATAACTATACTCGCAATTAAGATGAATCCATGCCGAGTTGAGTTGTGAGTCCGGGATAAGAGATGGCGCCTCAGGTCAATACCTCCGAGTCAACTTCTAACTAATGAGGCTCTTGCAAACTTTTGCTTTGGAGGATTGAAGAGTTAATGCTTGCATAAAAACCTGTGAAAATGACGATGCGTACACTAAAAAATCACGAAATTCACTCTCACAATCGGGCTTAGTGGCAGAGAGACGTGCGGTTATCTCGGGAGATGACTATCTTAATTGAGACATGAAATCTGCGTGTTTCCGTAGAGAAATTGACTTATTATATGTAGACAGAAATCTCCCATGATACCTGCGTTGAACCGCCATTACGAACTTGCCGTTACAGCAGTCGTCATGTGAGTTTATTACTGAATTTTAGACTTTCTTAGTGTGATTTTTATGATTTTCGCTGGTTTTCACATCAGATTGAACTATTTATTTGCGCGCAGCAAACGTTTGCAAGAGTCCCATTGTAAGAATACCGCGCAAACGATTTCAAATCAGGATGAAAAGACATTCATTATTTGTAGCTGATTTTTCGTGGGATTTCCTAATGGGCCAAAAACCATCGAAATCGGCTTAGAAAAAGCTCTTGAAAAGCTATTGATGTACTGTACTTTTTAAGAGCAGACTCTAGTGGAATGACAGAGAAATTGTTGAAAATTATAGTAGGTTTGTACACGGTGTAACTAAACTCCGGGTAAAAACAAGTATTTTTGAGGTCAAAATGAGAATTTTTTCCCCTATTAACATGGGTCTGGAAACCTCCCCCCCCCAGTTTTTTTGAAATACAGCCCCAAAGTTTTAAAAAATGTACATGGTTTTTTCGGAAAAGCGACTACAATTATGAACCAAGTTTCATGAATATTGGTGTAACCCAGGTAACTTCACTTGTGGAATTCATTAATGACCTTGAGAAATTTAGAAAAGTCTGACTGTACGTTTCAGGCAATATTATAGTATTGTACCGTAACGGCAAAAATATAATGTTGAGGATTCAAAATTTGAAAATTAATTAAAATAATTACACGGAAAAAACTCTTAAAAGATTTATGATCTCTAGCATTTTTTCGATACGCCGCACTATGTTCGATTTGGCCGAATTAGCTGGACATAAATCAAAAATTTGAAGTTTGGAAAAATCGAGATTTGGCAACACAGGATGATACATTACACTTTAGAGAGTGTGCCTTTAAAATATTTCAATCCTAAGATCACTGATAAGCGAGTGACAAGCAGCTATTGTGCAGCGCGCAAGCTCCGTCTTCTGAGGTAGGTTCAACCCGTGTGTTTACAACTATAAACACTGCATGATTGTGACACTGTGGTGATAAGTGGCTATTTATTTAACATTCAATGAAGATGATCCCTCATTTATGAAGGTAAGTGACGTACTTTTTCATGGCTATACTTTAAAAAAAACGATTTTTTAGATGTTATAAGTTTTTTTGAAAAAATGCTATAATTTTGCTGAAAATGTGCAAGTTTTCACAAATAAATGTGCTCATAAGTCTCATGTCGCGTTGAGTCGCGTTCTAATTGTGCCAAAATAGTGTTCCCTAACCTCTCAGTCATCGATTCTTGCATATATCAGCTGCTAGTTTCTGCTAGCCTGCGAGTAATCAATTTTTTTCGATTTCAAAATCGTTCTACGAAATACCAATTTTGTGCAAGAAAAGGCGAAGTCAGCGATTTAGCCAACATATATTTTCGCTTCTTCTCAAACATGAAACACGTCGATCAATGATCGATGAAATATTAATTTTCTTCCTTATGTATCGATTAATTTACATAGCTTTAAATGAGGAAAATCCGCTGTTGCAAAATTGCTATACAAATTAAACCTTTGTTCCCGGTATTGAAGCGTGCAATTTGGCAACGATGGATTTTCCTCATTTAAAGCTATGTAAATTAATCTATACTTGTGAAGAAAAATCAATAAGAGGCGAAAAAAGGATGGCTAAATCGTTGACTGCGTCGCATTTTAATTATCGTGAAACTGAACTGAAATACTAAATATAAACAGCAGCGTAGCGTGGAATCTGGCAACGATGCAGTTCGTCCATATAAACCCACAAGAAAGATGTATCTCTTGGGTTTTCGGTGAACACCTTCACATTCGACCATCTACGTGGGTTTAAATGGACAAAATGCCACGTTGCCAAATTGCACGCTTCGACACTGGAAACAAAGGTTTAATTTGTATAGCAATTTTGCAACAGCGGATTTTCCTCATTTAAAGCGATGTAAATTAATCGATACATAAGGAGGAAAATTAATATTTCATCGATCATTGATCGACGTGTTTCATGTTTGAGAAGAAGCGAAAATATATGTTGGCTAAATCGCTGACTTCGCCTTTTCTTGCACAAAATTGGTATTTCGTAGAACGATTTTGAAATCGAAAAAAATTGATTACTCGCAGGCTAGCAGAAACTAGCAGCTGATACATGCAAGAATCGATGACTGAGAGGTTAGGAAACACTATTTTGGCACAATTAGAACGCGACTCAACGCGACACGAGACTTATGAGCACATTTATTTGTGAAAACTTGCACATTTTCAGCAAAATTATAGCATCTTTTCAAAAAAACTTATAACATCTAAAAAATCGTTTTTTTTTTAAAGTATAGCCATGAAAAAGTACGTCACTTACCTTCATAAATGAGGGATCATCTTCATTGAATGTTAAATAAATAGCCACTTATCACCACAGTGTCACAATCATGCAGTGTTTACAGTTGTAAACACACGGGTTGAACCTACCTCAGAAGA
The DNA here is from genome assembly GCA_011764245.1 of Trialeurodes vaporariorum. Lineage (NCBI taxonomy): Eukaryota > Metazoa > Arthropoda > Insecta > Hemiptera > Aleyrodidae > Trialeurodes > Trialeurodes vaporariorum. Next base: position 44,520,081 of record VMOF01000002.1, read on the forward strand.
CGGAGCTTGCGCGCTGCACAATAGCTGCTTGTCACTCGCTTATCAGTGATCTTAGGATTAAAATATTTTAAAGGCACACTCTCTAAAGTGTAATGTATCATCCTGTGTTGCCAAATCTCGATTTTTCCAAACTTCAAATTTTTGATTTATGTCCAGCTAATTCAGCCAAATCGAACATAGTGCGCCGCGCCGCATTTTAAGCGAGATAAGAGCTGCACTATGTGGAAAAGTAGTCAGCGCTTTTACTATGGCGGGCAGCTCGAAGAAGTATAGCTGTGTGGCGGGTTGCATAACTTACTTCCGCTCATCATGGTAAAAGCACTGACTTTTCAACATTAATTATCTCGCTTAAAAAACATGTCGTATCAAAAAAATGCTAGACACCAAAAATCTTTTTAAGCTAGCTTTTTCTACCAGATGTTGGTAGTTATTCCTCTTATTTTTAATCTGTAACATAATATTTTGGCCGTTAAAGGTGCAAGATTGCCTGAAAAATACAGTCGGATTTAATTTATGAATTTCGCGAGGTTAGGTTAGGTTATGCCCCCCTCCCCCCTTAGTGACGCCACTGAGGATGTCTATTGAATGAAACTAAATCATCTGTCGATATATTTCAGGAAATCTGAACTTGTTTTTTGGTAGAGGAAGAGAGAGGCGCAAAAAGATGTGACTTTTCCCCCAAAGTTACTATTTTATCATCATTAGAATCAATTGTTTTTTTCCGAGTTAATTTCGGCTTAGACACTCTGCTTGCGTTTTGTTATACTCATTAGACCATGACAATAACGATTTATAACAGGGCAAAACAGCGATGAAAAAAAAAACGGTGGAAAAAAATCGGAATTACGTTTTTGAGACCTTTTTCGGCGTTTAACCGAGAAAATATGTTTGTATTTTTTTTTTGACGCAATAGAGCAGAGGCTTAACACAGCTGTGTATATTCATTGGTGTGAATATCCTTATATTTGAATTTTAATATTTTTCGAATAATACACGGAATCGGGGTATATTAATAAAATCATCCTTTATAGTTGCTTTTAAAATATGAATCTCAGACAAAAAATAGAAGTTGTGTGGATAGGCTTTTAATTATGCAGTGAGCGAGGTTAACGTACGATGTACGAGGAAAAAATAAATCAATTGAAAAGTTGATTCTTTCCTTTTATACGTCCACGAATTTTCCGCAGAATTGACACAAACAATTATTTTAGAACTTTTAAAAATTTAGAAAGGGAACCTTGAAAAATGTGATATTTTAGAAAAGTGTAAAGAAATTGCGTGTGTTTATAATGAATGGAACTGATGCAAGCGGGGCTATCTTTTTAGAGAATCTCCGCGAATTGCTAGCTTTCGAGTTTTCATTTGTTTAAATATACTGAAAGTTAGTTAAGGTAGATGTCCCAATTACCGCCCCCCTTAAGAAAAAATTGCCGTAAAATGCCTGTAAAAATGTTAATTTTTATCAAATCTATGATCGGTTTTCACTAGGGCCTCTCAAATACTATCTAGTTTTATGAAAAAAATATAAAGTTGGCGTAATCAATCAGGAAAAAAAATTATTAATAAAACTCGAAAAAATGACCCATGTCCCAATTACCCCCCCCCCCCAAAAGTGGCTTTGTCCCAATTACCGCCACCCCAGTTGTCCCAATTACCGCCCTGCATTTTTTTACGGGCTTTTCATTCAAACTATCGTGTTTATTGTCGGGAAATAATGAAATTATAATGATTTAAGACGCAGAAAGTGAAGATAACAGATATTTAAAAAGTATAACTACTAGTTACAAAAAAAATTGAGTAAAATTGAGTAACTTTAATTTAAAATATTTTCAAAAATTTGTAGGTTTCAGTCATTGACCGATCCAATTTAGTGCCGTAGCGTGCAATTTCGCAACATTGCAGTTTGTCCATTTAAACTAATGAAAAAGATAAAAATACTGGGTGTTCGGTGAACACCTTCGCATTCGACCTACTGCATGGGTTTGAATGGGAAAAATGCAACGTTGCCAAATCGCACGCTAAGCCACCGATAAAAATTAGCAACTTCAGTAAAATTTTTGAATGCACTCAAATAAAAAAAGAGTTATAGAACTTTATGTTAGTTAATGATTAAGTAAAAGGCAACAAAGAAAACAAAAACAATGTTCATTTTAGAGGCAAAATTGTCCACACGACTAAAAAAAATGACTACAAAAGAAGGGTAGGAAGGCGCTCAAGTACTTGTTTTGAAAACTAAAAAAAATGTAATGTCAAAGGCAACCTAAAAAAGGACTTAAATTTTACACTAGATTTTAAAAAGAGGAACTTAACATTTTTGCCTTACTGAATAAAATTTTAAATCCTGAGGAGGAATTAAGTACAAAGAAGGACGTAAATGACTTAAAATGAACTAACCACGTCGGCTAAACAATAATTATACAGGGTGTCAATTAAAAAAGGAGCCGGGCCGAATATCTCGCGAACAGCTCCAAATTTTAAAAAACGCTGAAACACGTGTTCGATTATTTTAAAGGGGGCGTTTTTTAAAGGGGGGTCACCGATTTGAGGGCCCTCTCAAAGGGGGCCCCCCAGTGAGGGCAGGACCTCCCTAAATCCAATACTTGAAATAGGGACCCCAATTTTTTATTTAATATTCGAAAAGAAGGTAAAATTCCAAGACTTTTGGTGCAAACCGGGGGTCGACATCGTTTTTTGTTTTCGATATATCGAAGGTCGAATTTCGATTTGGGCCCATTTTCAAAAAATCATTACTCCTCTTTGAAAAGTCGGCATTTTAAAAAAAGGGAGTCTCAAATGCTCTAAAGAGCAAGCCCTTTTCAGAAAAAAAATTTAATTTTAACAAAAATTTAGTCCAAATTTGGTTTTAAAGCCCCCAAACATTTTTAACGTTTTTGGCCCCCACGGGGGGGTATCAGAAAAATTCCGAGAGACGACCCCTATTGAGTGATACATCAATCAAAAAAGGGGTAATAAACTGAGCATTTTGGCGCAAACCGGAGGTCCATATCGTTTTTTATATTCGAGATATCGAATGTAAATGTCGATTTACAAAATTCGATATCTCGAATGTGGAAAATGATATCGGCCTCAGGGTTTTTGCCAAATGCTAATTTTGGTATGTTCTGTATCAGAGAATAGGGATCTTCTCACGGAATTTTTCTGATAGCCTCCCTAGGGGGCAAAAGCGTTAAAAATTTTCAAGAGCGCTAAATCCTAATTTTGACTAAATTTGAGTCACAGCCTTATTTTTTTCTCAAAAGGGCTTGCTTTTTGGAGTATTTTAGACTCCCAGTTTTTTAAATTCCGATTCCTCAAATTGAAGTAATGATGTTTTGAAAATGGATCCATATCGAACTTTAACCTTCGATATATCGAAAACCAAAATCGCTACCAAGCTGTCGCTTACGCCAAAAGTCTTAGAATATAAAGTCATTTCAAACGATGTATCACAAGATGGGGTGTGCCGTAAAAGAAAATTAAGTTGCCCCCTCCCCCTCCCCACTCCCCCTCCCACTCCCCCTCCCCCCTCCTTCAAAAATAGCGTATCCAAAAACACTTTTACTGTTGTTTAACAACAACAGCAATGACTGTTACTTTTACAGATAGGTAAGTCAGCTGGAATATTGTTTTAGCGAACAATAGAAAATATTCATTTGACACACTCTTTGATGTTAAACCGAGGTATAGAATGTCAATTCAAGAGTTTAATATGTTGCTTCATCAAAATTTAAAGAACGTTAAATGATTCAAATGATGTAAAATGATAGATTTGCAAGCAACTATTCCAACATTTTAAGTATATTGAGTTAGGGCCCACGGCAAATAAAACAACCTAGAAACAGGAAGCATTTTTTTACTAACAAATCGACTACCTATTGGATTACGATCCCTTTTTTTCGATGTATGCAATGCTAAAAATGTATCAACTCTACTCCAAATATGATTTCTCTAACGTAAGAGCGTTATACAAAATCTAAAACGCAAAAGATTAAAAAAGAAAAAGCATGGGGGCGATAATTGGGACATCGTGAATTTTCGCATGTCCCAGTTACCGCCACCCCTGGCGGTAAATGGGACAGCAGTGACTTTTGATGTCCCAATTCCCACCCCATCACAAATAAATAGTAAAATTGAGGTTCCTTTCAAAACAAACTTGTTTTCAGTCAGAAAAATCATTAAATTAAACCCTGAAACAACCAAACATATTAAAACAATGTAACGTATAAGAGAAAATGAGTGATTTGCTTAACTTGTCTCTTAACGTGACAGCTAAGAAATGAACGGAAACAGGTGGTGCTCGGCAGGTGTCCACTTCCGTGATTTTTTTAGGGCACAGTGCTGCCACCTATCAACTTCAAACTTTTTCACCAGTTCAGCCGACCTATTTAGAACACTTATTCCATATTCACTTGAATTTCCCTGCTAGTGTGAGCTTATTTTAAAGAATAAATGAATAGGGGGGCGGTAATTGGGACATGGGCGGTAATTGGGACATCTACCTTACTGACCCTACTAAAAATCGAAGTGCATGATTAAGTGGATTGTGACGTTACACTAATAAGCAGTACAATGACAATTAGGCTCTTGCAAACTTTTGCTACTTGGGATTGAGGAGTTGATTCTTGTATAAAAACCTGCAATAATGACGATGAGTACACTAAAAAATCTGTAAATTCACTCTCAGAACCGGACTTAATGGCGGAGAGACGCAGTTATCATGGGATTCCTATCTAATTTGAGACATATTACCTCTGTGTTTCCGTTGAGAAAGTGACTTAGACAGGAATCTCCTAAGATACCTGCCAGTGGCGAGGCGTGCGATTTGGCAAAGTTCCTTTTTCCCATTTAAACACATTAGAAAGGTCGAAATGCCTGGTCATCGCCGATGACTGAAGCGTTCGACTTTTTTGGTGAATTTAAATAGAGAAAATACATTGTTGCCAAATTTCACGCTTCGCCACTGATACCTGCGTAGCTTCGCCATCACGATCTTGCCGACACAGCTGTTTTCATGAGTTTATTACTATGTTTTAGACCTTTCGAGTGTGCTTTTCGTGATTTGCGCTGATTACTACACCAGATTAAACTATATACTTTTGCATTTGCTTGTAGTAAAAGTTTGCAAGAGCCCCATTGTTGCGCAATTTTATGGAAGAATTCGTCTTATTAAAATGACTTGGCAGCAGGGAAAGTTTGCAATAATTGTCTCATTAAGTTGACGCTTACTGTGAAGCGAAGCGGTTTCATAGTAAATCTCGAAAACATTTGCGAAACAGTTAACTGTGTTGCGGAAAAAACAGAAGTATACTTGAAATCGATAGGAATGCTTTAACAGCTTTGCGTGCGAATTATTTTCAGAAGCTGCAAGTTCATTGCCTCCCACGTCTCAGATATTCGCAGCTTTGGATTTTGTAACTCGCGAAATCTCGTTTTCGCCTCCCAAAGCTGATAATTGTCTATTTGCGTGAAATGTGGATTTTTTCCCCCTTTCTTTTTTGCGCGCGCGAGCTTTCTGCGTTGACGTAAACGGCTTCCTGAGTAATGCCCTGATTTAACTTTTCCATCCAAGCACGCTGTTTTGAACATGAAATTGATTGGACTTTGGAGGTGCAAGAACCGAGAGTAATTTTTGTCAAAAATCCGTTTGGTGCGATTTTTTTTTTAGGTCGAGGTTAACAAATCTCATGTGCTCAACGAGCTATACCAATAGAGAGGATTTTTGGGATATTTTTCAACTTGGAAATTTGAAAGAAAAATAAAAATAAAAAAAATTGTGACAAATCAATTTGAAATTGGTTTTAAACTAAAAGGCAAGTGTTTTAGATGATGTGGATACAGAAATCTATACAACTGTTTCTTTTGGAAGGATTTGACCGATAAATTAACTGACACATAACAGAGACAAACTAAAATTTCTCACCTGGATAATTGTTTTATTATAATTTTGTGTCCATGAGATAGCCACTCTGAAACCAATGAGCTATAACTTTAGAGTGGCACATCAAGGAACGTTCCGCTGGTTTTCATTGTTGTCACCTAGGGCGCCGCCATCTTGCCGTAAAAATCGATTTTGAGGTTAAATTTTGTAGGTCGTTTCCGGTCGTTCCGTAAACAAACTCGGGCATCACCGGAAACGACCTACACAATTTAACCTCAAACCTTGGAATCTGCCGTCCAAATTCCACCTTTTCCCGGGATTCCTTTTACCCTGTGTGGCACAAGGTGGACCAGCCCGCTGCCACTCTAAAGTTATAGCTCATTGTCTGAAACACTCGCACTTTCATTTAAAACCAATATGAATTAAATTAGTTACAATTTTTGATTTAAGGTTAAAAAATATGAGGCAAATTAACCAGATTCAGATCGCCCAAGCTGTCACACTTTCAGAAAGGACTTATATCATGTATCAGCCAGTGGCGAAGCGTGGAATTTGGTAACGTTGCAGTTCGACCACTTAAACCCATGTGAAAGATCGGATGTGATGGTGTTCACCGAACACCCTATAAATCTTTTTCATTGGCTTAAAAGACGAACTGCGACGTTGCCAAATTGCACGCCACGCTACCGGATAAACATATCTATTGCTTTACCTCGTTGGTCAGAGCCTCTATAGAAAATAGCGGGGAAGGGGACACTTTTCAGAAGGGTGGCGAATTTTGGGGGGTCCCCTCTCCCTCTGCAAGAAAACTCCTTAGTGTGATACTGCTTCGCATTATCCATTTGAAGAGCCCGACCGCACGGTACCTATCCAAGTATCCAATGCAAGTGCAGTAAATGTGCAACAAAATAATCAGGAGGTGATAAAAATAATGTTGCACATCAGAAAAGAAACAGTGACGAGCTAAATATAAAAATTTAGAGCGAGCTCAAGAGACGAAGGAACAGATTAAAATTCACCGTAAAACGCGGCAGTTTGCCGCGTTGCGTCGCCCGACACTGCACAGCGCACGGTGAAGTCAAAAAATGAAATTCCCTGGACATCATTTCACAAATGAAAACTCAAGATTATGAGCGATCAATTAATGGTCAGACACCTGAAACAAAATGAGTTCAATAGAGCTATTGTAAGTTTAAATAAAAAAAAATGTTGCAAAAAGAACAATCAATGTTTATTACGTAAAATGTTGCACTAATAACAATTAACCTATTTAACCCTTTGAAACCTGAAAATACTTTTTGTTTGGGAATGGATTTTTGGCTTTATCATAGCTGATATGGGCACAATTTGCACAAATGAGTTCAACAGAGCTATTGCAAGGTTTAAAAAAATGTTGCAAAATGGACACTAAATTTTTACGTAAAATGCGTTGTAATCGTGCAAAGCATATTGTCTATATGGCTGTATTCGTTACGATATGCATATAGCATATTTTTATTTTCTCCATAAGATTCTATATTTTTCACATGTACATTGAAATGTACACACAAGGATGCAAGGGTTAAAAATTCTAAAGCTCACACTTCGCAGAGGAAACAAAACTCAAAATTCAGCCCGTCACTCTGAAGATATGTATAGCGCCTCGTTGTTTCCATTAAATCTCCATGTTTTCAAACCACTGAGCGTGTATTGCATTGGTGGCCATCACGCCGCACTAGGAATCGAATGCGAATGGTGGCAAGACAAAGCTCATAACTTTTGAACTAAAGTAAAAAAAAAGTAAGAAACTTTGGGAACTTGACCACTCTGGTCTACTCTAAATATTTAAGAGAAAATTTAATCCACGCTCCGTATCCAGAGAAAGGCGTTTCCAGGAATCTGTCTCTCTCATGTTTTGCCCTTTTGAGCGGGTGCGTTAGAAAAGGACGGCGATAAAGGTTCAGATGAAGAGATATGAAGAGGTCAAAGTTCAAAAAAGGTCTCAAAATGATCCCAACAATGTCCTAAGTCCTAAATTCTCTCGTGTTGAAGCTCACCAATCAAAATACTGTACTTACGTCCCATGGATGTCCATCGTCCAAGGTTTTTTTTTTTTTTTTTTTTCTCGGGACGATTGATCCCTTTCCTTTTTCATTTCATCTGTTTTAACCCATTAGAGAGAACTGGACGCTATGCAGATGGTTCACAAGGGAACCTTATGCACTAATGGGTTTAATTAAGCAAGGATAGAAAGGGATACGTTCCTAGAATCTCTTTCGCTCGAGCTGTGACTTATATCTTGACAGAAAAGTCATTCAATCCTAACGAGCTACAGCGATAGAGGGGGCCAATGGGGGCCAAATATGTTATAAGTCCTATCTCAAAGCGTGACAGCATGGGCGATCTGAATCTGGGCTGTTTGTCTCACTTTTTATTAACCTTAAATCAAAACTTGTAATTCATTCAGAGGAAATCGGTTTCGAACGAAAGTGCAAGTGTTTCAGAGTGGCTATATCTATGGACACAAAATTCTAAAACAACTATCCAGGTGAGAAAATTCGGCTTGTTTCTTCCTTATCGAGCAAATCTTTCCTGAAGAAACATTCATATAAATTTTCTGTGACCAGATAGCCACTCTAAATCACTTGCACTTTTGTTTATAACCAATTTCAAATGTATTTGTCATTTTTTTTTTTTTTTTTTTTTTTTTTTTTTTTTTTTTTTTTTTTTAAATTTAAAGGTTGAAAAATATGAGGTAAACAAACCTAGCCTGTGTGAAAAGCGTCCATAAGAGATTTCCATCATGGCTACCTCCTTGAAGTTTAAAGGCGATCAGGGCAAGAGAGAGAGAGAGAGAGAGAGAGAGAGAGAGAGAGAGAGAGAGAGAGAGAGAGAGAGAGAGAGAGAGAGAGAGAGAGCGAGAGCGAGAGCTCGTTGGTTACCATCACCATGGAGGATTTTTGGGTTTTGTTTAAGCGTGTAATTTTTTACATTTATTTTCATGTATTTTAGCGCAACCGATCGGTGGATCGAAGCATGTTCAAGCTTCAATTCGTTGCACTAAAATACTTTGAAATAAATGGATAAAATTACACGCTTAAACCTAACCTAAAAAATCCTCCATGGTGGTTACGCAAGGTACCCATTAGACTGCCACTATAGATGATCGTACAGCTCGTTGTGCGACGCACAGAGCTCGCCAAATCTACGCCATGTCCGTCGTAAAAGTCTTCCGTTTCCGTCCTCCACCCCCTCCCTTTCCTTCCCATCCCACGGGATTTTAAGATGCTCTCGCTCCAAAGCTCAATACTTCGGGAATGTGCGAATGTTTTCGAGCCATGGGAGGATACAGGAATTTGTCCGTTTCTTTTCTCCTTCCATATGAACGTATGTGTTAGAAAAGAACGGAGATAAAGGCTAGTGTCACGTGATGGCCCCCTTCGCTATCCTTTTCTAACACATGTGTTCAAATAGAAGGAGAAAGAGAGAGGCAAATCCTTATATCCGCCCATGCTTCGAGCTTTGAGATTCGAGCGCGGATCTCTCAAGAGTTCTGAGGATCTGGAAGAAGTACCATCCGTTTCACCTATTTGGAGCAGGAAAGATTTGAGACTCAGGTCTTAATTATTTGGGATCAAGGGTGCAGAGGGGTAAAGTCGGTGGGGCGTTGGGCGAGGAGTGAAGGGGGACGAGGGTGCTGCCGGCTCTGTGCACATTTGCACCAAGTCTTTTGATAGCAACTTTTTTTTTTTTTTTTTTTTTTTTTTTTTTTTTTTTTTTTTTTTTTTTATCGGTATGATTTAAAAGTACGAAAAAAAAGGAAAAAGAAATTATTACGTCTTGAAGAAATCTTTTGCATTGGCGATAAGAGTGTCAAAATTTAATGACGACAGAATATTTCATCACTTCCAGCAATGAGCAATGAGCTTTATCGCCAAATTTGGCGGTATATTCAAATATTTCACCTTGAGTTGAATGGGAAATTGCATTTAATCATGCGCAAAAAGGCAGCCCAAAAAGGCTGTGCAATGCGCACAGTACTGCCAGGTTTGGTGAAAAATTTACGATTTTCCCGCAAGACTTAATATAGAATGCGTTTATTATTTTTTTTTTGCCAAATCTGACAGCACTGACAATGAGTGAGCCAGTGGCCCAGTGCTGCCCTTTTGCGTTTATTTAATTACATTTTTCGATTCACTGATGATTCCGCCGTTTGAGAAAAGATTACACAGTTCAGCCAAGTTTATGATACTCGCATCTGTAATCTTTTCTCAACCGGTGGAGTCGTCGATGACTTTAAAAACTTGCGGATATTATAGTAATTCAGCGGCGATTGCACCGATTTAGAAAATATTGCAGAACAAAGTATTTTCGTGCAGTACAGTCATACACTGAACTGAACTCTGTCATATTTTCTCAACCGGTGGAATCATAGGTGAATAGAAAAATACCATTAACTATACTCGAAACGATAGTTTTGAACGGAGCAGAGTTTCAAAGTTCCGAGGGAAATTGTTTCAAATCATCAACAAACAAAAGAAACAAGTTAAAAAACTTGAAAAGGGAAGAGAAACATTGATGAAAATCCGAATTCAGATCTTATCGGAAAGATATTCTAATTTTGTTCAGTTCAAACGAAGGACAATAATTTTTCATAATTTATGTAAACGTTTCCTTACGACGACTCTTGCAGAAGCTGATTAATTTTAATGCGTTTCTGGAAACTTGGAAAATTCTACCGATTTTCTGTTTTTTCATTTAACTTTAGGATGGTTTCACGGTGTTAGGGCTTTTTGTTGATTGCGAGAAATTTCAAAGAAATCGAAGCATTGAATCATCAAAGCTACCAAACGTGTAAATATTTCGGAGAAAGACATTATGGTTTCTGCAACTTTTAATAATGACGGATCATCAATTGAATAAGCCATTGAAATGATCGAGCATTTTAAGTGTCCAAAAGCCATTCTGTCCAGTTCTGCCGCTTTACTTGTATTTAATGACATTTGTTTAAACCACCGAACCGATGCTTCCATCGCTTACGAAAAGATTACACAGTACAGTTCAGTTCATAACTGTAATGCTTGAAAATATTCCCACCTGTAATCTTTTCTCAACCGGCGGAGTTGTCGATGACTTTAAAAAACTTGCGGATATTTCAATGACTAAACGGCGATTACACCGGTTGAGAAAAGGTAACAGATGGGAGTATATTCGTGAATTACAGTCATATACACTGAACTGTTCTGCGTAATCTTTTCTCAACCGGTGGAATCATCAGTTAATTTAAAAATGCCATCAAATGAAGGGAACGGAACGGCAGTTCTGATTCTGTCATGAAATATTCTGAGCTGAGGCAGAATGATCCTTTAATCTTCGATTTTTTAAACTTTTCCGAAAACCAACGTATCTCACAGGAATATTTCCTTGTTTCGTGTATTGCTTAAAATGTTTCAGTGATATTGTTTTTTTTTGTGATTCCCTGAAATCGAAATTGGAGAAAAGTCCCGTTACCGTGAAATTAAAACCCTTCATAGGATGTGTTGTGAAAACTCGATTGTTCTATACTTTTGATGGATTTAGATAGACAATATCTGACGTTGCCAAACTGCACGATTCGCCACTGAGATACAGGAAACAGATTTATTAAAAAACATTCGTCGTACAGCCCATGTCCAGTGGCGGCTCGAGCGATTTAGCAACATTATTTCTTCTCCATTTAAATATACGTACAACAATCGAGTGTGGACAAAGCACCGCTGTACGGCAGTGGCGTAGCGTGCAATTAGGCATTGTTGTATTGTGCCCATTTAAACCCATGTAAAAGGTCGAATGCAAAGGTGTTCACCGAACACCCAATACTTCGATCTTTTGCATGGGTTTAAATGGACGACCTGCAACGATACCAAATTGCACGCTACGCCATTGCTGTACGGTGGAGTCGATCATTTTACATAGAACGAACCAAAGAGAAAACATTGTTGTCAAAGTGCACAAGCCGCCACCAGTGGCGTCACGTCAAATCTGGTAACGCTGAATTTTGTCGATTGAAACGAATGAAAAAGGTGAAACGCCTGAGTCGATATTTTGCATGGGTTCAAATTGACGAAATGCAGCTTAGCGAAATTACACGCAACGCCACTGCTCACACTAAAATGGACCTTAAGCCCTCCAGGTAAGAAAACGTTTCAATTATATAGTCCAAGATACCTGCCTGTGCGATTACTTTGTGGAACAGCTGCAGATTGAAGAAAACAAGGGGAAAAGTGCATCATGGGGAGTGGAGAGGGGCCTACCTCTCACGGGGAGACAACCCATCCGAAGCGAAGTTTGAATGTACTGATAGATAGACGGGCAGCAGTCTGTTGTGACCGCGCAAAAGAGACTCGCCCTCCACCGACTCTGCGACCTTGGGACGAAAACGTAATAATTTGTTAAACACACACACACATCCATTCATATACATGCAAACTCCTCAAAACCTAAACTGAAGTTCGGTGAACATGTGTATGTACTCCTGTTAACCCAACACTCCCAACAGTCATGACCAAAAATTTGAATGCTACACAACCGTGGTGGCTGGTTATTTTCTCCCATTTGAACCGATGCAAAAATATCTATTACTTGGAGGTTCAATTGAACTCCCCGAGGATCGATTCTTCTCCATAGTTTCATATGAAGGAGACATCGATCCATCGAATTTCACTAGCTGCCATTCCGTCGATAATTTGTCGTCGTTTTTGCAGAGACAGCCCATTAAAAAGATCGAACTATATTGTGTGTTCGGTGATCACCCTAGCATTCGACCTTTTACATGGGTTTAAATGGACAAATTACAACGTTGTCAAATTGCACGCTACGCCACAGCTCAAATTATTTCCATTCAATTGTCTCAGAGAAAAGATGAGAAATAACGTTGGATAAATACCAAGGATTATATCAGTCAAAGCTCTAATACCATGGCTTCAAGAGCATTTGCAGTCATTACGAATTAAAAACGAAACAGCAGCATTCAACACTCAAAAACTGAGAGATAAAAACGCTCAACGCGAGTAGGTCCTTGAATTACAATTTCTTCCCCTCTCCATCCGTCACTCAATTTTACTGATACATTCAAAAAATTATTTAACTTTGTTTTATCGCTCGGTTGAAATTTACAAAAAGGAGGTCAATTATCCCTCCTACCTCCTCGCCTCATCTCCCATGCCACTCCAAAGTGCCTCATTAGCTGCAATTTGTGTTGTAGTCGATATATAATGCATCGCTCCATGGCAATTGCAACTAGGTCTCGCTCTGATACGAGCAACTATTGACTTTCATCTCGAAAGTGTGTCTAAAGTTGCACTCCCCCACCTCTTTACAAGCCCCCCTCCCACTCATTGCCCTCCCTCTAGTGTTATGCTTCTAATTATTGAGATTAATTTCGTCTCTCGTCTGAGAAAGTATGGAAAAGTGCATTATATGTATCACACGTGATTGTTGCATGCTCAGTTGTTCACATATAGTCAAAACTTACATTCTCTTTCGCCAAAATTGGAAAGATTATTTCAAACTGGCAAGATCGCATCCAATGATGGCGCCCGTACCCGTAGAGCCTAAAAATCATGACCAAACAGAGGTTGACTACGGACTACCATCTTGTCTTGACTCTCAACGTAAAGGGACTCTACCTTGGGAATTTTAGAGTTTTTCTGCAAAGTACCAATTTTTTGTGTGCAAAATTACACACCAAACTGTGTAACCCTTGCTTATTGAGGCCAATGTAAAAATGGGGATATTTTGGTTTTATGTGTAATTTTGAGAAAAAATTGCATGACCTCAAACCCCCAGATTCTGGTATGTTAATATTGGCTTAATGTTTGAGTACATTTCGAATGGAGACCTATAGTTCATCTTTATTGTGTTGTGAGTAGTGGGTGCAAAATATAGACCTGTATAGTGAATAGTGATGACGTCACGCTCAAAAATTGGATCGCGACAAATGCTCTATCTCGCTCACTCTACTCACAAGAAATCAGATCTAAATTTTCGAATGAAAAGTCATGCTAGTAAACAACCAGCTTTCTCAAACTTTATTGTGCCATGAGATTCCAGATACCTCGAAGTATCTTTTCACTCCGACATAATTCTTGAAAGATCACAAGTGAATTTACAATCACAATTATACCGAAAGATGTCCTGTGTTGTGTCCTTGTCTAACTCACGGTCTCTTATGGGCATGTAACCGCCATGACACTCAATCATCCTAACCTCTTTTAATATCGAAGCTTGTTAGAGGTATAACACGTGGTGCAATGGTGCCGATGAGCCCATATCCTAGAATTTTGTGCCCATATGCTATGAGTGAGACAAGGTCAAAACATGGGACTTTCTTCGATATATCTGTGATTGTAAATTATGGCGTGATGTTTCGAAAATTTTATTGAGTCGTGTATTTAATTTCACTCTCGTGAAATTTATTTCGTGTATTTTATTTTAACTCTTTCACAGGAAATGGTACACATATAAAGACAGGTGGAAATGTCCTATTTAAAATGTCCAATGTACAAAATGTTCAATGAGAAATGTCCATCACGGAAAAAAAAGATTAGTGAAAATAACCATACGGATACCTGATTTTGGCACCTGCCCGATGTTATGGTAAACTTGACCAGAAGTATGGTACATTTACCGATACTTTGAGTAAATTCGACATGCCATCAGGAAACATCACCTAGTACCTAGTCAAAACATAGTATGCTTCTGGTTAACATTACCATAACATCTAGCAGGTGCCAAAATCAGGTATCCGTTTGCTTATTTTCAACGTAGTTTTTTTTCCGTGATTGCAACAATATCCAATATAAAATGTCCAATTCACAATTTGTCTATAGTAAATAGATGTCCGATGTAGGATTTGTCCAGTATTCATAAATGCCCCTTAGAATAATGTCCAATCGTAGACGAAGTAACTATACGCAAGAAAAAAGTTCACAAGTTATAAATTTTACCGCAAGTTATAAATAAAGCATGAAATACGAAGTCAGTACAGTCTCAGCTGCTTTAAAAGTAATGGCAACATATGATTTTTAACCAATTTTGTTTGCAGGGCCAAATTCGTGCAGCTTTTGTCTAAAGTCAGCATTGTGAAAACCTATGTTCATTCCTGCTTTTGAACTTCTTCGTCATTTCAAATGTTAGCCGCCTCCTTCGGGACATTAAACACTCTGAGGTTTTTAGATTCATGGACAAAATCTACTCTCGGACAATCTTCTTCGTGGACAATTATTTACCATGGACCAGTTGTGCATTGGACATTTTAGAGAGGACATTGTTGCAAGGGGCATTTCTTGTTGGACATGTTGACGTTGAACATTTAAAATAGGACATTTCCACTCAGCACACGGAAAAAAAAAGATTAGTGAAAATAACCATACGGATACCTGATTTTGGCACCTGCTAGATGTTATGGTAAACTTGACCAGAAGTATGGTACATTTACCGATACTTTGAGTAAATTCGACATGCAATCAGGTAACATCACCTAGTACCTAGTCAAAACATAGTATACTTCTGGTTAACATTACCATAACATCTAGCAGGTGCCAAAATCAGGTATCCGTATGGTTATTTTCACCGTAGTTTTTTTTTCCGTGCACCACACATATTATGTATGTATCATTTTATGCAACATAGGATTCAATGGAATTTAAATGGACATTTTGCGAACAATTATGTGACCCATCAAAATTCTTAGAAAACTGTCCTAGCTCTTTTGAACGGTCTAAAAAAATCTCAAAAAAAGTCAAATCCTAAAATGCATGCATAGAAGGGTTAAGGTATGTGGAATCATGGTGTGATAAAATCTGAGAGAGCTTATTGTTTACTATAGCACGAATTAGCATTTGAAAATTTGGATCTTGTTTCTTATGGGTAAAATTCACGAGAGCGAGTGAGATGGAGTATTTTTTTGGATCCAATTTTTTTTCTCACTCAACAGGTCTATTTTGCAAAAAAAATAACATAACCTCAAACCCCCAGATTCTGGTATGTTAAGATGACATTGGCTTAATGTTTGAGTACATTTGAATGGGTACCCGTACCTCGTTCATTTTCATTGTGATTGCGAGTAGTGTGTTTTTACAGGAAAGCGAACCAATCGACGGTGAGTATTATGAAAAGAAATGACAGTTTGAGATAAAAACGAGGGAAAGAAAAGAGCGTAATGGTTTTTGCTTCTCACACAACACAGCTACCCCGCCGAGTTTCTGGAGGGAGGTAAGTACAGAGTATACGCAGATTGTGTCGTAACCGTAAGGAAAACAAACGTTGGAGGAGTGGAAAACAGTGGCAGGCAGGAGGCTGAGAAGTGAAAACAGAGCTGCCATTCCGTGAAAATTTAATGACTTTTTTAAATCACCGAAGATTTCACCGGCTAAGAAAAGATTACACAATACACAGGTCAGTTCAGTGTAAGACTATAACCAACAAACGATAGCAATAGAGAGGATTGATCATGGGTTGTGATTTTGAAACTCAAAGCAGTGGTGGCTCGTGCAATCTGGCAACCGTGCACTTTTGCCATTTAAATGTATGCAAAAAGATCGATACTGCACGGAAAAAAAAGATTAGTGAAAATAACCATACGGATACCTGATTTTGGCACCTGCTAGATGTTATGGTAAACTTGGCCAGAAGTATGGTACATTTACCGATACTTTGAGTAAATTCGACATGCAATCAGGTAACATCACCTAGTACCTAGTCGAAACATAGTATACTTCTGTTTAACATTACCATAACACCTAGCAGGTGCCAAAATCAGGTATCCGTATGGTTATTTTCACCGTAGTTTTTTTCCGTGTGGGTGAGGCGCTGCGCCTCACCAAGTAATCGATTATTTTATACTGTTTTAAATGGAGGAAATCCATTGTTGCCACATTGCACGAGCCGCCGCTGACTCAAAGAGCCACGATGGAAATCTCTCATGAACATATTTCACGGTCTCGATTTCTTTGCCTCATTTTTAAGTTTATAAAGAAAGTTGAAACCAATCCATTTGAAATTGGTCCGAAAGAGGAAGTGTTTGAGAGTGGCTATTTGAACACAACAATCGATGTAGCTTATTCTTCTGGAAGGATTTGCACGACAAAGAAACTGGCACTTGACAGAGACAAGCCAAATTTTCTCACCTGGATAGCTGTGCTAGAATCCTGTGTCCAGATAGTCATTCTAAAACACTTGCCCTTTCGTTTAAAACCAATTTCCACTGGATTAATTACAATTTTTAATTTAAGGTTAAAAAATATGAGGCAAAAAAACCAGAATCAGATCGCCCACGCTGCCTTGACACTTTGGGATAGGACTTGTAACACGTATCAGCCTCTCTATTGGTTGTGACTGTTGCGCACGAAAATGAACGTGCATCTGTAATCTTTGCTCAACCGGTGGAGTCGTCGATGATTAAAAAAAAAAAAAAAAAAAAAAAAAAAAAAAAAAAAAAAAAAAATCGAAAATTTTAACAATTTAACGGCAATCGCACCAATTGATAAAGTATTACAGATGCGAGTATGAGCGTACATTACAGTCATGAGCTGAGTTGAAATGTGGAATCTTTTCTCAACCGGTGGGATCATTGGTGAATTGAAAAAAAAAATGTCATTAAATTTACGCGGAACGGCAGCACTGAGTGCGAGAGCGAGAAGACTGTGTCGTCATTAGTTCAATGAGAGCGCATTGCATCTTATATCCTTCCCGTAGTCGAAGAGCAGTATAAGAGTGACTGGATAACGGATCTCGTTGAAACAGCTGTCGAGAACAGAGGCAGCCTTTGTCCAATTCAGTTTTGAACGTCTAACGACTATACCGAAACCGCTTTTATGATGCGAACTTTTTAGCGGAGGTTCTAGCATTTGATACGGCGATCAACTCTCTCCCTCCTCCCCTCACCACCATCATCGGAAGGGTTAGCATCATAGTTGTTCTATTTTCACGCGGAAAAAGATACGAATAATATTTTCCGCGAATGATCGGATAAATGTTTTGCGCAGGCTGCCACCCTTCGCCTCTTGAACCAATATTTGGAGTTGATGGCTCCGGTGGCAACGGTGGTATCAAGTACCTACACCGGGTTCATCTGATCCCCGCAGAAAAATGGGCTTCAGATGACTCCTATGTATTTGATTCTTTTCGAGACTCTTGTTTGAGACTTTTCAGTGGTGTAGTGTGCAATCTGGCAACGTTGAATTTGGACCATTTAAACCTATTGAAAAGGTCGAACTACTGAGGGGTGCACAGGGAACTCCTTCGAATCATTTTTTTTCGTTTTGAATTAACATATTGTAGCCTAATTGAGCGATCTACCGATTAATTATACAAAGGATTTTTCTTCTAAGCCCCATAATTTTTGAGAGATTTTGAAAAAAACCCAATTTTGGGGGCCCCGGAAAAAAAGCAAGCCAGCAATCCTCAACGACTTTTTACCGGCGATTTTACTCATCAAAAAGAACACCACAGCCAAACTTCAGCTATATCTTGGAATTTTTTCCCGCTATTCGCCAAAAATATGATCTAATGTTCCTAGACTACATTTAGAAGAAATAAAAAGTAGGGAATATCATAGGAATACTTTTTCACATCATTTTTAGCTGCGGAAGACTCCTAGCGGTCCCAGCCCCCTTAAAATTTCTGGGGAGAAACCAAAACCCACCCCCCTTAAAACTAAATTAAAAATTTCCACAGCTAACTTAAAAAGTTAACATTTCAATAAAACAAAACGGAAAAAACTCCTTTGGGGAATCTAGAAAGCTGCATTAGTGCAAAATCTGGACGTATATGTAAATCAACGGTTCCAAAATTATGTAAGTATGTGGACTGTCAAACGGATAGACGCTACAATTTTTTTTCTTCTTTTTTTTTGTGCATAAAACTCTGTAAATTTGACAGGGTTAAGCAATAATGAAATTTGATGGAAAGGTGTTCTTTTGGATAGTATTATACACACTAAGAGCCAATAAAATTGTATAAATCATGATTAACTAAGTCGTAATAGACTGTTTTAGTAGAGCGATATATCGTATCGATTGCCGTCCGAGGGCCTCTGGTTCCAAACAAACTCTGGTTCAATGTAATTTCCCCATAAGCGAACTTTTGAACGGAAATTTAGGGTATTAAATCAAACAATTAATGCGACCTTTTTGCGATTATGAATTCTCCGTCCTCGAAAATGCTTAACTTTGCCTGGTTCCACCCGTAAAACTGCCGGAATCAACAAGATATTACAGATTAAACGATGCGTTTGCAGGTTGGAATCACCCAAATGTTATTGTTGTTGTTGTGGAATTGGCGGGATTTCGGGCAATTCTAACCTACAAATGCAACATTTAATCTGTAATATCTTATTGATTTCGGCAGTTTTAGTCAAGGAACCAGGCATAATTAAGCATTTTCGAGGACGTAGAATTCATAATCGCAACAAGGTCGCATTAATTGTTTGATTTAATACCCTAAATTTCCGTTCAAAAGTTCGCTTATGGGGAAATTACATTGAACCAGAGTTTGTTTGGAACCAGAGGCCCTCGGACGGCAATCGATACGATATATCGCTCTACTAAAACAGTCTATGGTCTAAGTATCGAAACAAAATATCTTGAAAATCGGTGCACCATCGCAATACTTTCTCATTTATTTCTAAATTTGTTTGAGGGAGAAAGCAAAGGAAGAGTCCCGGATAACAGAGGAGATTTCTAATGGGGCTGTTGCACACTTTTGCTTTAAGCAATATAGTCAATTCTGCGGTTTTAAAACCTCCAAAAATAACGATGGCAGTACAAAAACTTCTGAAATCCACTCCTGAACTTAATAAACGCTTTTATTTGCGAGAGCCTAATATGGTATGGCCTAGTGCAGTAATAATAGGAGATTCCAGTGTTAATTTCGCAATTCTCTCTATACTGCGACAAAGTGACAGGCAAGATTCACAGAATAACTAGACGCCAGAGTTTTGATCCTCATCCGATCAATGTTACGGTGACACCTAGTGACACCGGTGTCATAGGAACGTTGTCTCTCATTGGTCACTTCTTGATGGAGTTACAGTATTAGTAGATGGGAATCTCCCATTATTACTGCCTTACGCAACCATTACGCTCGCGCAAAACAAAAGCGTTTATTGCGTTTAAGAGTGAATTTTGGAAGTTTTTAGTGCTGCCATCGTTATATTAGGAGGTTTTTACACCAGAATCGACTTTCAAATCGCTAACAGCAGAGGTGAGAAACATCCCTGTTCTGAGAGAGTCATCATCTTGACGCTAAGTGGCGCGCGCGCGTGGTCGGTCGAAGCGTGAGGCGTACGGTGGCGTGGTGTCAACAGGGTTACGGCCGTGGGGACTAACTCGGACGGAGGAGGCTGCGGGGAGGAGAGAAGCGTGGAAAGCATTGACAAAGGGTGAGGATAGGTAGGAACGGGTAGAATAGAAGCGTGGAGGGAGAATGGGGGGAGAGGGGGAGGGAGGATTAGGATGCATGTCAGTGCAAAGCGTTAAATGTGTTCGCGACGCGCGCGGCGAAAGAGCGAGCGTCGGCGGCGCGCGTCGAGCGGCATTCATTAGATTAATTAATTTGAGACCACATTAAATGTGTCGGCAAACATTCACAATGTTCCCCTGGCTTGTGCAACAGCTTGTTCCACCCTCCTCATCACTCTCTCTCTCTCTCTCTCTCTCTCTCTCTCTCTCTCTTCCTCGCTCTCTCTCGCTCTCTTTCTCTCTCACAAACACAGTCTCCCTCCAGCTCTCTCATCTCTCATCCCTATTTTATCCCTATAAGCGAACCTAGATTGGTCGCCGCTTAAAGAGTTAAGAGGACAATAAGTTCGATTAGACACAATTTCCATCATTTGACAGATAACAGTTCAGTAATAGGTAACGTGTACGGTTGATTATACGGCAATTGGACAAGTATAATGTCGCCACAGGGCCCACGGGCACTTTGGCTCCCCCCCCCCCCTTCCGCCTACCTCCCCAGGTCAAAGCCACACGAACTTTGGTCTTCCCGAGCAAGGTCTCAAGGACCTCCCGAGCTGTCTTAGGGCCTCTTTAAAACTCAAATAATACAGTTTCTCACCATTTTTGTTTTATTTTTATTTTTTTATTTTATTTTTTATTTATTTATCATTGATATAAGTGGATGTTACTATGTATCACTGATACGATAAATCCAAAATTGTATTGACTAGTAAGTAAGTCTGAAATTTCTATGTGCTAATCTGTTAATTGCTAAATTGTACAGTAAAATAATAATAAAAAAAGCTCAAATAATTGGATCCTCAAAGAAGCTTCTAAGAGGATATTCGGTGATCGGTGCTCACCACTAGCTAAAGTTTGGTTTATCTCGAAATTTGAGTGCAGGACTTATTTTCTCCGAGGCCAAAAAAAAAAAAAAAAACAACTAGTTGATCCAACACCCCACGACCACAAACTAAGTTGATAGCCTGTGAAAAAAGACGAATTTAGATGTATATTAGAAATGCTTGTCTACAACGGTATTCCAATGGAAGCCCGCCTGTAGAAGCCTTTTCAATCCGGCGAACAAACCGATCATTGGTGTCACTGCAAAACACAAAGGGGTCCCCGGTCCATCCAGCTACATTCCGAAAACGTTTCCAACGTGCCACATTCAGAAATGGATGAAACTTTCAGGTATGATAGAGCTAAGTGTCAGACGTCAGAATATGGACTATTCTATTAATTTAGTCAACTGGAGCGGGGGAGGAGTGGCTGGGGCAGGGGGTCAAAACCTTCATTGCGCTATAACTTATGAACTAAAAGAGTTATTGACGTCAACTTTAAGCCAAAGATGGGTTATTTTCATTGTTTTATTAAGACCTCTGCAACAAAAACCTCTCTTACTTTGGTGAAAAAATTGAGCTAGGCAGGCACCTACTTTCATTCTTTAGAATATTGGGAATACTATATTAAACTAACACTAATATTAAGGAATATTAGGAATATTGGCACTTAGTTTTTCCAATTTGACCAAAAAAAAAAAACCGCGATGTTTGCCGCAGTGTAATAGAGTTTGTAATGAAGAAAATAAACGAAAAACAAGAAACACATTTCGAAAAAACGGCTTTACTCGTTAACACTGATATTTGTACTAAAGTCCTTGAAAATTTGAAAGAAATTCTGGTCTTATAACCAGATTTTGATGGAACATTGATTTCGTATTT
Organism: Trialeurodes vaporariorum; assembly: GCA_011764245.1. NCBI lineage: Eukaryota > Metazoa > Arthropoda > Insecta > Hemiptera > Aleyrodidae > Trialeurodes > Trialeurodes vaporariorum. The sequence continues at coordinate 44,542,142 of VMOF01000002.1, forward strand.
GTTCCAACATTGTCTGGGTCTGGAAAAAGTACAAGAAATTCCTCGGTTGATAAATCGTGGTGTTTTTGCTAAAATTACTAGACTTTACACAGAAAAAACAGAAAAAAACACTTTGGTAGCGCTGACAAAACCTTTGGTAGAAAAATGACCCAGCAAAAGACTTTGGTTGAGCCAACCAATGGTTCTTTACGCTTAACTAAAGATATTTTGCTGGGTGAATAAAAAATTTGGTTGGCCCAACTAAAGTCTTTTGCTGGGTCATTTTTCTACCAAAGGTTTTGTCAGCGCTGCCAAAGTGTTTTTTTCCGTTTTTCTGTGTAGGAATAATTTTTGTTCAGTGAACCCATTACACATTTTTTGTTGATTACGCCTTCTAATGGTAAGTCTTAATGAATTATTACTCGAAGCAGTTGACGAGGCTATGATGTTCTGACGCATTGTTTACATAATGTATGCAGAGGGATGAGAGATAAGGTAGGGGTGAGGTATGTATGAGCATTGAGCGTCCGGTAAGGTGAAAACCCGAGCTATGTGTGCGTTGAACTATGCAGGCGCAGAGCAGGTACAAATTTCATTGGAAAGAACCTCATGTGCAAGCTATAGCATAGCTGGAAATGATTGATTTTTCTCTCCCCCTCCCCTTCCTCCTGCCCAATCCCCCTCCCCCTCACCGTTCTATTTTTTCCAGTCCGCTTACAATGCACTGGGGAAGAGCGGGAAGACAATACCTTTACTTTTTATAGATTTCATTTAATTAAACCTTTCTTCGTTCGTTCGGATAGAGCCTTGCGATGACCTACTTTCTTTTTAAGCACCCTTTTCGTCTCCACCTCCTCCACCCCCTCCCTCCATCCCTCCCTCCCCCCGATACCACCCCCGCGAGTCATTCGGTTGCGTCGCTCGATTTGCATAATCTCTGACATGACCAGGGTTGGTGCGGTGCGATTAAAATTGTGAGCCGAATACCTCAATACTCTATATCAATCGATTTTTACGGCAGCGTTGTCAAAATGATGGGTGGGAGCAGGGTGCGCTTCCTTCTGCTTTAAGCGATTGAATAACAAAATCTTACATAAAATCCAGCGAGATAAGGGTCGAACACATTAAAAAAATTCAAAATTTACTCACAGACTCATACCAAATGACTTTAAAGTTCAAGGCGTAGTGGTGAGGCTATACGCAGGTACCGCAGGAAATTCCTATTTAGTTTGATTATTTTCTCTGAGTTTTTTTGAGTTTTTCTTTGAGTTAGACAGGAATCCCCCATGACACTTCCGTAACTCCGTCATTTAAGAGCAATGATGGCGGAATTATGCAGTGCAGGTGTCATAGAAGAGTCCTATCAAGTGTGTGTGTGTGTGTGTCTTTCAAAGACAATAAATTGGTAAAAGTTTTGTGAAAACGCAAACAAATGACATTTTTTAGGGCAAATTTTGTTGACAACGCCATTGCACTACAGGAACACTCAGAGGAAATTTTCAAATTAGTTAAGAATATCCCACAGTACCTGCGTAGCTCCGACATTACGTTTTAAACGTTCAAGATATTTTGTGATCTTGCGAGTGAATTTTGTGACTTTTTAACGTGCTCATCGTAATTTTCGCTGCATTGTACTCAAGAATTAATTAACTATTCAATCGTTTTTGGCAAAAGTTACCAGGAGGCCACGAACTATGACAGTGATATAAACAAAATAGAGACAAGATACAAAATGACGCCCTTATCAATGTTCTGGTGGGAAACGGAATTCGAAAATCAAGCCAAATGAATCAATCCGGCAGCAGGTTAGCGTTGCTACGAGATTTTGATTGAAAAAGTGAATAAGGAATTTATTTAAAAAAAAAAAAAAAAAAAATCTTGGACCGGGCAAAGATGAAACAAATACAAAATAATAATATCGTTGATGAGATCTGTTGCCTTTTAACTATGATGGGATAAAACCTTTCTAGTCCTCGGAATATCAACTGATGCTGCTGTTTTGCGTTTATCCATAAATGGTACTCTACAATTCACCGGCTATTCTCCCGATTACAGTAAAGATGACATAAATCGATTGAGAAGTCTGACGATGGCATATATGGAAATGCTCACTTTAATAATCTTTGCTTCAATCGGTTGATCTGCCTATAAATTGCAGAATGTCACCGAATACACGCAAAACGGCAGCACTGCATGTATCAATATCTCGACCCATTCTACATTTTCGCTCCTTTGCTTAATGATGGTACCTATATGCAAATTCCTATACTCATACCTTTTTTCAACTAAAAATTAAGCCTGCTTGGGCTTCGTTTTAATCTCGCTTGATAATCAGAATAGTTTGTTAAGAGAGAGAGAGAGAAAGAGAGAGAGAGAGTCTCTCTCTCTCTCTCTCTCTTTTCTCTCTCTCTCTCACTCTCACTCTCTCTCTCTCTCACTCTCTCTCTCTCTCTCTCTCTCTCTCTCTCTCTCTCTCTCTCTCTCTCTCTCTCTCTCTCTCTCTCTCTTACTTTCTCTCTTCCTTCATTCCACTGAAGAGATTAATGAGTTTGAAGAGAGGAGCTAATTTCCCGTTAAAATAATACGCACGCCTCTCTTTGTGTTCATTTTCTTCATCAAATTAGAACTTTGATTGAGAAGAGCAGAAAAAAGAATCTGCGCTGTTTCATGGCTTGATATGATCATGGACGAAAGTTCTTTCATAATGTCGTTTGGATTTAAATCTCTGGGGTTGCGGTTGAATTTTACTGCACAGGAGTCAAAGTTTGTTTGGCGTGTCCGGATGATCCTCCTATTGTGAATACTCTCTTCTGATTGGTCAGCGGTTGGAGTTTGAAGTAAGCAGAACCGTTCGTGCCAAAGAAGGAAAAAGAAAAAAATTGGATCTTCCGTGGGTCAGGTAATGCAATTTTACCTTAGGGACCGTATCTTCCAAATGTAATTTTAATGCGGGAAGGAAAGGTCCCTTTTCTCATTTCACGTTTTACCATACGTTTTTATGAAAAAATTGTGTACGTTTCTGGTCTCAAAATGTTCGTCGTGGCCTCCTCTACGCGATTGGTACCAATAATTCAATTTTGGTTTTTGGAAGATATATGGTCCCTTTTCCTGGACACGGTCACGTTTTGCTATTTTACTATTTCTTACAATGGGTTTGTTGGGAAAATTTGCCCCAGAAATTCTGACCACTCATGGTAACAGCAAGAGTCCAGCGTTGTTGAGTAAGACAGCTCTAGCTGTCTATGAACCGTCCGACTTAACGTACGATCACATGCACTATAAAAACATTCCACTTTTAATAGTTGATTCGTTCGTTAAATGCCAAGAAAGTTACATTGGTCACAATTCCATCGCTATTCGTTTAGGATTTGACGGGATACAGCCGTTTGAAAACGCTCGTACATGACATTAATTTTTTATAAATTTTACTTAAATACCTTTTTTTTACACCACACCCTTCCAGTGATGCTACGTAAATTATAGCTTACGCGTACAGCACCACTGAATGCACGGTGAGCAGAAAAGAGGTATGAAAATTGACATTGACGTCAACAAGTATGCAATTTCGATCCTTGTAATTTCCTCGGCATTTTACATAAAAATCAACCATTAAAAGTGAAATCTGTTGATAGAGCAACTGGCCCATAAGTTCATCTGAAAGGAATATTCGAGGAGTTGAATGATTTATGCGCCGCTTCATGCTGCAACGTTTCTTTGTCAAAATGAAAACCCAAAACGTCTATCCGTCAAGCTTTTCTCATCGTCCAAGAGGTTGCGATTTGACCAGGCACGAGAGAGAGTGCTGCATTAAGATGTCAATTACATGCGTAAAGCTTAACAATCACGATAAAACTGTATTCAAATACTAATTCGTAATACTGACCCTACACGAGCACTTTTTGAAATATTGGTTATTATGCTTCCAGATTTTGCAAAGCTGTTGTTTTCTAGATTCCCCAGAGGCATTTTTTTTTGTTTTTTTGGTTTTTTTTTTTTTTTCAATTTTTAGGTTAGTTATGGGGAAAAAATGATTTATCAATGGTAAAATGTGTAATATTGGAATAATTCAAGTTTGGCTCAATCAATTTTGATGAAAGTTAGAAAACAAATCTACATCGAGCCTACTATAAAATAAACAACTTATAGTTACAATATTCAACCCTCAAAACCGTTTAAAAAATCAAAAAAGGTGCACTCGAGCCAAAAAATGGAATTATCGTGAGAAATTAAGTAATCTTAAAACTTGGAATCAATCAATAATGGCTGGATGAATTTTCATGAAACTTTTTACTCACAATCTACAATCAAAGTACTGATATATTTTCCTCTCTTGATCACCATACACAGTAGCGTCATTTGCGAGGGGGCAGGGGGGGCAACTCAAGGGTTGACCAAAAATGAAAAAAAGTGTGACCTTTTTTTTTTTTTTTTTTTCAGAGAAAAAAAAATTTCGAACTAAAATTTGGTGGTCATTAACGAGTTTGGTTGGAATTTAGGGCCTAAATATAGGATATGCAGGATTGCAGGGCTGTAGAGTGTCTAAAATAATATTGATGAGCAAAAACAAAAAAAAAAGGTCATCACATTTTTGCCCCCCCCCCCCCCCCCCCCAAGCCGAACCCGAAATGACGCCCCTGACCATACACAACCGATTAGACCTTTTCAAGAGGCAATATAGGTGCGATTGAGAAAAAAATATGAGTATTAATGGGGCTCTTGATAATTTTCACTACAGGTGATTGAACAGATGATTCTTGGCGTAAAAACTAGTAAAAATGACGATGAGTTCCTTCAAATCACAAAATTCACTCTCAGAATCGGGATTAATGGTGGAGCTACACAGGTATCATGGGAGATTCCTATCTAATTTGAGACACATCTCTGTTTCCGTGGAGAAGGTGAATAATTAGACACGAATCACCCGTGATACCTGTGTAGCTCCGCCATTACAATCTTGCCGTTAACACTGTTTTCTGAGTTTATTGCTGTTTTTTAGACTTTTTTAGTGTGATTTTCGTGATTTTCGCTAGTTTTACATTAGATCAGAGCATTTGCTTGAAGCAAAAGTTAACGAGAGCCCCATTATAGTAAAACAATTGGATGATTGATAGCCTTCTTTTTTTGACTGACTCCTGATGACGAGCTCCCACTCTGCAGAACTCACAAAAGAACTCCTCTAATTGTAAGTTTTCGTTGAAACCTTGGTATCTTATGAATATCGTCCTCTAAAATGGGATTTTTAAACAGAATTTTTTTTAGTAATGATCGATTTTTTTCCCGATAAAAACTTTACAAAATTAGTATCTTTGGACCCCCCCCCCCCTGACAAGTTTCGGACCGGACCCCTCACCTCGCGAAAAATTTCTGGTTACGCCAGTGGTTCCATTGAAAGCATGGAAGTCTTTTAAGCGACTGATTTGAGCGAAAGCGTTTTTAGCCGTCAGAAAGATTCCAACTTCAAATTAAAATTGTTGATACTAGATAATTTACTGAACGGGTGGGTTATTTACCAGTACTACTAATTTACTGAACACCCAACTATATTACTATATTATAAAACGAGAAATTTAAACGATTCACTATTTTGTAAAAGAGGCTTTCTAAGGCATTGAGTAGTAATTCCATTCGAAATGTGCAGTAACAGATACTCTGAAAATAAGCGAGAGTAGCTGCAAGGTTGCCCAGCAGGTAGAGCGAACACATCTCAGAGAATATTTCCTGTCGAGAAGTTTTCCGGAAAAAGCTTGGTGCGCTGCCTACGCAAAATATTCGAAAGACTGAACCCAAAGAATATCTGTTTACTATGCTAAAAAAAAATTCCGAGGTACACTCTCAGAGGAAGTCGCAGTAAAGTTTACTTAACTGGGTAGGGTTTTAATCAAAAAGAGGAACACTGGATTAAATTCTTTTGTATTACAACTTTTTTCTTTATTTTGTTTACAGTATAAAGCTTTTTTCACAGATACAAATTTGATTGATTTCCATCACTTTATAAATTCTCAAGTATCCCTTTAAAGGACAGTACTTTTCCACAGGTTCCCAACACGACAATCCGTTAGGACTACTTTCTGTACATCACCTATCAACATACGGATTGTCAAGGTGGGTAAAATCATAATAAAAATAAAAATAATAAATAAAGAAAAAACAAGAAAACAAAAACAAACAAAGAAAGGATTATTGAAATCCATCGAATTTTCCATCATATATATATTTGTAGGTATATATATGAAGTTGGAGGAATAAGCAATATGTGTTCTTTATACATACATTTTATGTTCAAATTCTCTATTGCACCAAAGAAGTATGTTTATTTCTAGAAATTTATATTTTACATAAATACATGTTTATGGTAATACCACTTTGCTCTAGAACTCGGAACTAGATACAAAACGTTGATCCGTAGGAGAGCGTTTAGATTTGACAACGTTTAAAATACGCATGTATGTAACAAACATAATATACACATATTACAAATGCATGTAAATTTATTTAAAGAGCATATATGCATAAAGCCACATATTTAGATAAAAGAAAAATAATAAAATAAGAATAAAAAAATCAAATAAAAAAAATAATAAAAACGGTTTCAGATGAAAATGAAGGAGGTGGTGATTAAAACGCGCGGTTGGACTTCTTTCACCAATAACATTGTTTCAAAAGGACTGCGTGCGTATACATACGTATTATATGTATACACATTAACATATGTACACAAATACACAAACGTATGAAATAAAATTTGTTTTACAAATCCTTTCACACAACTAAATACTTTAAACATAAGAAAAAACAATTTTTTTAAAAATAATTTTAAAATTCTAGTATTTTAATAAAAAATATATGTATTTATATCATTTTCATATAAATTTTCGTATAGAATAATTCTACTAAGACTTCCAACATTTAATAAACGCTTCAATTTTACTTCATTTAATTTATTGATTTTTTTAACCAATGGCTTAGGTTTGTCATGCTCTTGATTTTCTTTTCCCCACAAACAAAGTCACAGGTATTCAAAACTTCCTAACATAAATGGTATCTCAAAATTAAGATCAGGTATGTCGGTTGAAGAAGAGGCTAAACGTATGTTTAAAAAATAAAAAAGCGTATTGGTATTGGTTAATGTTCAAAACTTAAGAAGGTACCAACACAATTTGAATAAATATCTCAATTCTTTGCGAGACTTCGTTAAAAAAATGATATGCATGTAAAGGAGAGACTGATTTACTTTGCTAACAGAGCTTGCCTCAACAATAGAAAAGGCTAAGCATCGAAATTTTAACGATGATAAATTTAGATAAAAGTTAATTAACTAAATAAGTCAGTGGTTAATCGGGTAAATGTTAGAAAGATAAAGGTACTTCTTCTGTTACTAATTAACTTTAAAAAATTTCGTGTTTCCAAATATAAAGAAGATGTATGTAAAATATGACAAATTTCCAGAAGTTGGAAAAGAGTAAAGCGTTATAAATGAGTAGAATTAAAAGGAACTAAAGATTTAAGAAAACCAAAGGAAGGTACATACATTGAAAATTAAAGAGATAAAAATAAAAATTAACTAAAATTTTACCCCATTTTAAAATATTCGTTTTCCTTCTTGGAATGAGTTGTGAAACCTTACCAACTTCAATTTTAACACAACAAGGAATACTCAACTTGAAGCTTATACTCCGAGTCATGTACGTACGCAAAAAATAACAAGAAATTCAAAAAGCAGGAAAAAGATTTTGAGAATTTAGAAGCTATGATTAAATTATCTATCACAAAGTGTTCTATTTTTGGCATGGAATATTTGGGATCCTATGCATATAATAGCATTTTTTTCGCCAAGTAGATATCAATTAAGAACCTTTTCAGTTTTGGTTCACTTGCAAGGACTCAGACAAATAATTTTCAACAGATGCTTCAAATAGTTATACCGAACAGAAAATCATGGTGAATGAGTATGAGAGGCTATATATAAAGGAATATTCACGATGAAAAATTAAAATAAATGGATCATCGAGGGATTTATCTTCGAATAGACAAAATTTTCTCAAGTCCATCACGCAAATTTTCATACATACTAAAGTAATTTTCGCAAACAAGAATACTGGACTAGACTAGAACTTCATGTTGACATACTTGAAATTTATTCACTCAGCGATGCTTTAATTCCTAAACAGAATTCCTCAAAGAAAGTAGGTTGATATATTTATCTCTTGCGAAACACGCGAGTATTTTTAATGAGCATGAGTTGTTTGGATAGCAAAATACACATACAAAAACCTCAAAAAGGGTCACAGTTTTAGTAGTTTAGGTTTTTGAAGATATTAATTCCAATCGAAAAAAAAGGACGTTTGTAATGGGGGGAAAAAAATCAGATAAATTGAAATGAATAATCTTTAGAAATATTACTAGGAAAAGTCCTGGAATGCGTGCGTAACATAACTTGAATGAATCTTATCCACTGGTAGTTGGGTAGGATTTAAAATCATGCTTTTGAATAGCTAAATTTACGAGGCCTGGACATATCCTTACAAGGAAAGAGAAACAAATAAATCAACCTGTCATTATTATCTTTGATGCCATCAAAAAGGATTTAATTTTCGCCGAAAGTGTACTCGAACATGACAAATTTTGTCAAATACATCTTACTTTAACCAGAACAAGTCAGTCAATTCATAATGTTGGAAAAATGATGATGGTTATTTGATTGAGCATGACAAAAAACCTCATGATAACCAAGTTTGGTTGAATATAAAAAAGCAACATCATAATTCAAAAATTGGTTTTCTTTTCATACTTTGTACTGAATCAGAAAGACGAAGTGATAAAAAATAATAAAAAGCAAGAAATAAGGTCATAAACAGAATAAAAAGGACAATGCTAATGTAAGGAAGGAGAAACGGGTTTAAAATGCATGAGAGTACGATAGATACGCTACGCCAGAAAATGTGTAAGCCTGTGAGAATATGAACCACCTATTGCGAGATTATTTGTAAAAATGTGATGCTTTTCAGTCTGCCTTCATCGTTTCTTAACATGCTTCGATTAGTTTCTCATGGCATAGCAAAAAGACCCAGAGCTGGACATTCGTAATTTTCACGACAGACTCAAGTAGGCAAGAGGGTTTAAATAACAATTAATAAGCCAACTAAGGCTATAAAGAGTTAATTGTTTTCAACAGTGGCACATACACCGTGTCCGTTAAACTTGTAAATTTGGATTTCGTTCCTCTAATTTGTTTCCTTTTCGGGAGTAAAACACAATCGGAGAGTATTATACAATTTGGTTCAGTCAAAATAAAGAGAGCTGGAACGAGAGTTAAAATGAATGATGAAATTTGAAGCAATCCGCGAGGATTGCTTTTAAGGACAAGGAAAAATATTTGCCAGAGAAAGGACATTTATTGTTTATTTTCAAGACACGCTAGTTTCTCTAAAATCAATAAAAAAAAACACAGTTATCCTCAATAATCTAGAGTTGTTCTAAACTCCAATTTTGTGTCCTTACCGCGACCGAAACAAATTCTGAAAAACCTGATGATTACAAAAAAAAAAAAAAAAAAAAAAAAAAATGTCACCTCGTTCGTAAGAAACCAAATTAGGTATCATAAATGCCTTCCAAAGGAACTACAAAACTAGAGGAATGTAGCCTCAATAACAAACTGATCAGCAATCAGGGCAAAATGACGGGACGGGACTTTTATAGAAGCACGTTATTTGCGATCTTGAAGACAGAAAGAAAAGAAGAACTGTAAAATTTTAAATACTATTGAATTATTAAGAAAAGCTATGAGAGGATTATACATGAAAAATGGAGTATGAAGCTGTATCTATATAACTTATGGCTAAACAGTTTATGGAGAGTGAAAAATGTTCGAGTTAAATTAAAACACCTTAACTATTGTACCTACATGAATCCTAAATTCTTAGAAAAGAAAAATTGAAGATTATACAAAGTGATTATTACTTACGATACTAAGTACCTATTGAATAAAGTCTGAAGCGGAAATTTGAGGGAATGAATACAAAATCCAGATAAATAAATGGTATTTATCTAAAATGTACTCCACAAATAAGAAAACAAAACGAATTAATTGGCAAAAAAGAAAACCATTCTGTACAGTACATGTATTGTGAGAAAGAATTAAACTTACGAAAATTAAATGTACGGAAAAATTTACGCAGAGTCACTAATGCATATTTTATTTTTGATGGATCCAACCCCCTCCAAGTTTAATTAATAGTGTTCAGAATCAAAATAACAATAACTTGTTTTAATATCTGCTCATTCACGACAGCTTTTAAAGGCAACCTACTCATAATTTTTGGAGATTAGAAATATTTATCTTCAAAAGAATGTCAGTTTTATTAGTGTTTCTTTTGAATGCCACTCACCATAACTATAGTGATGTTAATCATGAGCTCATTACGGCTGCTCTCATAACACACCTGTCCATGCTGGCCTGTAATTTTGCGGTTATAATGAAAATAATGTTCTCCTTTCCAAGAATGGAATCGAGATGAATGAAGTAAAGAACAAGGTTTCATTCATTGCGAAACCTCCACAAAGTAAGAAAATGACAACACCAACATGATCTTGTGAGATTTGCAATTTCTTCAATAGGAAGTGAGAAAGCTAAAAAATGCCTCATCGACTTAATGGGATCTTCAACTTTTAAGAAGTTCGGTTGTCAGTAATTCTAGTTAAATTGATTGTCGTTTTCTCAAATCCCCCGTCAACCAAAGATGTAGAAGAATAAGTGATACGCCAAACGGAATAGAATATCAACATCCATTCTTCTGGGGATAATGGGCTGGGGAGAGATTCTATTTCGGACGCACGCATTTCGTCAATAGCTTTTTGATATTAAATGATAAAATTGCAGGCACAGAAAACAGGTTTTCTAAAAGAGGACGATTTGAGCATACGCTTTGAGGAGTGGAAACACGAGTTTTGCTTACGGGACATATAAGAGACACATGTAATACAGCTTCGAGGTCTTTACTTTTAGCTCTGTCTGTTCAAAGATTCACGTTGCTTTGTTGTACAGGAAATCTCATCTCAAAAAAACGTAACAGCATTTACAAATATGGCACGACGAACAGCGCATGAACTCAAGTAACAGCGGTATTGATGAGTATAAAAAAGTGAAGAGAAATAGAGAATAAATCAAGAGAGACTTCTGAAGATTGAGGAAGAAAAAATGTACTGGTAAAAAATTAGTTGAGTAGAATAGAAAATTGCACCTTATAAACACGAAAAATCCCACTTTCAAAACACCTACGCTATAATCTAGCAAGGACCTAACTGTAACCCTTGAAAGTAACATTGAATGATAAAATTAAAAAAAAAAAAAAATTAACGAACAACTTTCAACGACTAGACGCTAGACGTTAAAAAATTAGAGAACAAGATTACATCCTGGACGCTTCTTTAAAAATTGCCTTAGGATATGTTCGTCTCGATATTTTACTTTGATATTATTCTCATCATAGACAGTTTTCCAGTGCTTTCGATTTTAAGTAGATCTGAGAAGGTCTGAATCAAATCGATTTCAATTGCAGCGAGCCTTTAGTTACTTTTAAAGTTAAACTCGTTAATAGACGTTTCTGGAGTCCTCATTAATTTGCAACAAATCAAATTGACTGAGTCGGCAAAAAACAAATTAGGTATATCCTCCCTCGAAAAAAAAAAACGTGACAGTTTTGACTCCTAAACAATTATTTTTGCTCCTTGTAATTCAAGTAAGTGACAAATATATTTAGTAAACACTTTAAGTCTACTGCGGCGAACAGCGAGTTACTCCTTTACTATTAGAGGGGGCTCCGATTTCTAAGAGTTCCAGTTATTCATGAATTTTTTAGTTTCCAAAAATGGCCCAGACGAGGGGACCGATACAATATTAAATACCTAATTAAACTTTGTAAGCCTAGATTGAGATCATTTCTAAATTTCCACTGAGAAGTGGTCATACATTTTTCTCTAATCGTATACTCATTTTCTCTTGACCTTAACGTGTAATTTTGGTTAAACGGATAACAAAAACTGAAAAGAAAAAACTCCCTACGTGTAGTACTTGTTGAGCCGGCTATTCACCAAACAAACCTTGAATGCAATATTTACGAACAGTCCTTGAGGTCATTTCGTGCGTAGTAACAACAGTCGTAAATCATTTTAGGGCACATCAATATGTTGAAAAACACTTTGCAAAAATTTTGGTTACCTCATTATATTCTGACCTGGAATTTAATTTTCACGAGTTGTACATTGAAATAGGTTGGCTCAAAAAAGAGGAAGAGAAAAGTATGGTCAGAGTATTGCGCTAAAGAAAAATCTACCAAATAAAAAAGACGAGTGTCCCATCAACACGAGCTAAGTATAAAATCTGCCAACTTACAGAGGGCATAAAAATGATTTTACGTAGCTAACATTACTTTTTAACATTTTTAGCAATGATATGCGCCAAAGTTCCTAATTTTTGTGTAGAAACTATAACACGTTTAGCCTCGAAAAGAAAGTGATAGACCTTAAGCAGATTCAGTTAAATATTTTGGTCTGAGTCAAGTTTTAGAGAGGTTTGAAATTTATGGGCTAAAATTTGCCTAACAATGCTAGTAAAGTCACCAAATGATTTTATTTTATAATCCACACGGAAAAGCCGCGGCGTTCAGTACCCAAATATTTCCTTTTTAAGGTTTGGGCAGGGAATGAAATTTTACTAGCTTCGCGGAGTTGACCGAGTCGGAAAGCTAAAATTTTCTGGGAACAATATTTTTTCATATTTGCTGTCGATTTTGTATTCAAACGTCATGGCTCTTTAAAAAGACAGTACTCATCAACAACATGATTACCTTTTAGAATCAATGACAGTGTAACAGTTAGCAGGAGACGGACCATACTCATCTTTGAACTACGATAAAAAAAACTAAACAATTCTGCGAAACGTTAAAGACATCTCTCATTTCCTGGGTCAAATATTGGTAGAAGGAATGTAAAAGAGTGACCAAACAAATGCAAACGCAACGGACACAAGCGCATGGAATGAATCTCTACATCAGATCGAATTAAGCACACGTTCATTATGATATTTTCTGTTGCGGTTAATTCTTTGTATAACACTGAAATCAAAACTATGTAATATCAGTTATTTAGCAAACTTTTGAAAAAATCAACCACGACTTTATTTTTTATTTACAGAGCATAACGTCCACTATCGCAAATATTTCATGTTTTGGTTGCAACTTTGCATTGATCGTAAAGCTTGGAAACAAAGGCTGATAAAACAAGGATTGCTAGTCCCTCAATACCTCTGACCAAGGTACTTATATTTAACGGGTATGCTCGACTCGCTTCCCGCGTCATCTTCAGGGGCTCGAAAATAAAAATAAGCAGAATCCAAGATGGCAGACAAAAGAAGAAAACACTGGACATGACGTGGGGTATAATCAGGAGTAGGTTTGTTATGAAGATGGATGGAAGTAGAACTCACTTTTTAGTGTTTTTTCTCGCTTCGTCGATTTAAGTTGATTTGATTATATTTCTGTGAATTCTTTTACTCCGATAAAATTTTCAAGGGTTTTCTTCTTTTGTTGGCCATTTTGGATTCTGCTTTTGATTTTCGTGCCACTGGAGATGAAGTTGGGAGGCGAGTCGAGCATACCTGTTAAATATATGTACCTTGACCTCTGATAGATTAAGAAAAGTAAAGGTAATGTTTTGTTGCGTGATGAAGATAGACAAATAATAGCTATGACTGCAAACACTATTATGGTTCTTTCTCCTACTTTTCTAAACTCATCGCTTACACTCTAAATCACGATTTATTCTTTTCTTTCAGAGCCAGGTTCCTGATGCACGCAGTTTGGTCAAAAGTGTTTGGAAGAGGTGATTTGCCAGGCAAAACTTAAAAAAAAAATTAAAGAGCTACAAAAAAGTCTCTCCGCAAAACGTCTGTATTGCACATCTCAAAACCTATGTTGACTTAATTTATTTTCGTGGGATGAAAAACTGCTGAAAACTGATAATTGCTACTTTCAATTTGTTTGCAGGTACGCGAAGTACAAAAATGCTTGAAATATTTGCATAGTAAGGAATGTTCAAAATTTTTGAAAAAGTAAAGTTTCATTCAGGACTTAATAATACAAATAGAAAATTGTGTCCATGAAAAATAATTAAAACTAAGAACAAATTTAGGAATGGAAAAGAAGGTTAAGGTTTAGAAACAATGATGGATTGGTCCCCCAATTAGAACACGATTCTTATTTATTTAAAACGAGTGATAGCGTTATGAGATAAAGAAAGAAAGTTTCTTACAACAATGATAGTACAAAGCCTCGGGAAATTATCTCCTTCAAAAATTCAAAACAGAAAAAAACAGCCATGGGTAGTTTGCACGGTAAGAAGTGAAAAAAAACGAGATAGAAAATGAAATACATTCATGGAAAAAATCTGTTATGAAAGTCATAATCCTAGATAATTTTGAAATGACAATTTGAGGCAAAACATAATTTATGTATTCAGGTAAAATGAACATAATTATTGGGAGATGTAATCGTTGAAGGATTTATCTTGCACCAGGAATGACAAAACAATTGAATTAAGAGATGAAGTATTGATGCATATCAAATGTTAGGAATGTGAGGCGTTTTACAGATGGTGTGCTGATTCAAACTGCATGGTGGAGCCTGAGTTTAAGAATGTCTAGTCTACGAACATAACATGGAATGAGAGTACCTACTCGGTTCCGGATGATTTGATACTCAACGTTTAAAAAAGTGTGACACCTTATGCACATATTACTCATTCTTCGTCGTCACTTGACCGAACCTTCAAAATTGAGCCATTTGGATACGAAATAGGCTGCACTAGATTGCGCCGAGTTTTATAGTTGATTCACTACTTTAGTGGGATGGAAAAACAAAGTAATGACGAGAAAAAATATGGATCTAAGAAATAAAAGACATCTCTAATAATTCCCTGTACTTTTATATGTATCAACACTTCAATGAGACTACATTATTAAGGTTTTTTTTAGTGGATAAATGGGAAGGGTGAATATTAGATCGTTAAGAGTTTGTCTTTTTGAAAACATATGAGCATAAAAATATCTTATTCTGAATGCTCTTTAGGATTTGTTTAAACGCAAGGTTTATGACACAAATTTACATTGAGAAAAATGCTACTGTAATCTTTATCGTTTGTGATGAGATTACTTCTTTAATTTTTTGAAAATTAAAGTTGTGCTCAATAGGAAAAATAGAAAAAATGTATTTTCACAATTGCGCGTTCGGCTTTCGGTTAAATCAATTTTGAAAGAAAAAAGCTTATAAATAAAAAAACAAATTTTGTTGTTGATCATACCTTATTGCACATTAGGGATTAAAGGTGTGAAGACAAACGTTGAAAGAATATTATTTAGTAAAATTTAGAAAAATAAAACAATATAGTTTCAGTTCTAGTCTCCTACACAAACATGTTTAGGGAAAGTATGAAAATATAGATAGAAAGATTTATGTTAAACATATCCACGACCTGAATTATTATAAATGCTCATTATTTTGGTCTCGATGAACGTTTTATTTATGTATTTAATTATTTATCCATTTATGTATGCATTCATTCACTTATGTATATTCAATGGATATACTCAATAGATATGCAAAATGATCTTGGTTTAAGTTGTTCATCTTCTCTATTGAACTTAAATCTATTTCCTTTCTGTTCCGCACTACCCTTTGATTCATGACATTCATTAAAATGTATCAAACAAGTTGAAATCAAGAGCAACGAATATTTGACTCAATGTTTGACTATTTGGAGATAAATATCCTCTTTAAAATCCTCGATTTTTGCTGTCGTGAAAATAGTTGATGAAAATTGCGAGAGCTCAAGAATAAATGGGAAAGTACTTCAGATTATAGAGATTAACAGAATCTAGAAATACATTAAAAGGTGAATGAATGAAAGTCATTAGCATAGGGTATGAATAAAGAATGCAAAAGCAATTATGATTTTATACTCGTAAGCAAACCAATAATTCACAGAACAGGAAATATGAGCTAAAAACTGATTCAAGTCAGATATTTTTTAACATGAAAACACAGGAATAAGAGCATAGTTGTACTGTAGCTTGAAAAATAATACCTTAAATGACATTGATCTAATATTTTCGGAGAAGGGAGACAGAACACGAATGACAAAATGGAAATATAAGTTGAGATTCTGAGTTTAATTTACATGTTTCTGCTACCTCTGTTAGGCATTCTTTTTTTTTAAAAATTAAAACTACCAATTTAATAGACACAAATGTTGTATATTTTGTTGCGAAAATAATTTTGATAGTACGATTTTAAATCACAAGTTGTTTTTGGAAAGGTCCAAAATGGAGAATGCACTTCATGCACCTTTTTTTCTACGAAATATTACCAATATGTCCGAATTGTTTAGTGACAGCTTGGACGTGAATAAATGAAATCAAACAAAAATTGGTGGTTTTTGAGGAAACGTGCATGAACCAAAAATTATGAAAATAATTTTGAGAATCATGAAAATTTCAACTAAAAAATCCGAGAATAATTTTAAAATTGAGGGAAATATTCACGGTTAAGACCTAACTAGGTTTGTGAAATAACTCAGACATCATTTTAAGCGAGTTCGTTCATTTAAAATTAAAACTACAAATTGAATAATTTTTAATTCAATGAATCAATCTTAAGTTGCCACTGATGCTTGATAAAGCTAATCATGTGTACATTACATTATGATGTTCTTCGATCAAACTTTTACTTATTTTGTAGTTTCAATTAAAAATTCACCAGTTAAAAATTAAAATTTGAATACATCTTTTGGAGTCAATGTCACAATGATCAGAAGAACAGAAAAGTGAATCTTTCTGGGGGAGGGGGACACGAGAATTAAAGGAAACGACTGCTAGAACCATGCATATTGCACAGAGTCTGCTAATACAGCTTTGTAACAGGAATAATTGGAATTATTAACGTGAACGATGAAGTGTTGCTTTCCTTTACATTATACTTGAGAGTACATCTGCACGAAACTAAATACATCAGTACAGCAAGGTGAACCTTAAAGGTTGCACCTTCAAAAACAGAATTAATTAACAATAATAATGATAATAATAATAATAATAAGAATTATAATAATAATTATAATAATGATGATGATAATTGATAAGAATTATTTATTATAATAAAAATAGTAAGATTTTATTATTTAAGTCTGCATATCATCTAAATGTTGTTGATTTTCTTCTTGGTCTTTGGCAAGTGCGGAGTCTTCTTTTCTACTTTTATTATCACAGGCACTTTCATTAATTTCAGGTTTTATAAGTGAACTATCTAATATGTCTGGATTCGTCTGTGGTGATTTAATGTCTTCTTGTGATATTATGTCTTGGTCGCTTAATTTCTCAGACTTTATTTCCCTATCTGGAGAAGGCGATGCTGCCAAAGCAGTAGCACTCGTCGAGGGCCTTCTAGATGTGTCTTCATCTGAACCGGAACCACTTCCACTACCACTTCCACCGCTACCTAGATCTCGAGGTGGAGGCCTAGTTAATGACGATAATCGACTATTTGTTCGGCAAAGTTGTTCTAAGAGGTTCCTATTAGATATATGATCGGGCGAGCTATTTCCTCCATCCTTATTTCCAGATAGCCCTGTTTCTAAACTGGATCGAATTATCCCATCTAAAAAGCTTCCATTGGCTCCGGTGCCATCGTAAAGACTCTCAGCAACCTCTCTCGCACTTTTGCCCAAAGCCGCTATGGCTGCAGGCGACGGACTTCCTTGCGATGATCTATTGCAATCTTCCTGCTGTATCCTTTGCATCATTTGAGAAGCAAACAACTGCTCAGGAGTTTGAGGGAAATTTGAGCCCCTCGCATAATCGAGGGGTAAATGGTGGAATGGATTAGGAGGCCAAAATGGGAATGGAGGCCCTGGCGAGTAGGCCATTGAGGGATCAAATAGAGGGGGCATTTTGAGACCGTTTGAAGTTGTACCTAGTTGGGAGGGAGGAGTGAAAGGTGTTTTTGGTTTAGGTGGCAAAGGTTTGGGTTTATCGCTAGGGGATATTCGGAGGATATTACTGTCGTCTTTTCTTTTTGGGTCGTCCGGTTGCTGAGGCTTAGGCTCACGTTTCCGGGGCCTCATCAAATGTCTTTCTTTTACTTTGTACTCGAGAGTTGAATGGGGCACTCCATAATAGGAGCCAGCTCGGTGAACACTCATTTCGCCTCTTTGCACGGCCCGCACGGCCTCAACCAGACTATCCCGATCATAGTTCCTATATTTGCCTCGTTTCGGTCGCGTTCCTTTGCCTCCAGACGATGATCCTGAAGACGTTGGATTGTTGCACGGCATTCCTGCGTTCTTATTTGATGGTGCCAACAATTTTCTGTCTTCTACATGGTTGTTATTGTGGTTCCTAATTATTTGCGAGTTTCCTAGACCGGGATTGAATAAACCTCCTCGAAAATTGATTCCAGAAGGACTAGGGATATGTTCACTGGGTGGCTGTTGGAATTTTTGACTAATACTTTTTGCTATCACTTCTTTAAAGTTCATGCTAAAGTTAGTTCTACCTGCCATCATTGGCGGAGAGGACGAATCACTCCTAGGGCCTCCGATTGGAGGTGAAATGACGGACTGTTGAGTCGACTCGGCTGAGCTCACTTTTACACCTAAAGGGAAGTCAGATGACTGGAATGAATTTTCCAAGGCAACGCCGTTCTTTGAAGCGGGCTTAAAGGACGGAATTTTCAATATGACGTTAGAAGCAGAATTATCATCACCAGCGGCATCTTTGCCTGGAAGTGACGACGATGATGCTCGTGGCTCTGAGCCTCTTGACCCATTGATTTGGAAAGATCTTGGATCTTTCTTCTGTTGTTCTTCCAACACCATTTTCTCTTCAACCATCATTCGTCTTACGATGTCGGACAGATGCGCCTGGGGTGGAAATTTCGGGACAAAATCAGAAGCAGACGCTGACTCCGACGACGTTCTTTCCTCAACTGCTGAGGGCATTCGTACTCTGGCACCAGCAGCGAGGAATGGACTTATTTGACCTAAAAGAGCAACCGCATTCAGATTACCTCCACTAGCAGCTAGTAGTTGAGTTAGGTAAGGTGCTAATGCACTCTGATCTAAGCCACCCCATAAATGTTCTAAGGAATTTGGAGGGAAAATGGGATAGACGGGTGGGGAATTCGAGGTTTCTTCCCTCTTTGATTTATCAGTTATCAATTTACTACCATGTTGCAATAACGTCCTTAATGAATCGGAACCACAGCTCGAAGCAGCGAGCGCTGCGGGTCCTTCAGCTGACAATCTAAACAAATCCTCAACTGAAATTAAAGGTTTCATTAAAGTTTTTTCTACTTCCCTCTCTTCTTCAGCTCCCGATAGCTCGTGTTCCTCGTCATCGTCGTCTTCTCTATTTGGGTCGAAGTCATCTTTAGCATCAGCTAGGTTAGTAGCTATTTTACTGACGATATCAGAGTTGGAGTTGATGCCCAAATGCGAATCTCGCTGTCGCTCCATCGACAGTTTGTAGACTTTGTTACGGAGCGTGGACCTTGGAATGCCATAGATGACTGCAGCCCGCCTTGTTCCAAGCTTCCCACTTTGGATGTCTTGTAGAGCCGCTTGGAGTTCCTCCTCAGTATAAGTCCGTCTTCCAGCCACAGCACTTAATCGTGGTTTAGCCCTGTTAGTACACACAAATCAGTTCTAAACGAAACAAAATGACCACTTTCAACAAAAAAGCTCAGAAACCCTTTAACTTTTGCCGGCATCCGATCTTCTCTTATCCTGCGGCAATCTTGTCATGCGCTGGTCCTTCTGAGCTATTTTATTTCAACTTAAAGTCGAGTGGATTTTTTTTGGATGCTAAATTTGACTAAACAAAACGATACTCAGAGAGGTGAGCTATATCGACGCTAACACTTCTTTAATTCTCTTTCCTTTTATATTGGGTCTTATAAACAAGGAGATGGAATCGAAAGGAAAAAAAGGGAAGATGTAAAAGTAATATTGATGATTACAGCCAAATTTATGGCAAAAAAATTCTAAAAAGCTTGGTTACGTCTCAACTCATAAAATTCTCATGTTTAAGGACTAAACAGCAAACAATGAAGTACTAGCGTCGATATTGTTCACCATGGCTCGACAGCTTCAAATTCGACAAAAGTGAAGTTCCCGAGTGACGTTCCTATTCGAGTTAGATTAACGAGATGACGGAAACAAATGTAGCTGTCCGTTATGTCATTGACCTCTTTAAACAAACTCAATTCTGATTGGGGTTTACTTTGGCTTGAAAATCGGCTACTTAAAAATTTGAGGTAATTTTGTCATCAGACTTTGAAATTCATGAACGTCTGAAGGAGCTAGGATGAAAAGGATAGTGAGAGAATATGAAAAATATGCACAAGTTTTTGTGAAGATGAAAAGTAATGAAATTGAAAATTCTAAAAAAAAGTATTATGGCTCACGAAGCCAAGCTTAAATTCAGTGTAGTCTTGCAATAACACCTGTTTTTCAGAACTTGATAATAATGGATAAGATGGAGAGTAACGCAAAAAGTGAGAGTAAAAGAGGATTGAGTTAAATTGAGGATGTAGATCTGAAGATGATTTCAGGCCTCGGTGCCAGATTGTCTAGATTTTGTCTTTCCGATATGCAAGTAACTACTAAACTTTTGTCGATTTTGAGGCTTCATTTATACCAAATAAAATTAAAAAAGTTGACGGTATAAAAGATAAGTTGGTCTTCATATTTTAAATAGGCTCAAACTATCGACGAAAATATATCTGTTGTGTTCATTTTTCGAGCTTCAAGTCTCTCTTCATTGACGAGACACCAGTAATGAAAAAGAAAATATTTGACCATTGGTTGAGTGAAATTGGTGTGGAATATTGTCTCTCAACACACTCTTTGTTGTCAAAGATTCAATGCCACTCGCCTCTTAAAGCGTGAAAACCGTGATTATTGTAACTAAGCGTTACTTTTTGAATTATAATGTCATTGAGAACCAAGTTGGAAAACAATAAGTAAATGAGGATTGAAAAAAGTTTTATCATTCACACTCAGGATTTTCGACTGTAAACTTTCACTCAAACCTTTACTCGGATCTCCATGAGACTATGATTGAAAATAAGAAAAAATAAAAAGAGCTTGAAGCTTTGAAAAATATGACAAGAGATAGTTTATGCAAGCTTAAAATCTTGAAATGGTAAATAATATTAAATAACGTAGAAAAACAGCAAAGAGATGACGTAATATCCAAATGTCTACCAAATTTTCGATGATTTTTTTTAAATCACTTGCAGAGGAAGCAAGGTTAAAAATAACGTAGATGTTATTTCTTAATGTTTGAGTGAACAAGGATACGTTACGCTTTTTTACTTAAGGAACAAAAAAAAAAATAAAAAAAAAATAAATAAAAAAAAACCGTTTTGAGGCAAAATAAGTTGTAATATCGTTTTTTGCAAAATCTTGAATAAAGATTAGAAAATATATGAACCGCTAACTGAAGAAACCAAAGTAGTCAACAAACCTAAATTTCACGGAAGGAACAAAAAAAAGGAGAGAAAAAACGTTTTGAGGCAAAATAAGTTGTTTTTAAAATTTACAAAAATATAATTTCTATTTTTTCAGTGGTCTCTCAAGATAGAAATATATGAAATTTTAAAAACAACCTGTTTGGCCTCAAAACGGGGCTTCTGTTAGTAAAGTAAAATTCAGTTTCGTGGATTATTTGGCTTTCTGCAATTATTATCAGTGGCTCATACTTCAGTCACTTTTCAAGTGTTACTTCGCTACGCCTCCAAGATTTTGATTTTCTACATATTTTCTTTTCTCTTGCTGTTTTTTTCCGATTGACAAGATAAAAGTAAAGTCGATGAGTACAACGATGGATTATAATTTGATTACTCTCATGAAGTATATCTATAGTACTACTTAGTTTCCCCTCTCATAGATAACACTTTTACGGACCAATTGGAATAGAATTGTGCTAATCGACCTTACAGAAATATTAAATATATGAAAAATGAATAGATGCTTGGAGATTGAAGTTAATGATTTTTGGAATGTCATGCATTGATAAAAGTTGAGTGAAAAACTATATAATTTCCAGGGTGGCCACTCAGACGGTTTTGTAGATACGAAGGCTGGGTTAAGATTCAGGTTTCCATGTTGGTTCAGTTTTCGTATCACGATGGCTGGATTTTCCCATTTTTCCCGTAGAGAAATTTTTGCAATGTTATTGAAGTTTTAGTCGCTTGGGAGGAAAATTTATTTGATCTTTTTTTAAGAAGTCCTCTCAAATATTTGCTGTTTCATTTTCGTTTGACCACACATACTTTTAAAGTCACATTCGTGAATGAACACATTTCTTCTTGGGATATCTCTGAAACTTCGTAACATACAACCGACATATAAATTTTGGTTTAGATTTTTTGGTCACTCATACAAAGGTTAGGTTTTGCCAGAAGGGAGAGACGCGAAGGCAGATTAGCTTATTACCTTACTTTTGCTGCTTGTGGCTTCAGTAGAATTGTCTTCGCCCCGCCCCCTTTCAAATGAGGTTCTGTATTTATTGAATAATTTTATTCGTCTGTAGATCATATAGGTGCAAATTGAATTTAAAATAAGTCAGAGTGGCCACCTTGATTGCATATAGGTAGGACTATAACTAGGCACGTGCATCGATACGTTCCCAAGTATTTGGGGTCCCCATAGTAGTTTTCAATGGATTTGACATAAAAAGCAATTCTCAATTCATAAGGGGCACGAAAGTGTAACAGCCTCATTTAAGAAGAAAAGTGCACTCAATTCACCCATTTGAAGTCTTAAAGTTTGGTTGATGTTACGGAATTTCTTTCGCAATTAAAGATTCATTTCTTACGTTTAAAGGAGTTAGCAAATTAGTTGCAGCAATTAGTCGAAATCTCAGTCAAATAGTAATCGGCTTACTCCTTACCTAGCTAATCGGTCATTGCACGAACACACAAATCATTAAATAAACTCTTACTGATTTGTAGAAAATGGTTGTTTCAACACTCAACAGTTACTTTAACTCATTTGAAAGCTGAAAAGTCGACAAAGTAGACGGTATCATTAGATTAGTTTTTTTCTCACTGAATTTTCGCTTACATTGGTTGAAAGCAAGCATTTCAAAACTTGTATTTATTTTCACTTTATTCAAGAGAACAAAAGACAAAAAAGCTTAATCTTTGAATTAATACACTCACCTTTGTTTTTGTTTCATTAAGCGAATGCGGCAAAGAGAATTTTGATACGAATATTTTCTAAGGCACAGTAAGTGGAAGTTTAATTTTTTAAGATCATGAAATGACTAGCTTTATATCTGCTCAAGTAAAGAGTAAGCTGATGATTTACTTACGACGAATATATGTTAAAATATGTGCATATATGTTACGCTCTGATTGTGTGTGTAATTGCCCATTCCGGCGAATGTGCAAAACTGACTGCCCCGTATGCGGAACGGAACTTTTATTATAAAATTTACCATCATAAAAACAACTAATTATGCAGAGAGAACAATCTTATAATGTTTCGAATTAATGAAGATATGTTTATGGGTAGCTTTTAATAAAATTCACTTTAATTTTAGATTGAAAATGGAAAATAAATGATGACTGAACTATACACGCTGAAGTAATTAAAATCTTCTGACAAGAACGAAATGAGAGCATTCGTGTAAAAACAGTGGCAGCTGATAAGCATAGTATCCACAGTAGTAATGATCACCAATGAACTACCCTTTTTTCTAAGAAATAAGATTTTTTGATGCGTTTTCTCTCCTAACTTGTTCATTTCGCTCACGGGCCAGTCAGTTTTTGGCAATCGGGGCGTAACATATACATAAAAAATACATATATTTGTTTGATTGCTTGATCGATGCACGTGGTTTCGTGATGATAAAAATTGATTAAATGATCAGGTAATTATGAATTAATTTATGAGGGTAAATAAACCGAAAGTAGTGTTGTACTTACTTAAATATATGTTGATGGCTGGATAATATTGGCACTCTTGGAGATTGGGGTGAGGAAGCTGAGGAGATTAAATGCTGTAACGAGGGAATGTCGTGGTCGGGCGAACTGGATTTGGTTTCCGAGGGTGAGTTAAGAGAGGTGGAGGACTTTGCACTAAGATCCAAAGGCTGTTCGCTGGAAGAGCTATTGGTGGGTAGCGGTAGCGTCATCGGGGACTCGGCTTTAAGAGCACTTGAAGGGATGGCCTCTAGTCTCAGCGTCTCGGCGAGATTGTTCGACGAGGCTAGATACCAGCCCGGAAACAGGGGATGTCCGGCGGGGTATATAGAATTGCCGGAGGCCTTGCCCCCCGGGTTGGAGAACGCTGCCACCGCGGCCAGTGATGCGGCCATCGTTGATGCATTGATAACGGACTCGAATGTTGTCATGGCCGCCGCTGCGGCTGCCGCTGCCGCTGAAGATGATGTTGGTGTGGACGTCGTTGCCGGGGTCGTCGCGGTGGGTGTCGCCGGGAGAAGCGGCGAGTCTCCTCTGTCGCGCTCGTCTAGAGCGCTATCCGCCTCGCTAGCGGCGCTGCTAACACTTCCACTCTCCGACACGGGCCGCTGTAACACATAGACACCAAAAAACCATTAGTAGACTTAAAAATAAAAGAAAAGAAAACCAAAAAACTTCAAAGGCCTTAATCAGGCCTCCCCATTTACATGTATAGTGGATCTGATGCAACTTGCAAGCTTTAGCTACAGATTAATTGGACGGCTTCCTTTAGAAAGGAGCCAAAACCATGGGCGTACGCAGAAAAATTTTCAGGAGAGGCAAATTTATTGAACCCCAATAGAAGGTCTAGGGGCGGACCCAACTCAGTGATTGGCAGCTCTGGGCGACCCTGAAATTTTCGAAAACCAAGGAAATTGTAAATTTTTCTTCCAAATGGTAAAATTTTAAGCTATTTTATTTTAAGGTGTATCAAATAATAATAATAATTTGACGTGTTTAATGTTATAAAGAAAATGACAACAAATGATTATGAGTAGTAAAAAAAAAAAAATGCAACGTCTAAAGTTCCTTGAGAAAGGAAGAGTTAAAATTAAAAAGTAAAATAATAATAAAATTCGTCAGCTATTACTCGTTTGATTAACATTTTATCTTCTTTTGTTCCTTTAATTTTTTATTGAGAAGTTTAGACTAATCTGAATTTCAGGGGGGGGGGTTGTCAGTGTGCCCCCTCTTGCCCCCCACTGTGAGCGACCATGGAGCCAACTCATTAAACGCCTGTGGCAGTTGAATTAACTGTTGGATTTTATGGGAAAAAAAACCGCACAAATAACGATGGTAACTTAGACAACCTTCGAAATCCACCCTTTTAAAAAAGATAAAACCTAAGCTAACACCAGTTTTGCCAATATTTTTAAAATGTTTCTGAGATCTTTCCTAAAACAGCTAGCTTTTAACCTTCTTTAGAAACAAATTTCAAATATTTTAAAACTTTTTCTCGTCCAATTTCAGCAAGCTTTTGGCAAGACTACAAATATTTCCAAATCCTTGATTTATACCTGGGTTGGAGCGAAAACGAGCCTACTCGATATGAATTGTGATATTTAGTTCGCGTTTTCTTCTTAAATATTGCTAGTAAAAATAGGCGACAAGTCCTTAACTGAGTTCTAACCTAAGAAACTAACTAACTTTGGTGACTGACAAAAAGAATCGTATAAAGATGATTTTCAAGAATAATTCACCTCCGCTAATACATGCGAATACAAAGTAGCCGAGAACTTAATACAGTTTTCAGGTCACTGCTCCCAGCTTGAGCGTTGGGGGAAAAAAATATGCTTTCGCAGTGAGGGCAATTCGCAAGTTTATAGCGTTAGCGCAGATATTGCAAGTTGCAGTTTTTTTCCAGACCAGAATCGATAATTATTTAATCTTCCCTTCCCTGGCCTCCCTCTCCCTCTCCCTCTGTACCTCATTTCTCGGCGAGGAAAAAAACCAACGCGCGCAGACCGGGCGTTCCCTTGATTCTTTTCCCGCTGACTACCCCCAAAAGCGAAACTTCGATCAGTTTCTCAATTTTTAACGAAGACAGCGCGCGGCGGCTCGAAAGCCTCAAATAATGCGCGCGCACCGGAAAGAGTGGGAGGAAGAGAGGCGAGGAGGAGTACAGAAAAACCGCATAAATTGTTACCACAACCAACGGAATTGAAAAAGTTTGTTTCGCGAATATATTAAAGCAGAAAGAGGATGAACTTATCTGTTTCGGATTTTAAATTCATGACGTCCCCAAGTTATAATAATATGCGCAAAAAAGGAAACGAGACGAAAATCCAAAAAAGTTTTTTTTTTTTTTTTTTTTTTTTTTTTTTTTTTTTTTTTTTTTTTTTTTTTGGAGAAGTCTCATCTTGCCACTGAGGTCGGAGAAAAAGGGTGTTCGGTCGGGAACGAGGCGGGGGACGGGTGGGGGACAGGTGCTCGCTCTTTTTTTTCTCTATTTTTTTTTTCTTCTTTTCCTTGCAGCGCTATAGAGAGAGTTGCACATTAACACGTATAATAAATACATAAACATGTTAGTATTAATACTTGTTATTTCAGTCATGAATCGTTGTGTGAAACTATTATATTATACACTTTAATTAAGTTTCCGCGTGGCGATGGCGGCGGTAGCGGCCGTGGTGGGTTTTCTCCGACCCCCCTCCTCCACCCACCACCCTCTCACACGTTGTTCTTCCGCGGTGTGGTAACCAGCGGTGAATTTTGCACCATTTTCGTTCGTCGCATAGAATCCTGAATTAACAGCACGTCTTCATGTTATATGCAGCGTCTGATACGATGCGCCGCGCCGCGCCCCGCTAGATGCCCCGAAAGGAGGGGTGGCGAGGGGGGTTTGGGGGGTGGGAGCGGTGGAGCACCCGCTTCTGACCCAGATGCATTTTTTAGTGTGCACTCCACTACTTCTCTCCCGACTTACTTTCATTCGCTCTCTCTCCCTCCCCTTCTTGGGCATTTTTCTCTCCTAACTCCCCCCCCTCCCTTTTCACAGCGAAAATAAAGGAAAAAAAGAATGGTTAATTAATTTTACTTGTTTTAATTTTTCCGCGGAGATAATTAATATGTACGACTCAAGGTTGCGTCGCTTTTGACCATCCTTACACGCAGAATCACATGAAGCAAAAACAGTCATAAGCACCTCCCCATTAAATGGAGGAAGAACCAATCATGGGCGGATCCTGAACACTGACAACTGTGGATTCTTCCCATTTGAATGTATGAAAAACAATCGATTGTTAAAAGGGCCATGACCCTCTCAAGAATTGATTTTTTATCACACATTCAAATGGAAAGAATGCATGGTTGCCAAATGCTGGATCCACCCATGGAAGCAATCTGAACGCGCATAAAAACAAAAGTTTGGCAGCGACAAAGACATTATGTAACCGTAACCCTCGTTATGGCTGGAGCACTAACCTCAATCCAACGACAGACACTGGCGGATCCAGGAATCTATCCATCTCTCTCCCTCTTCTTACATTAGAACGCATGCGTTAGAAAAAGACACATCAGGGGCAGTCACGTGATTTTCGCCCCCTCTTCTATCATTTTCTAACTCACGCGTTCTAATGGGAAGAGAGAGAGAGAGAAGGACATTATGTTGGATCCGCCAGAGACGACAGAGTAGGTTTCCGATTTGACTGCCACTCTAGACTTATGTATAGCTCGTTGTTTACCTGAGCAAAGAGTATGAAAGTTGTGCGGGGCTGACTTTTACATGGAGGGGGGGGGGAGAGAAAATTTTTAGAGGGTGGATTACTTATGAAATGCATCTATCTCATCAAACTCTCCAACGGACCAGTTTAATGCACAGTATGAAAAGCCGTGCTGGGTCCTACCCTAATTTGACGACTTTGTAAATTAGGTTGAGGAACCAGCTGGAACTGAGAGGTCGTAAGACAGAGGAGAGGAAAATATAAGAAGAAAATGAGGGGAAGAAATACAGTGAAGGGTGGGAAACTGTAAAAAGAGAACGGGCGATAGGAAGGCAAAAGCGAGAAAAAAAAGTTGCGATGTCTGCTTTAGAAAATTAACCTCGCCCACTATGCAGGGTATAAAGGTTTTCTTGATTATTTTTTTAAACACACTTTTTTTTTTTTTTTTTTTAATTAAAGTTAAAAGAATTCTCAAGCAAGTCTGAGGAGCCCAGCAGGATGTTCAACCCGAGAAAAAATAATAAATTTATGCGCGAGCCCCATAGAGGTAGAGTATCGGACTAAACTTCAGCAACATAGTTTTTAATCTTTCCCCTCACAGCGCAGTCTTCCTCTGGCTCCAGAATCAACACAACTTTAGGATGAATTTAAAGCCTTTGAAGGCAAGTGCATGGGGGGTAACATTGCGTCTTTCAACGCTGGGGTGGGTCAAAAGACGCTGCTTGTCAGAAATTTAGAATTTGGAGTAATTGCTCCATTCCTGAGTCTCGTTTGGCTCACAGAAAAAGTAAGTACTACAGATTGGTGGTTTGTAAGATTGATGTTTTAGAAATTTGTGCGCTAGGCAATGATTCTGTTAAGTACTGTTAAACTGTTGCTAAAACCCAAAACAAAGTAGAACCTTGATTCTTACGAAAATTCGGTGAAAATAACGATGCGCACATTGAGAACGTTCAAAAACCACTCATAAACTAAGAAATCACTTTAAGTTAAAAAACTCGCGCTACACTGGACACAATTTGCATCAGCATACTATACTGAATAGACGGAACCACCGTGTATAGAAAAACAACATCGTAACTACAGTATGATAGAATTTCCTTCTAAATATATGAAATATTGGCTGCGTTTGCTGTCTGGTTTTTCTCGAGTTTATCAAAGATTAAGAAATAATACAAGAATTGCATGCATCTGAACGAAACATTCAAATGTTTGTAAGTTATGCTGATGTTCACATAAACGCAGTGGTTCCGTCTATGTAGTTGTATGTCGGTGATAGCAGAGTCTAGTGCAGCGCGGGTTGTTTGAAATGGAAAAGATTTCCTGAGTTAATGAGTGGGTATTGGAATTTTTTAATGTGCGCATCGTTATTTTCGCCGAATTTTACGTTAGAATCAATTTGTTATATTGCTATAGCAAAAGTACGCAAGAGACCTATTTTGGTGATGGTGTATCGCCTCTATGAGAATTAGCTAATCGTTTTTAATACTTTCCACCGAATCCGTGGCGAGATAAAGCGATTGAGTGTTGACTCAAACTATCCACTTGAAATAAGGAGATTCTTGACTTGTTTTCCAAGTCACTTTTGTTTTGCTTTACGGAGAGCGGGTGAGTGGGTCTGATTCACTGACTTACTAAGAGACTCGTTTCGTGAATCGATCTGATCTATGCAATTTGTCCTCTCACACTCTCACACTCTCGCTCTCTCCCCCCCTCTCTCTCTCTCTCGCTCTCTCTCTCTCTCTCTCGCTCTCTCTCTCCCTCCCTCCCTCTCTCTCTCCATCTCTCTCTCTCTCTCCCTCTCTCTCTCTCTCTCTCTCTCTCTCTCTCTCTCTCTCTCTCTCCCTGCAAGCGCGCAATATATTGCATCAATCGGATAACGCCGCACTGCGATCATTTAAAGCTATACAAATATATCGATTCAAGGGAGTGCACATTGTGTCCTATTAATTTGACCCTTATTTTCACAGGTTTGAATGATCTTCCGACTCGTCATGGACCCCAATTTTAAACTAATCTATTTCCGATACCTAGTTTTTCTTACTCTCGAAACTCATAGAATATTCTTATGAGGTCCTAAACAAAATAAAAGCTTTAAGAAAAATAATATGCAAACTTTATGGAGCTCGATTTGTCAAATATTGAACAATCTTTGAATGGAATTATTTGGAGTTATGACTTGAATATTAATGTAAGTAAATTCTTCAGATGAGCAGAGCCACAGCATAATTTATTCTTCAACTGCAATGTTTTTAAATTTAGAAAAAAATTGACCTTCCAAGTTTCTGAAGAATTTCCTCGCAAAGCATGACCTATACTTATGTCTAACAGACTCCTGCTACTGTGGGTGTACATGAAATTATAGTTGCTTGGATAAAATTAATCACAAATGGGGGAAAACGCTCCATAAATTCTAGAAGAAAAATCATCCTTCCTCACCCTCTTTCTTTTTTAATTTAATTTTGTCCATTTTTCTTAATTTTTTTCCTTTCGAAAAAGAAGTTTGGGGGACAGTGAACCTCGTTTGAAATATGAGGGTCAGGTCGAATTAGAAAAGTAACCTAAATTCTTTAAAAGAAAACTTCAGAGATAAGGAGAATTTAGCGGAAGTTTTGGCCCAAGGCGATCCTCTGATAAAATAAAGCGACCGAATCCTCCGGGCATTTAACTGGCTTCTTTTTTAAACCTAGTATTGTTGTCAAAGGCTCACGATCGAACAATACAGGAAGGGATAACATTTCGAGATCTTTATCAATTTGCCTGTTGGCTGATTGAGACGATAAGGAAGTTCATAAAAGTAGCGATGTGTTTAGAAGACGCACTAAACACGACACAATTTCATGTACTTAAGGAGCAGACAAAATATAAGTTTATCGAAAAATAGAAGGAAAACATCTCTCTCTCCCTCTCTTCCCCCCTCTCTCGCTCCTCTCTCTCTCCTCTCTCTCTCCTCTCTCTCTCTCTCTCTCTCTCTCTCTCTCTCTCTCTCTCTCTCTCCTCTCTCTCTCTCTCTCTCTCTTGTGAACATTCTTTAGTTATCTTCATAGTTTCTCAATTTATATTTTATTTTTTGTTCGTCTTAAATCTTGTAATTATTATATGTATTTTATTTATTTTTTCTTCTGTTTGTAGAATTTTCTTTGTGATTCATTTTTACTACTATTTAATTTTGTTTTAAGTTAATTTTTTGCTGGTTAAGTGTAAGAAAGGGTCTTGAGCCCTAACTTTGCCTTCATTAGTTTTAATTTCTTCATTTCTGGTCTAATGTTCGAATAAAGAACCGTATCATCATCTCTCTCTCTCTCTCTCTCTCTCTCTCTCTCTCTCTCTCTCTCTCTCGCTCTCTCTCTCTCTCTCTCTCCCTCTCTTCACATTTAGACTCCTGCACGATACGAATGATAATAATTGCTTGACGTAAAGATGAGAGCGCGTATTTTTATGAAGATATTTCAGCACTTTGAGGCAATCATTCAATGGCAAAAGTTTCAACGCGATAGAACTACAAGGAAAGACCTTTTTTTTTGCCTAGGGTGCCTCCTTAAATCTGAACAGAGGTTTATTCAGTTTGTATGGCCATTTTAAACTTTTGATCGTTCCTGAGGCTAGACTCCGATCTTGTAAGACCCTAATCTTCCAATTGAACTCATCCGAACAAAGCTCTCTTTTACCTACATTTTCAGGTGTTTTATTTTTATATTTTTTTTCTGAAGGTGACGAGGTCACACCACATCCGAATGATTAAATGAAATGAGCTAGAGTCAAAAGTACGTTCGGAAGCATCGACGAAATGAAAAACCTCGCAAACTATCCGCCGCTGTTTTGTAAGGTTTCATCAAGGCTGAATAACTCTCCTAAAGTGGATTTGAGTTTAAAATTGAGTTAAAAAAGAGAACCGGCAAAAATAGCCTAGCAACTAAAAGATGCAGTGAAGAACATGCTATAAAAGAGGAGGGGAATTTTGTGCAATGAGTTGACGACGGAAAACAAGGAGAGGTGGCCAGAAAGTTAGTCCACTCGTTTTTGTCCACAGACACAGTTGATTCAATGTCATATTTGGTACATGACGTTAGTTTGTCCATAAGTCAAACTAGTCCAGAAAAATAATGTCCTGGTAAGAAATTGTCCAAATAGTAAAATGGGTCAATTATTAGGTTAGTTGTCCTTAAGTCAAATTAGTCCAGAAAAATAATGTCCTGGTGGTACATGGTCCAAATAGTAAAATGAGTCTATTTTTTCTTTGGCCAAAGGTGGAGTACGTCCAAATTCAGGTCACTTTTTCTCATCTGAAGTTCTGTCCAAAACAAATAATAAAAAATTACGCTCCAGTTTATACTACACGTCAATCCTCATTTTCACAATTTGATGCACGGAACATTTGGAATAGATGTTATTTTTTTTAAAAAAAAAAAAATGTTTGCAATAGATGGGGGGGAAGTTTTTCCATTAAATTTCTTGTGATTCACTGGAATGGAAAAAAAATTATGTTTACCTCTTAGGTTAGTGTTTCGTTCAATGGGGCTGTTGCACGCTTTTGCTACAAGCGATTTAATAGTCGATTCTGGTGTAAAAACCTCAAAAACTAACGATGGCAGCACTAAAAACTTCCGAAATCTACTCCAAAACTCAATAAACGCTTTTATTTGCGAGGGCGTAATGGTGGCTGAGGGCAGTAACAATGGGAGATTCCTATCCTAATTTCGGCACTCTCTCTATGCTGACAAGGATGATTCACAGTGTAATTAGTCATCAGAGTAGAGATCCACATCCGATGAATCGTGCG
Organism: Trialeurodes vaporariorum; assembly: GCA_011764245.1. NCBI lineage: Eukaryota > Metazoa > Arthropoda > Insecta > Hemiptera > Aleyrodidae > Trialeurodes > Trialeurodes vaporariorum. The sequence goes on from VMOF01000002.1 coordinate 44,574,637, forward strand.
GTGACATCTAGTGACATCGATGTCAAATGAAAGTCGTCTCTCATTGGTCACTTCTTGATGGAGTTACAGTATTGTTAGATGGGAATCTCGCATTATTACTGCCCTCAGCCACCGTTACGCCCGCGCAAATAAAAGCATTAATTGAGTTTAGGAGTTGATTTTGGAAGTTTTTAGTGCTGCCATCGTTATTTTTGACGGTTTTTACACTAGAATCGACTATGAAATGGCTTATAGCAAAAGTAAGCAACAGCCCCATTGACCGAAAAGAGGAGTTGCTAACTCTTGCATGATGAGAAAAGCATTGAATGACAATAACATGTGCTAAAGTTTACGTTTTACTTTTTTGTACGGTGGCAAAGAAGTATTGGTCAAGATTGAATGTGGACGAAGTAATTCGGACAAAACGTGAGTTAGACAAAATGTATGGGAAAAACTATCTTGCCAGTTGTCACTCTAGGGAATGGAACGTCGCACATTAACAATTAATTAACCATAAGACTATTTCAATGAGTGACGGAATCTTCGTATGGATTAATCAGGGACGGATCCGACGGGCGGCAAATTTAAATAATCCAACCAGACATCAGCTCTGCGTCATGAGTATTATGATATCATAGACTGTTTTAGTAAGAGAGAGATATTGTATCAATTGCCGTTCGAGGACCTCTGGTATCTGGTTCCAAACAAATTCTAGTTCAATGTATTTTCCTCATAAGCGCGCATTTTTGAACGGAAATGTATAGGCTATTAAATCAAACAATTAATGCGACCTTTTTGTAATAAAGAATTCTTCGTCCTCAAAAATGCTTCATGAATGGTTTAAAGACCAAAACTGCCGAATTCAATAAGATTATACAGACTAAACGATGCTTTTGGAGGTTGGAATCACCCGAATTTTTGCCAGATTCCCGCTCATTACACAACAACAACAAAAAAGTTTGGGCGATTCCAACCTCCAAATGCATCGTTTAATCCAGGGCCGGATTTAGGTTGCAGGGGGCCCCGGGGCGGCGGACCTTTTGTGGGGGCCCCCCTCCCGGTAAATCTTAGGAATAATAAATTGTGAAGTCCCTACTTTTATAGGCGTATCGAGTAAAAGAAGTAAACTATTACCGTGATAAAAAACTCGTTAATAATTTTTAAAGTTTCGTTGATATGAATGTTTCTTTATTTTTTTAAGGGTTATTTTACAAAACGCTTCACTTCCAAAATTGCCGGACTGTTACAGTATTGTAATGATAGAAAAAAGGAAGTTCATCAACCATCAATACCAAAAAAAAAGGACCTGCTTTGTGGTGGGGGCCCCAGGGCGCGCGCCCCGGTCGCCCTGCATTAAATCCGGCCCTGGTTTAATCTAAGATATCTTGTTGGTTTTGGCAGTTTTAGTATTGGAACTGGGCATAAGAAGCATTTTTGAGGACACAGAATCCAAAATCGCAAAAAGGTCACATTCAGTTTTTGATTTAATTTCCAATTTCCATTCAAAAATGCACTTTTGGGAAGTACATTTTTCCAATACACTGGAGAAAATACGTTGAATCAGAGTTTTTTTTGGAACCAGAGGTCCTGGTTCTCGGAGGAAAATCGATACGATACATCGCTCTTCTAAAACAGTCTATTGAAACGGACCCCTGCCCACTCTCCTTATTTAATGATGTCAAATTTACCTTGGACTTTGGACATTTTGAGGACGCCACAAAGTAATGGGACTGCAAAGACGTTTCAAAAGACACTATAATTGCAATTCGAGGATACTTGAGATCAAAGATGCGTTGAGCAAGGGAGCTTCCAGGAAGAGAGGGAGGGAGAGAGAGAGAGAGAGAGAGAGAGAGAAAAAGAGCGAGAGAGGGGGAGAGAGAAGAAAGAAAATGCAAAGAGGTGGGGGTGGTGTGGCTATTGTTCTCAGGCTTAACCCGCATCATTTCATACTTTCTCAACTCTGTTTGAAAGGGGCAGTGCTGCCATATTTGAGGTTAAAAGCCGGATATTATACACTGAGTCTTATAAGGAATCACCCAGCCAAAAGCTGCGCATCTGTCTCTACTAGAAAGGGAGGGGAAGGGATACGACTCAGTTAATTTCCAGCGGCGGCTCGTTAGATACGAAAAATCGACGAGACGTCTGCTCTTTGGTGGCGGCTCGACGCTCGTGCGATGTGGCAACAACGGACTCTCCCCGTTTGAATCTACGTAAAATAATCGATCTTCAGAGGATTCATCGAATCCCTGAGAAATCGATACTTTTGCGTGGGTTCGAATGGCAAAAAAAATGATTGTCGAGTATCACGAGCCGCCACTTTCACTTCTAGTCAAATTATCTCAAATTATCAATTATTGATTTCAATAGGAGTTTCGCCATTTAAGCCTTTCATGCACGCGCTTTGAGATTTGACTTTCTTTAAGATTTATTTAGACCATTCAAAAGAGGACAGTTTTATAAGAATTTTGATGGGTCACACTTTTTTTTGTTGCAAAAAGTCGATTTATATTTCATTAAATCCCATGTTAAATAAAATGGTATACATATGTACCACTTCCCGTGAAAAGGTAAAGATTATGTAAAAAAAAAAAAAAAAAAAAAAAAAAAAAAAAAAAAAAAAAAAAAAAATAGATTCACTAACCCCCTAACAACTAGGTCCAGGTTACATGAAAGAAGGGAAGTCATACAGAACTTGCTCTTTAGTATGTAGATAAATATTCGTACTCTGCTGGGTTCATTTTGCTTATATCGGTAATTGAAGGCACTAGATGCGAGCCATTGATTTACAAATGTTAACATTTTGGGGTGGCTTTTAATGTAAATGAGATAATGTGTTACTAAAACGACAGAGACAACTGTTGATTATCTCCATTTAAACGTATGTAAAACAATCGATCTTCAGGAGGTGCAATTGCACCCTCAAGATATCGATACTTTTGCATAGGTTTAGATGGCAAAAAAGTTTGGTTGCCTGAGGCAAACTTGCAGTACTTCGCATGTTCACTAAAAATGCTCACCAATCATCAGCCTGCTCGCAAAGGTTGCATCAAAACTTAAATTGATAATCTTTTTTAGGTATAATCTTTGGTAAAACTGGTGACAAACAAACCGACGCCATTTTGAGCGTGAATGAAAGTACAATTTCCAATTTTTTAAGTTATTTGAAGCTTTTTCTGATCTTACATCATACAGTTGTCAAAATGATGGTAATTAAATAGTGTTTCATCCATCTTCGATCTCGATTTTTATTAGGTAGTAAGTTTGGATAAACAGGTTATGTTCATTTGTTTGTCACCAGTTGAAGGTTCCACCCCCAATTTGGAACAATGGACTCCTCGCCCGTCTGTCAACTGTAGTGTAGAGTCCCTACATACTATGAGAGTTGCGCCATTGCTGAATCCATTTCTGATTGACTCTCAGATTTAGGCTGTCAAGAAAGCCTCAAGAGGCAAATGTAAAGGGCGGAGGGTTTGTTTACTTTTCACGCACTCGCTTTTATCACACAATTACTGTACCAGTGACCGCGGTAATTATTTTTGATTTTTCCTTTGCTTGAATGTTATTCTGCCTTATTCTGGAGAACATTATCTCTTTCAATAACGACCGTTATTGGCAAGAATCAGAACCTAACCTCTATTAGAAGTAGCGAAATCGCAGCAACAGCGCAGAGGCAAACGGTCAACCGCCATTTGCATTTTGCCTCTTGGGGGGCTCCATTGATCCACTTCTTCTTCTTTTTGAGAGTCTTGGCGCAACTCTCCTAGTATATAGGGACTTTACTGTAGTGTATGTTAATTTTGCCTCACTCAGCTCAATGTTACGGTATAAGATGCACACCGTCTATATGATATCATGTCTTTGGAAAGAAATCAGTCATCCCCACCTACCCATCTACTATGTAGCTCTGTTAAAAAAAAAGAGGGGAAATTTACTTACGTTAGATTTTTAAGAAAGTATGGCTGGCCTCCTGCCTTGTTTCCTATTTTCGAATTTAATTTTGTTGTATTACCTTTCCTTGGGTGTTTGAAATTTGGCTACAAGTTCAAGACGAGCGTCAAGCACCGTCTCGCTATGTGCAAGTTCACCGATCCCGCGTTTTTGAAGCTTTGCCAAACAGGTAAGTATCCATGCGCCGACGCACTATAGTCTCAGATCGAAAAAAAACTGGCCAAAAAATCAGTGAAAAAAAATCATACAAAATCATAGTTTCCGACCTTTCAAGCCTAGTTTAAAATTTTCTAGTATCATTCCCAGGTTTGAAGCACTTTTTAAAAGTGTTCTCTGTGATTTAAATTTGTTTGGAACGTTTATTAATGATAAATTGATGATAAATTTACTGTTAGATTTTCGGCAACTTTTTAACAAACTCAGACCATTGGGCGACGGCTCGAACTGCATTTTTGTTTGGTATGAGAATATACGATCGCGCAAAATCTATCTCAGACGTAAATATTTGTTCGACCGTAGCAAGTAATCACGTTTCATTTCTACTCGAAGTCAAATTTTAAGTGAAGAATAAAATATTTTGAAGTCAACACCGTTAATTGTCCTTAAATTGTGATGTAACTTTGATATTCATCCCCATAGGTTGAAAAAAGGTTATAATCAAGAGTATTTTCGTGTGCCACAGTCATAATGCTGAACTGGACTGTATAATATTTGTGTCAACCGGTGGAATCTTCGGCGAGTCAAAAAATTCCTCTTAAGATGATTCACCCTTCGATTAGTTCGGACCGTGGACACTACGCGCGTCGCGCTGCTAAAAAAGTAAAAAGTTTTTGTATAAAATTTAAGCTAAAAGTACAAATTCCTTTAAGCCGCAATGAGTGCTAGTGAGACAGATAGACATATTATCACTTGCGCTCACTCCCACTCACTAAGCTTACGGTGACACGAGTTTCATAATTTACGGCTTTAATTCTCAACCAATTTTGCTCGTTTTGGGATAAAAAAAATCCAAAAAATAATTACTCAGGTGCTGACGTTTTTGGATTTTGCATTTTTTCTTAGTTTTCAATTTAAAACGCCAAAAACACGACCAGTGGCGTTATCCATCGGATCGAAATTTTAGAAATCACCTTACGATCCGCAAAACGGTGGGCCCAAATTCCAGGGTATTTGCCGCGCATTTGCTGGATCAATTTTTTCATGCGTTTAAATTACGGCAAACTGCAACGTTGCCAGATTCCACGCTTTGCAACCAGGAAGGTATAGTGCCCCGCCAACGAAATTGGAAGCGCGGTTTTATCCGATGTACCATCAGTCAATTAAAGAATGGGACTAAAATATGTGGTCCCTTATGCGCCAAGCGGCCGATGACATATATTTTAGTCCCATTCTTTAATTGACTGATAGTACTATAGCAGTGGCGTAGCGAACAATTTGGCAACGTTGTATTGTATCCATTGAAACACGTGTAAAGGGCAGACTGCGAGGGTGTTTACTAAACACCCAATCTTTTTAACGGGTTTAAATCGACCCACTGCAACGTTGCCAGATCGCACGATACCCCGCTGTACTATAGTAAGTACTGTGAATTTCAAAAGAAAGCATCCTTGATAGAAATTTTCATTCCTCCATTTCTTGACCAGTTTTACAGAATTTTGCAGTTTTTAGGTATTTCAGAGTCTAATAGAAGTGCCACTTGAAAGTAAGTCTTAAAAAACCTAAAACTCTTTGGAAATTAATGGACAAAAATACTATCAACGGCCGTTTCAAATCAGAGGACTTTCTTTTGAAGGTCATAGTACTACTATTATACAATGTCCTTCTTCCTCAGTATCCTTAGTGCATCAGCGGGATATAAAAGGAGACTCGAGCCTAGCGAATAATGAATATTGACGGAAGGATGAGGGACCGACCGCGGGAACATCGCACTTTTAATGTTATTCTCTACACGTCCAGTATAATAACTCGGATAGTGTAAATTATTCGTGTGAGGAAAAAAAAATAGTAAGTGGAATGGGAGGGGGGGGGCCCTGGAAATTAACTCGCAAAATCTGTACTTCTAAACCGCCATTAAAGCTGCTTATTTATCTGCTGCTCCCTGCCTCCCCTCGTGGTAGCAATACCACGTTATGTGTTTTAGAATGGGGGTGGGTTTTGAGGTAGGGTCTAGAGGTGCGGCGGGAGCAGTGGTGTAGGGTAGGTGGTATGAGAGGGTGAGTCGAGGGGGGGGAGAGGAAAGCGGTGGGGGTGGGGTGGAGGGGAGGGGAGGCTGGATTCAACTCAACTCTTCACCGACTCGTTGACTTTGCAAATGAATAATTAAAGCGTTGCATGTTTAGCAGGCTTTAAGTTAAGGCTAATTGCGTTCCTCTACTCCTCGGTCAATCCAAGCATGTGAGTTTCTCATTGTACGCTTCGCAAAATTTTACGGGCAAGAAAATCAACGCGGGCGGGCGTGTTATCCCGTCAGCAACAATATGAAATCCTGACAATTCGGAACTTTCATTTTTTTTTGTTTTGTTCCTTGTTTGTTTTTGCTTTACGCGAGGAAACGATGAGTCGGAATGGAGCTCAATTAGGGTTTTCATAAGTGCCACGGGCGGAGCCAGCAATTAGGCAACTGTGGATTCTTCCCATTTGAATGTATTAAAAACGATCGATTAGAAATTGGGCCATGGCCTCCTCAAGAATCGATTGTTTCTCATACATTCAAATGGATAGAATCCACAGTTGCCGAATTGCTTGCTCCACTCAAGTCATAAGGATCATTGAATCTGAATCTAAAAGAAGAAGAAGAAGAAGAAGAAGAAGAAAGAAGAAGAAGAAGAAGACGAAGAAGAAGAATAAAAAAAACAATAATAAGAATAATTACAGACGATAGGTTATTTTCTTCCTTTTTTTAATTCTTCAAAGCAACTGTGGTTAGTTGAAATTTTGTTCAAAAATTTCTTACTTTATTTTTGACATTTTTTCAAAAATTAAAGAAAAAAAAATGATGAGACTATTGAAAAAGTCTGGAACGTGGGAAAATGATGAGTCAGAAAGAGCTGAAGTATGATTCCTCAACATGTAAATGGGCAATAAAATCTTATGTTAACTTCTGTGAAAAATAATAATAATAATAATGAAAAAAATTAGACCACTTATAAAGCCTGTAAAGTGGGGATATGATAAGACAGATAGATAGAGCTGATGTAAAATTTTTTAATAGGTGAATGGATTTTCTAATCTTCTGCTAGGAGCGTTGCAAAGCATGTGATTTGGGAGTTGAAAGGTCAGTGAGGTCAGTTGGTAAACCAGAGCTGGTTGTACCAACCAGTGGCTGTGTTAATAAGAAAAATAGTTACAAACTTTTTTTTTTGTTTTGTTTTTTAATTAATCAAAATAAGTTTTTCGTAAATTTTTAAATATGTCAATAATAAAGTAAGGCATTTTTGGACAAAATTTTAAAAAATCACAATTTTTTGCAGAATTAAAAAAAAAAACAAAAAAACTATCGGCTGTAATTATTATTCTTATTAAACACAGCTACCGGTTGGGAGAACCAGCTCTGGTTAACCAACTGAAGTCACTGACCTTTCAACTCCCGAGAGAAGTACATCCTGCACAGTGCACAGCACTCCTAGTAGCCGAAATATACCTACCTGTACTAATCAACCTTCACTTTTCCGCGGAGTAAACTAACAGCCATTTTACGTGGAAGAACGGAAAGGGAAAGTTTAAGATCATATATACATCTCAAGTTGACTTTAGTTGCTTGGAAAATTATAGACGAGGAGAAAATTCAACGTCAATAAAATTATTGTGACTATGCGGATCAGATTACTTTAATTGACTTATTCATGTAACATAAGTGAAAGGAACAATTAAGAGGGAAAGAAGAGGGAAAACGACGTCAAAGAAACTTTTTTTTTTATTTTATTTTTTTATTTTTTTTTATTTTATTTTTTTTACTTTTTATTTTTTTTTTTATTTTTTTTTTAAGAATCTATTTTCAGTTGAGATGTGGACAACGGTAGGGTTTCGCTCGGGCAAAAGACGCAACCACGCGATTTTCAACGTAATGGTCCCGGCCTAATTTCAATTCCCTGCTTTCGTCAGTCGTGCAAACAGGAAAATTGAACACGGAAACAGACTTGCTCGTGACAGGTGCTGCAGAAAGGGGGGGGAGGGAAGTATAAAGGAAGGAGGAGGAGGACGCCCCTCTTTCGGAAAACAACATGAACGAGCGAGGCCTAATCAAGGATAGTGCGGGAAAATCAAGGGCCGCTTTATCGAGAAGGGCGTGGGGGGACGGGAGGTTATGGGGTGCGGAAGGAGCACGAAGGAAAATAAAAATAATAATAACAAAAAAATGAAATAATTATAAATTCGACAGTCAAAAAACATTTGTCAAAATCGGTAGATAGTCGCTTGGAGAGCAGGAACAGTCTGACAGAAAAGGTGAGGAGGGGGGAGGGGATTACCAGAACATGATAGAGACCGGACTTTTTTTCAACTATTCATCATCACCATCACCCTCACCGACATAGCGATTTAATCTGGCGACGTTGCATCCCCCCTCCCCCCATTTAATCGCGTAAAAAAGGTCGACATCGTGTGTGTTAACTGCGTACTCAACAGTTCGATATTTGTGACCAGGAAAAGGGACTTTAGTTCCCGGAGACAAAGTTTTAGCTGGAGAGCGATTTTTAGCGAGTTGGGTCAAAAAATGCGAAATAGAGTTTTCGACACCAAACGCTTTATACTTTTTGGAAGTTTTTACTTCTGAATACTCAAATCTCTTTACTCATGAATTTGGGTTCACCCGCCACAAGATTTTTTTTTCTTTTAGGGCAAACCCCGCATAAGTTTCATTATTTTTTCTTTCTTTTTACTTTCATTCACTCTGTGCGTCAAATTGCTTGTAGCAAAAATGTGCAAATGAATATCGCGAGAAATATTGGTATATTGGAATGGTCACATCAAATATAGCCTGACGATGGATTTGTCAAATTCTCTGGTGATCATCGAAGCGTTTAATCACATTTTTCGACAACTCTACTCACAAGGAAAAAAAGTACTGCGAGAACAACTTAGAATGAAACCTAATAGAGTGCAACCACCATTAGAAAAAAAAAAAAAAAAAAAAAAAAAAAAAAAAAAACAAAAAAAAAAAACAAAAAAAAAAACAAACATTATATTGTAATTATTTTTGAACACATAAGGAAAATTGTGGGCGTGTCCGGCAAAAATCCTGCCACCCCTCCCTTACCTTCTCGGTGTAACTCAGCCGCCACCCATTTTTTGCCCGCAAGCGACTGACGTAGTTTTGACGGGCGAGGGGTGAAGGAGTGGTAAATGAAATTGCATCCCCCCGTTCATTAAATCAATACCATCTAATACATATTTTTTCTCTTTTTTTGTCTCCTCCCCACTTTCTATCCCTCCCCCATCACCTCTCTCTCACTCTCTCTCTCCCTCTCTCTCTCTTTCCCCCCTCTCTCTCGTTCCCTTCCTTCTTTCTTATCTCTCGTCGTCCTCCGAGTTTTAAAACCAGTCAGCTCGGTTTGGTGCGCTTCGATGCGACGCACGGTGTTCCAAGAATCCGATTGAGCTGGACTCAAGTCAGACATGGCAGCCGTGCTCTTTTGTCATTTAAACCTATGCAAAAAGATCGATTCTCCATACGCCTTTGTGCCTCACCAAAGAATCGATTATTTCACGTAGGTTTCAATGGGAAGAATCTATTCTTGTGCGAAATAGCATAAGCCACCAGCAGTGGCTCGTGCAATGTACAGTCAGCAAATTAAATATTGTCAGTCGACGCCTTAGATTTTGGCTCAGGTAGGCAACCTGCGATGTTTAGATTCATTAAGACAAGTATTGCAGGTGGCCTATCTGAGAATATAATCTAATTCGCCGACTGACATTATTTAATGCGCTGACTGTAACAACAACGAATTCTCTCCATAATTAATCATAAGTAAAACAAAATCGATACTTTTGCATAGGTTCAAATGATCAAATAGAAAAAAACATGGTTGCCAAATAGCAAGAGCACTGCCTCTGCAAATCCTTTCTAAGAGAATCAGTTATAGTCGTGTGTTCAGATAGCCAACGCAAAAATCTTGCTTTTTCGTTTAAAACTATTTCCTAGTGGATTTGTGACATCCTTTTTGAGGTTAAAATAAAAATTAAGAAGAAGATAAAAAAAATGAAGCAAATATTGGCAAAGAATCCGAACTCGTGTAAAATGTCCATTAGAGATTTCCATCATGGCTTCGAAGTTTCAAAATCACGCCCCATAAATCCTCTCTATACTGAGCAATAGCCCGATGTTTAATAATCATTGACTGAACTGAACGCAGTGTCAGTGGAATCATCGGCGAATGGAGCTGTTGCAAACTTTTGCTACAGACTTATCAATAGTTAATCAAGGGGTAAAACCCTGTAAAATGACGATAAGCGCTCTAAATAATCACGAAATCCACTCTCAAATTCATAAAATTCTATCAAACGCGAGACCTTGATGATGGCGGTGATTACTGCCTATTTCATTGGGCTTCCCTATCTCAATAAGCTCTATCCTCATGAGGTCTTCTCGACATGGGCGTCATTTAGGGGGGGCTGGGGGGGGCAACTGCCCCCCCCCAGGATTCGAAGTCAGGCTCAAAAACTGGCACGAATTATATTGATGAGCAAAAAAAAAAAGGTCATCCGATTATTGCCCCCAAAAGACGGCTCTTTGGCTCTAAAATTATATTGATGAGCACAAAAAAAAAAAAAAAAAAGGTTATCCGATTTTTTGCCCCCTCCAAGCCGAAAATTATAATGATGAGCAAAAAAAAAAGGTCATAAGATTTTTGCCCCCCCCCCCCCCCCCAAGCCGGACTTGAAATGACGCCCATGCTTCTCGACCACAATAGAAGAGGAAGAAGAAGAAGCATACACTTGCCACACGATTTTAGCGATAATCATCGCCATTATACGGTCTCACGTTTGAAAGCATTTAATGAGTTAGGGGGTGGATTTCGTAATTTTTTACTGCGCTTATCAACATTTTTACAGGGTTTTACCCCATAATCAACTATAAATAAGCCTGTAGCAAAAGTTAGCAACAGCTCCATTGAGAAATGTCATAAAATACATGCAAAAAACCACAGCTCTGTTTGGTATGCTCTACGAAAATTCGATCATAGAACTTGATTAAACTTGGTGGGGGATTACTTTTCCTAGGGTCTGCCTGCTAACTCCGGGTTCCCAATGTTCCCGTCTCACTTTGCCGTCCGTTTGATAGACGCACGGAGACCCATAAGCTAATACCGCCGGGGCCTCGAAAGGGCTTAAAAAAGGAAGGAAACAAGAAGGAGAAGAAATTAAAAGGGGTGAGATACACATGGTTCTATTGCAGCTGCATATGTTTACACTCAATACTGCACAGGCTCAGGGCGTAGCGGGACATTCTGCACATAGTGCATCCGTGCAACGCCGCCTTGCAGTACATTTCAGAGCAGTGCAGTGCAGTGCAGTGCGTACAACCGAACACCCCATCACGAGTACGACAGCAAGGTGAAGGACCTGCTCTTACGCTCTCTCTCTCTCTCTCTCTCTCTCTCTCTCTCTCTCTCTCTCTCTCTCTCCCTCTCTCTCTTACTCTCACTCTCACTCTCACTCACTCACTCACATCAACCGCTTTCAACCTATCCCTAGCAAATTTTACCTCCCCTCCCCAACCACCAATCCCCACCCTTTCATCGTCTCATTACTGACGTTTCGCGAGCCAGCTCCGTCGTCTTGTTTCTAGGTCTATGACGGGGGAGCATGGACGCGTGATGGCGGGGGAGATGGAGAAGCGGAAGGGGAGGGGGTGAAGTGAAGGTAGGGAAAAAAAAAAAAAATTAGTCTTCATTCGCGCAAAGTTCGTTTTTACTGCCCCCCCCCCCCGCGTGGGTAGGCTGGTGTGAGTGAGTGCGTGGGTAAGAATGAGGGGGGAGGTTCATGTGTGTGTGTGTTTTTTTTTTTTTTTTTTGCATGCGTGCATTGCCTTGCACTATTTTGCATCACGGTGCACGGCTTGGGTTTATTTTTTTCCCTCTCCCTAAGAGAGGGAGGTGAGCCGGATGAAAAGAGAAGAGAATAGTCGATAGGGGTAGGTGGGGTGGGGGAGGGAGTCAGTTCTTGAACTCATCTAGGCGCGCTTTTTCATTTTCTTATGCCTTTGCACGTATGTACACGTATATATATATATATCTACACATCTATATATATACATAGGTGTAGGTAGGTAGGCCGTGCGCCTAGCGAAAAGGGCTCGCCTTCTCCCTTTCCTATTTTGCTATTTCTCCCCGCTTTCTCGCGGCCGCAACCCCTTCGATTGTGAGTTGCACCCTCGTTTTTCAATTCGCCTACGTTGAGCTGGGTCGATGTACTATGCTGAATATATATGCCAAGTTTTGTCATTAACTAAACGGTGTAGGTTTCGAGACAGCCGCGCTTACAGAAAGATTTGGCTGAAGATCGATTTTGTAAATCAGTTGTCGCGTACAATCTGGCAACGCTGAATTGTGTCCATTTAAAAAATGAAGAAGATCGAACTATATTATAGGTCCATAGTACACTCACAATCTCAATTCAATGTTTTGCATGGGTTTGAATATACAGAATGCAGCGTTGTGAAATTACATGCGACGCAGTAGCGCACCGAGAGTTTCTTCATCTCTCTCTTTTCTCCATTAAGAAACGTATGTTAGACAAGGACGGACAAGGGGATAAAACCCCCTCCTTCTGTCCTTTTCCTACTCATACATTCAAATGGGAAATGAGAGAGATGGAAGATATCCTGGTTGCGCCAGTGATGCGACGCCATCACTGTCGTATACTCTGTATGTTTGGCTGTTACTTGATGTTATAGGTAAAAGGTACCTACACTAAATTATCACGAAATTTACTCACAGACCCGCAAAATGATTTTAAAAACTAAGACATGATGATGGCGGAGCTACACAGTTACTTACCTCGGGAGATTCCTATCTATTACAGACTTTCCTGTGAGTGTTAATATTAAGAGAGGGAACAATTAGGTAGGAATCTCCTGTGATACCTGCTCAGCTACGCCGTCTTTGCTCTCAAATGTCCGAGCTATGCAGGTTTTATGTGAGATTCCTGTCTATAATCTGTCACTCTCTCCACAGAAAAAAAAAGAAAAAAAAACAGAACAAAGTGTCAATTTGGATAGAAATCTCCCAAGTTACCTATGGTCAGCACTATGGTCTACATAGGATCGTCGAAAAGTGGCCAAAAATCAAAAAGTAAATATCTCATAAATTTCTCATTTATCAAATCTCAAGACCAATTTCAATAACTGAAAACACTTTCAACAAGTAATTTAAGTTGATTCTTCAGCGTTTAGCGCCGATGTCTGCCACCAGAGCGCTACCCTACCGTTCGATTAAAGTCAAATTACAGGCCGAATTTTTAAGAAAACGGAGTGTCAGTTACTAGGTAATCATCTGAAGAATGTCTCTGAAAAAAAAATCTAGTCAATAACTTCAAAAATAAGGCTGAAAGTACCAAAAAATGAAAAATCGCAAATCGAATCTTGTATCGAGATGCGATATTTCATTTTTTTGGTACTTTCAGCCTTATTTTTGAAGTTATTGACGAGATTTTTTTGCAGAGACACTCTTCAGATGATTATATAGTAACTGACACTCAGTTTTCTTAAAAACAAATTACTTTCGGCCTGTAATTCGACTTTAATCGAACGGTAGCGCTCTGGTGGCAGAAATCGGCACGAAACGCTGAAGATTCACATTAAACCCTGAAATTTCACTGTATAGTTTTAAGTTAAGCTTGTAATAGGTCGAAAACGATGATTTTTTATAAATTTTTTTCCTCCGATTTTTTGCCACTTTTTTTTTTCTCACTCAGACCATAGTGCTTCGTAGCGAAGGAAATGTGATAATTCATTTTTTGCGTAATTTTTAATCTTGCTTTTAAAATGTCGGCGAGATATTTTCGCAGAGACAATCATTGAAACGAACGATGAATAAAAATAATGTGATAATGGTCTTTTCTCTGAGAAAAAAATTTAGATAGTTTAACAGTCTATTTGTTAAAAATAGTGCGTACAAACGCATTTGTTGATTTAACTAAAACCATTTTGTTGATTTTACAATCCCATTAGTAAAATCAACAATCCAGAAGGCAAATGAAAAATCCGATTTGTTAAATCATCAATCCAGATTGTTGATTTACCTTTTTAGACTTTTGATTCAACAAATCGGAGTGTAAAATCTACAAAATGGTTAGTTAAATCAACACATGCTTTTGTACTCACCATTTTTAAGGAATAGACTGTTAAATTATCTAAATTTTTTTCTCAGTGTTATTACTTTTTTCCACTGATTTTTGGTCAATTTTTTTTAGGATCTCAGAACAAAGTGCGGCGTGGCGTGGCACGGCCGTTTAAGGGGGAGGAACGTCGGAAAAATTTTCGTCGATTTTATGAAAATCAATCAAATCAATCAAATCAAAGTCGAAGCAATCGGGATGAGCCGGATGAGCGGACGTTCGCGAGACAGAACGGAACCCGAACGACGACGTCAGGGAGATGGGGGCGGGGTAGGGTGCGACAGGGAGGGAGGGATATGCAATAGGGTTTTGCGTCGATGAGGAAGGGGGGGGATTGGAGAGGCCTAGGCGTCCTGGTCCGCACGCGAACGAAATTGACGAAAACGAAAATCATTTTTCAAACATCGGGCCCCACCTCCCTCGAGCGTCCCACCAATCCCCCCCCCCCGTGTCCCCTTCGCCTTCGCCCATCCCTCCCGCGGTGATTCGAAAGGGAAGTTATATCGACGTAGCGAGGAATTGCGGAAGTGGAAAATTTGAAACGTGGACGCGCCGCAACGGCCACCGCACAGTGGTCCGAAACCGACCATAGTTGGACAATTTCCTATAGAGTGGCATCCTAAAAAGGATTAGACAACATATCCTACAATAGAGGGGCTAAATCTCTATCCCAAAGTGTGATAGCACTGATTCTGGTTTGTTCGCCTCATTTTTTTTCTTTTTTTTTTCTTTTTGTTTAGCCTTAGATCAAAAATTGTAATTAATTCAGAAAAAACTGCCCATTTCAACGGAGGTGCAAATGTTTTAACGTGGCTAAGAGTCACTGTTTGTTGAGAGTTAAGAAGATACCGTTGGACCTGATGTTAGTAAGCAACTGTTCGTAAACAAATGTGCAAAAACGCATCCAATGGCGGCGGCCGTAAAGCCTAAAACTATTTAACCAATCAGAGGGTGACTAACTTTGTTCATCTGTTCAAAATGGACATTTAAAAAGAAACAAAATGAGTTCTCTAGGTACAAAAAGAGCTTGAGTTACGTGTGCCCAAATTTGGAAAAGCAAATATTTTCAGAGGAACAGTTTAAAGTAGGATTTTTGTTTTGTTGCTTTTTTTGATAAAAGGATATTATTTCCTATAAATTCCCTGATTTGGTTATTTTTAATTCTGCGTGCCTTATTGTTGTACAGGTACAAATGATCCTTGAGATACGCTGAACAAAAAAAAAAAAAAAAAAAAAAAAATTGCTTCCAAGCTCCCCTTACGTATTTCTAAATTTACCTGGAGACTAGAAATATCTGGGGTGGTGGGCTTGTCAGTGGGGCATAGGACGCACTTGTCAGCAGCGACCGGGGACCAGTCCTTTTCCTCTTCCATCTGAAGGTCTGTCGGCGAACAGTATTGGGGCAGCAGGCTCGAGTGATAGTGCTGCCATCTCCTCCTACCCATCAACTCTTCCGCGATTCGCTCCAGTCCTATAATTATCCATCCACCAGTCACCCAATCAACCAGAAGAAAATCAAAACCGGAAACAAACAAAGAAAACATATCATATTAGCAACGATGCATAGAATAGAATAGAATAAAATAGAAAATGTATTTAGTACATGAAAAGAAATAAATTTGTTATGGTACAAGTCAAAAATGAGTTATTAAAAATTGGTATTAACAAACGTAATGAGACGTAATGTTCCAATGGTTATTACAAACTGACAAACTAGAAACTAAAGTCTATCCCCCAAGAACTCTACCACTGAATAGTAGGCCTTGCCCTTGCATACAATCAAAGACAATATAGAATGGAGACCACGCACTATCTATCTTGCCCATGTTTACGCGCGGTGGCAACTTTTTTTTTCGGGGTCTCAGCAGGACACCGCAAACAGACCATGCGTTGACTGATGAGAAACATCGTTGAGAATTTTGCATCAGTCATCAGTTTTTGGTCCATGTTGGATGGTGCTCCTTCATGCTCCTTATGTTACTTTCTGTTGAGCTCCGAAAAAAAAGTCAGTCACCGCGCGCACGGCTAGTGCGTGGTCTCTGTTATATATTGTCACTGCATACAATACGATAACACAAAACTAGCTTGACTAATTTCAAGCAAAGTAACGTGCATTCGGCAACGTTGCATTTTGTTTATATAAACCCTGCGTGAAAGGTCAAAATCGAAGGTCAGTGGTGGCTCATGTTTATTTGCAAACGCGCAGAGAGAGAAAAAAGAATAATACATTTTTAGAGCAACTGTTGCTACTCGCAGGGCGTGGTATTGCGTCGTATGTAATTGAAGGCGAACAAAGCTGCTTTCACGAGATTGATGTTAGCTGTGGCGTCGCGTGTAATCTGGCAACGCTGCTTTTCATTCATTTGAACCTATGTAAAGTATTGATTCGAGGGAGAGTGCTCAGTGATCTACCAAAAAATAAACCTTTTCCACGGTTTTAAATGTACTAATTACAACGTTGCCATATTGCACGCGATACCACTGGATTTTAGTTTAAAAGGAAAGGGAGAACGGGCACATTTAAACGTTTTACTAGTTGGTTCTAGTGCAAGACTACTTGAATCACGTTTTTGACTGAATTGTACGTTCACAAAATAGGGGCGTAACCCTTTTTGGTAAGTTCATAACCCCAAGAAGAGTTGTTTCGAGACACTTGAGCGGCGTAAAAACGGTACACTTTTGTCCTAGACAAAATTAGTAAGTGTTACCAAATTTTGGGGTGAAATCCGTAGATGTATTTTACGCACAGTCGGGGACGATAAGAATATTCATGTCAGACGACTCCTGGAGGTAGGCTATCCACCATACTTATCTCAATAAATTCAAGCACTGCGGGTGAAAATTGAAGGCAAAATTGAAGGATTTGTCGGACATAGTGGGAAACGCGCTGTCTGACGTAACCATGGCAACACTGGAGAACAGTACTGCCAGGTGGTCGCATAAAATCTGTATACTTGGCGTTGATTTACTTGGAAAATGTAAGGCTTGATGAAGCCCTGTTTCTGGCATCAACCCTGGAAAAGTCTTCATTTGCTCCAAACAATCGTTAAGAAAAAAGAGACAATACAAAACTAGTTTGACGATCGATTTTCTTTTTGCTGTAATATATTTCCATTGAATTTGAATTTTTGATTTGATTTGTTTCAAGTAAACGAAAAATACCCCAACCAGTGTCTCCGCCATTAATGATAGCACAGGTAGACTGCAGTGGTGATGGCGCAGCGTGGAATTTAGCAACGTTATATTTTGTCTATTTAAACCTGTAAGGTCAAATGCGAAGGTGTTCATCAAACATCCAATACTTCGATCTTTCTCATGAGTTTAAAATGGACGAACTGCAACGTTGCAGAATTGCACACAACGCCACTGGTGGACCGTACTATTTTAAACAGGGATGGTTTGTTTCCGGCTCTAAGGTCACGGAAGCTGCGCACTATGAGCGTCAGCTTTGAAATTATTACAGTTTAAAAATCCTGACTTATAAGTCCTTCATCAAAGATATAGGACGACTCAAAAGGGAGCGAAAAAGGATAGATGTTCGGAGGCGACTGACCGGGGGAGGGAGAAGAAGAGAGAGAGAGAGAGAGAGAGAGAGAGAGAGAGAGAGAGGAAGGAAGGAAGGAAGGGAGGGAGAGGGAGGGAGAGTCAGAGAGAAATGGAGCTGCTCTGGTCAGAGAGGTAGACGAGTGCACTGACGCGACGGGAACTAAAAGATGACAGAGAGCGAGAGAGCGAGAGAGCGAGAGAGAGAGGGAGAGAGAGATAGAAGAGAGAGAAAGAGAGAAAGCTCGAGAGAGGAGAGAGAGAGCTGGTAAGAGTGGAGAGAAGAGAGAGATAACTGAGAAGAGGGGAAGCGAGGAAGAGAGAGAGAGAGAGAGAGAGAGAGAGAGAGAGAGAGAGAGAGAGAGAGAGAGAGAGTGAGAGAGAGAGAGATTTGGGAAGAGTGGAAAAAAATAGAGGAAGAAAAATGAGTGGCTGTATAAGATAGGTGCTAAATACAGGCGGCGCGGCGGCCGGGATCAATAAAGTATAACGGGCGATGATGCGGAGTCCCAGTTTTTATTATTGCATAAATAGGGGGGGTTATATGTGTGTGCATTATGGGTTGTCTGTGCTGTTTGCTTAACTTTGCACGGAAGAGGGAAAAAAAAGGAATGGGTCCGAAGGGGTAGGCCAGGGGAGGGGGGCTAGGGGAACCGGCGGCTGAGGGGGAGGAGGGTGGGGGGGGACGAAGCGGGTTTTTTTTTCGCGCGCACAGCGCAGCCAGAAACTCCGATATTTTTATTGAAACTGAACGCCCGCCCCTGCTTCCTCCCCAGTATACCGCGTCCCAGGATCGGCGGGCCGCCGGCCCCCCTTCTTTTTCGCCCTTTTATACGTCATTAACCCTCGCACCGCGCCTTTAATTTCGTCAGTCTTTTGATTCGCCCTCCCCTCCCCCAACTCCCCTCCAGCACGCTCTCTGTGTCTCCGACCTAAAAAAGTTCATTCAACTGAGCTAGGAACCCAGACAGCTCTCAAATTATCCGAACTTGTGAAATCATTTCTCTGGTCAAATATCATCGACTTGAAACGAGACTCCCCCCCCCTCCCACCACAAGCGTCGCAAACGGTCGCTCGTCGTCCGTCTACATTTGACCCCAAATAATACTTTGCTCTATAATACCAAGAGAGAGAGAGAGAGAGAGAGAGAGAGAGAGAGAGAGAGAGAGAGAGAGAGAGAGAGAGAGAGAGAGAGAGAGAGAGAGAGAGAGAGAGAGAGGAGAGAGAGGGGAGAGAGAGGGGAGAGAGGGGAGAGAGGGAGGAGAGGAGAGAGAGAGAGAGAGAGAGAGGGGAGGGGGGGAGAGAGAGAGAGAGAGAGAGGAAAAGAAATAAATCGAAATCCATCGAAATATGAAATAACTCTTAGCGAGAGTTGACGGGGGGGGGGCGACTTTAACTTTAACCCTAATTTTCTCTTTCTCGTCGAGCGAATGGAGAACGATAATAGATCGTTTCTTGGGTCGTCGTCTGACGTCGAATATCGTCTCGCGAACCCGCGAACGATCGATTGTCCCACTACATATTACGATATGAGGGAATGATAGACTTAAGACACAAACACCGCAGATACACCGATTCCATCCTTCCACCATGCTCCCTTAGCGGGGCGCGTCACGTGACCGGATCATTCAGAAATTGTGTCGAGGTCTCCGTCGCTCTCCGTTGACTCAGCTCGCTACCAGGAGTCCGAAAAGGGCGTCAAGTCAATTCACCTACATTTAACTTTTCAATCATTTTAAGAACACCGAGGGAGTCGTCAGGTTTAGATACCAGGTATATGTTTTAGGGCGCTGCTGTAGGGGCGTTCGTTTCTCCCCCCCCTCTCTCTCTCTCTCTCTCTCTCTCTCCCTCCCTCTCTCTCTCTTTTCTTCTCCCCTCTCTCTCTCTCTCTCTCTCTCTCTCTCTCTCTCTCTCTCTCTCTCTCTCTCTCTCTCTCTCTCTCTCAGGAGTTGAAAGGTCAGTGACGTCAGACGGTTCACATATCAAAGACATCGTAGAAGAAGATGAAACACTATACCTCAAGAGAGAGCGTAGCAGTGGGGTGTAGAGTCCCTATATGTAGAGAGTTAAGACAAGTGAAACCATGGGCGCCGCCCTTGGATAGGTTTTTGCACATTTTGTTTACATTCTGAGGGCCGTAGTTGTGTTCCGGTCCGCTGCAGAGATTACAGTGCCATAGAGTGCCTAACAACGCAAATTATCCTTGCTTCTGTTGATCGACGATTTTTTACGTTATCAAAGATTATTTTGAGAATTATTGACATTCTTGAGGTGCATCATGAGTAAAACTAACAAATTCATGGACGATTAACCATTTTTTCGTAAAATACCGTTGGGTCCCTTCTATTTGTGAGAATGGAAAACTTGAACAGATTCTATGAATATATGTGCAGCAATAGCAATGCTGCATATTGGCAACCTGTAAAACCATGACACATTTTTTACAGGTTGCCAAGCTGCAGTATTTCTATGTTTGCACGTTTATTCGTAGAATTCATTCAAGTTTTCCTTTTTCACGGAATAAAAAATTTAATACTTAGTTACGAGCCAGACCTAGTTCGGTGACTTTTTTTTTGTATGTTACCTATTTTTAGTAACCTAACAATATATACAAAGGAAAAAACCGAACTACTTACCCGGTACGGCTTACAACTAAACATTCAACAACTTAGCGAAAAATAGGGCTTAATTCTTCCAAGAAAAACACAAAACCGATCCACTTTGAGGTGGTAAAATACGCCATTAAAGTTCAAACCCCGTTGAAACCTTAACACGTATGCTTTTAAGAGTAAGTAGAGACATTTTGCGCAAATTGTTGAGCGAACTTATAAATTTGGACCATTTTTGGGGCCGAAAACCGGCCTTATTTACACTCCTCCTGTGAACATCAGCCATTATTAGTTCAAAGTTTGTTCAAAATTTAATCGAATTCAAACGCCCTCAAGTGATTTTCAGTGCGCGCCTCGTTGTTTTTGCATAATTTTACTTCAGAGTCAGCTCTCGAATCAGCTGTTCCACATGGTAGCAACGTATCGATATTCAACATGTCCTCTGATCACATGGAAATGAATCGATCCAAAAGGTGATTAGATCGAGTTTCGAAACAATCGATATTTTTGGACAGATTCAACCAAGAGAAGTGATATACGGCATCAATGCAGGTTGCATGCAGGCCAGTGAGCGCATCGACTCGAGTGCAGTGATTACCGCCAAGACTTATTTCCTGTATGTCGAAGCCGTTTCCGGTTCATTTTGCACTGGCGAAACAAGACACAGAGGCTTTGGGGCCCGGCCTAGGCCATAGAGTTACCCCCCAGCCCCAGCCTCTCGGCCCGGGCGGGTCCCGGTCCCCTTGGCCAATTCTATCGCTCACCCTCCCTGCCCCCCCCCCCCCCTCGGGCCATCCGCTACGGTAGCGCAGTGCTCCGCTGCTCTCGTCACCCGAACAAGCGTGTTCAAATATTCACAAGTAACCTTGCGAATCATTCTAACCCGAGCGTATCAATTATGCACCATTCAATGCTTTGATGCTTCGACCCCCCCCCCCCCCGCGATCTTTCCCCTTGCCCCCTCTTCCTTCTCTACTCCCTGCTGCACTTCGCGACGCGTACTTGAATCGGCTCGGCTTGCATTTCCTTCTTTCTTAGCGCGGAGCTTTATCCTCCTTCCCCCTCTCTCTCACCCCTGTTTCCCCTCGTCTTGCTCCTCTTCCACACACCATCCTGGTTCTTTCTCGTCTCTTCACAGGACTTGGGTCGTGGATGGGGGGGGGGGGGTAGAGCGGAGTTTTAGGAATCGGTGAGGGAGGGAGGCTGGGAGGGCCCCCCGCAAGACTCCTGACGCCCCATTCTCAATAACCGAATCGGGTTCGCATCTCTCTCTCTCTCTCTCTCTCTCTCTCTCTCTCTCTCTCTCTCTCTCTCTTTCTCTCTCTCTTTTTCTTTCTATCTCTCTCCCTCTCTTCTCCCGTTCTGTAGCTCTATGACAGCTTTTGTCCCTCATAGCTAGACTCGTGTTTCGGTCGCGTAGGACCAGCAATATTGGTAAGGATGTTGTCAGATTGTGCAGAAAAAAATCCTCGATTGAGGTTATCTCCACACGTAGGGCGTATAAAACGTCGTCGAGTAGACTGGTATGAGTTAAAAGTCCTATGCGACAGCATGAACAATCTGATTCTGGTCTGTTCGCCTAATTTTTTTTACCCTTAAATCGAAAAGTGTAATTCATTCAGTGAAAGTGCAAGCGTTTTGGAGAGGCTATTTAGAATTCTAAAACAACCATCCTGGTGAGATAAAAAATATTATTTGAATTAATTAATTTACTGGTTGCAGTTGACCAGCGCTTGGTTTTCTTGTCATCAGAAAAGTTATTAATTTAGATTTGAAAGCGTTAATAGACTCGTGCAATTTTCCTTTCTCTATGTGGATCAAAGACATAATAAAAGAAGACTGGGCGCTGATATCTCATACTTTGGTGCATAGCCTCTCTGTTCCCTGCTGTACTTCCTATTATAAATATCTAGTTGCTAAATTCACTGAAAGCTTCGAAACT
The DNA here is from genome assembly GCA_011764245.1 of Trialeurodes vaporariorum. Classification (NCBI taxonomy): domain Eukaryota; kingdom Metazoa; phylum Arthropoda; class Insecta; order Hemiptera; family Aleyrodidae; genus Trialeurodes; species Trialeurodes vaporariorum. Next base: position 44,596,993 of record VMOF01000002.1, read on the forward strand.
TTTCAGCTCGTTAATTTTAACTTTAACAAAGGCTGCATATCATAATAACTATACGTGCTTTTGAAAACTAGAAATCATTTGCATTTTCTTGAAACTGTTTTATGTCACGAATCCAGCAGTCGTTTGTTAGATTGGTTCATGCACTCCGTCCCTCCCTACCTCACCACGCTCGTCTGCAAAACCGACTTCAATTCTCGGAGCTAGTGCCCCAGTCTTTTTGTATAATGTCTTTGGGTATTGGACGTAATTACTATGACTTTCAAAAGAAATGAACTTGATAGAAATTTTCATTCTTCCATGAGCATTCCTCGACTATTTTTAAACAATTTTGCAGTTTTTAGGTATTTCAGAGTCTAACAGCATTGCCCAATAGAAAGTATGCCTTAGAAAAGCTAAAACTTTATGACAAAATAATGGACAACATTAGCACGGACCTTTCCGATGAGAGGACTTTCTTTTGAAGGTCACGTTAGAGAGACTTATAGAATGGAGTAAAGTATGGGTACATAACATATGAGTATTTAAGAAAAGGTCTTTTGTCACTAAACAACGATCAATTGAAAGCAAGAGATACAGGCATCGGCGGGCAAACGGAGGAGACAGACGGCAAACGGCAGAATTGACGCGCGGGAAAATGACATGCGAAAAGGCGAAAAGATTTGGGCGGGGAAACAAACAAGACGATTGTTGGGGGGAGGGGGGAGGGTGGGGGGACGCGAAGTTTAAAATGCGGAAGGTACGAAAATGCAATTAGCGCCTCGACTGGGAAATGAGTCAACAAAAAGGCGCCTCCCGCGGTCCCGCCCGCCTCTCTCGAAAGGAGGTTAATGAAAATTATTTCAGCCGTACAAATGCAACGCAACGGAGAAGTAAGCGGGCAAGGGTGGTTGAAAGGGGGGTACAACGTCATAGTATATACAAACTCGCCTCCCCGCCGCCTCCCGACCTATCACCATCAACTCCCCCTTTCACACCCGGCACTCCCGATAAATTTCGTCAATGAAATGACGATGACCTTGAAATAAAGCTTCTGAGAGACCGCGCTCGCGCCGCGCCGCTTCAGAGCGGGACCAAACAGATGAAAGGGGTGGGTGGAGGAGAAGCGACTCGGAAGAGGAGGGGGGTTGCGCGGGGGGGGGGGGGGATGAAAATCAGGATTCCACCGCGAAAGTGAAATAAATTCTATCCCTGAATGCTTTAAATTGGTATCAGAGCACAAACGCCACGGCGGAGGGGGGTGCGGGGGACGAAGAGGTTGTGGAAGGGGGGGGAGAACGGTGTTGTTGCGCTCCATACGCTACTCCTCCGCCGCCTCTGCCGCCTAGTAACCCCTAAATACTCCAAACATCCCCCTCCCTCTCTCCGACGCCCGACCCGACCCTCTCGCGGCACCGTGCTATGACTTCATCCTCTTTGTAAACAACTTTCGCGTCTCCTCGTCCGCGTCTAGCTCCCACGTGCAATGAGGCTTGTGTAGACCGCGTCCCCCTCCCTCACCCTCTGCCCCTCCTCCTTCTTCGTGAGAGCAATTGTGCATCCGCGCATGAGAATTTAATTGAAAAATTTGCCGAATTTCTGTTACACTCGAAAGTCAACTTCAGTTAAATTCATTTGAGAGGTCTCTCCCGTGTCAAAGATCCTGATGATTTCCATACTGCAACGCGGGCGTTTTAGCGATGATTCTAATTAACTAGACGATAATCGTTTGAGGGTGCTAACTTTTCACAGAGGGATGTTTATTGTTGTATGAGCCCTCATCTTTCTGAGGCTCAGTTCTTCCTAACTTTACGTTACTAAAGTAGATTCCCGATAAGGGCTCCATGACCCTCCCCCCCCAATTTTAAATCGCTGTATTTCCAATCATTTCTTTTTCGTTTCTGTTTTCTTTCTTTCGGAACTCACGGAGGACGGATTTTTATAGGATAAATTTGTTTAATTTTTTTTTTTTTTTTTTGTTTTTTTTTTTTTAACGGAATTTGTCTTCCTCTCTCTTCGCCCGTTTGACGGCATGTGTTGAAGAAGGATAGATCTAGGGGCTGTAATCAGGAGACAGCTCCTATATCCATCCTGTTTCAACACATTGGCTCAAAAAAATCAACATCGATGTCGAATCTCCGGGAAATTTTCCCAACTTGATTCATTAAACTCGTGACGTCGGATTCGGGTATATTTGGCATCATAGTCGTATAGCCAGGAATTCGTCTTTCTCTCTCTCTGCCCATTTGACTACATGTGTTGGAAAAGAACAGATCTACGGCCTGCAATCACTTGAAAGCTCCTATTTCCATCCTGTTTTAACGCATGGACTCAAAGAGCAAAGAGAGAGAAAGACAAATTTCTGGTTATGACTATGTTCGGCATACAGTGTGGCAACCTTGCATTTCCCTTCGCCGTATTTAGTTTTCAGGAGGACCGCTTTAATTTGGCGGAAAAAAATAAGCGAAACACGAAATGAGACACTATTAGCGGAACTGCAGAGGGAAAATAAACAGGTTAAAGAAAGGAGGAGAGAGAAGAAGAGAAAGAAAAAAATATTTCTCTTTCTGATTTTTTTTTTTTTTTTTTGCCTCTTTTTCATTTGTCCTCTTTTATTTTATTTTCGTTGCAATTTCCTTTAATTATCGAAGCGTAATGTTCCTCTTGGCGCGACCTCCGCAGATACTTGGTGACCCCCTCCCTCTCCCTCTTCCTCCTCGCCCACCTCCCACCTCCCACCAACCCGACTCCAGATCTTCGGATTCACAGCACTAACCTAGGTCAAACGCGGAACTGTTAACTTCTCCGTTCTGCCTCTGATTACCGACCGGGCACAAGCTGGCGCACAGTTAGCGGAATCACAAAATTAAAATAATCTAAAATTGATGTTTACAGCTGTAAGGATACAAAGAAACATATGAGGCACTTCAAATGCATTTATCGCAGTCAAAATAATTGCTACCGGTACATATAGAACGTACGAAATTAATCCGAAAAGCATTTGAATTATTATATTAAAAATACTTTATGACTATACAGATTCGCGCAGCCATATCAGTGGCGGTTCGCTAAAAGGCAACCATGCTCTTTGCCATTTGAACCTATTCAAAAGTATCGATTTTTCAGGAGCTCAGTGAATCTCCTGAAAATAGATTATTTTACGTGGGTTTAAATGGAGAGAATCCGTTGTTGCCATATTGCACGAGCCACCATTGAGCCATATGATGGGTCGTGTACGCGAATTTGAAAGTCTGAATAAAAGCAATGTCGGGCGGACGGGCATCTTTTTGTAAAAGGCTCACGGTTGTTCAAATTATGGAATTTTTTGGATATAATTTTATGAAAAAATAATAATAATAAAAACAAAAAATATCGAGATTTTTAACAAAAAACAAGATGTCTTAAATCTGCGCTCGCACATGGTCTGAAACGAGGCAAATTACACGTTTCTTCTTCTTCTTTCCTCTCACAAGGAGATCGTATTGCTCAAATGATTCAAACTCAACAATTAAACTGGCAAAGTTCTGATTTACAATTTCAAGAAAGAAGAAGAAGAAAGAAAAGAAAAACAAACGACCAAAAAAATAAAGCAAGAGTGCAGTGAATCCATTTTTCTTTTGATTAAAATAAGAGTTTCGTTCGAAAGAGATTTTATCGAAGCAAAAAAATAAGACTTGAAATGCTTTGATTTCTGTCGCTAGTAGTTAAATTTTGCTGACGAGGGAGTGCAAAACGCAGCTTTAGTTCTCAAGTGGTTCGACGGGCCGTCTACGACTGTCCAATATCCACACGTGGATCTAAAAATATACTCGGTGTTTTCCAAGAAACCGAAAAGGAAAATGAAGGATCAGGAAAGGCTCGCTTCATATTCAATTGAATATTTTAAGAGACAAAATAACGTAATGATGATTCATAAGACTTAAAAAGCATCGCCAACGTAAAGACGGACATGAGTTGTGGGTACTTTTATCTAGAGAGGCTATTATTTGACGAGTAACCTGCATAGCTGATGAGAAGGATTTTCAGGGGGGTTAAGATGTAATTGGTCTATCCTTCCCCGACAAGGCCTTAGCTACGACAAAAATGCGCCCGCGAGAAGCACTGAAAACATCAGTGTCATTATCAACTAAATTTTAATAGATGACAGTGATACCCCCCCCCCCCCACTAATTTAATTAAATTTGCAAATTAATGAAACAAGGTACGCTGATTTCGAAACTTAAATTAATTTCTACTCAACTTGCCACAAACTCATGCATTTTATAATTTTTTGCAAGTCTCTCATTATCAAACTTTAAATCGTTAAAAACAAACCAAGATATTTCGTAAACTGTTACGTTATAAGTGTCACCGTAACTCCTGGGGACATAAATGACACTTTTTCAATATCATTTTCATGATGCACAAAAAAACTATGTCTACACTGTGACACGTTTAGGGACACCTGAGGCAAAATACAAAGAATCATCTGACATTCTTTTTGTTCGTGGTTTAACATAGGAAAAAAGATCCCTAAAATTGTTACATGAGAAAAAATTTGTAAGTGCAACGAAAAATAGAATCGTAATACTTTGATTTCTGTCGGCAGAAGTTAAATGAGCCCTGGAAATGTATAACATTTCAACCATGACCTAAAAATCCAGAAGGCATTTTTGCTGACTTTTTTTGTTTTTTTGTTTTTTTCACTAAATGGAAATAAAATGAAAAACTTTCCATGAAATTCGTCGTACCTCAAGACAATAATTGGAGGACTCCCCGGATACGCACTGTTATATATTGTTTCACGAAATTGAGAGCATTTGTTTCTCTACGAGCGAAGGTAATGTAGGAGACAATTATGAAACATTAAAACCTATTTTACAGGTTTTGATATACTGAGAGCTTCTCTTTACAAGATAAACGTTTTAGCTTTTACTTCAACAAACAATTCTTCGGTTAGAGATAATACCTACTACATAGTTTTATCAGTATGAAAAATGTGCAATTTTACATTTTTTCCCCCCGACAGTGCATCAAGGCGAACGGTCTTTAGATAGAAGATGAAAGTTTCTCCACAAATCTGGGAGCGAAGCATAATTAATTAGAGAATAATCCATCCATTTACAAATGATAGTTGAGAGAGAAAATTAATGACAGTGTTGTCCAGTAGCTAGATTAAGGAAGATATTTTCTGATTTGGATTTTGAAGTCCATTTCAGCGCTCGCGTTTTGCGTATAATTAATGGTATTTTTCAATTCTCCGATGATTCCAGCGGTTGAGAAAAGATTACACAGCTCAGTTCAGTGTATGCCTGTAATGGCTGTAATACACGAATAACCTCGCGTCTGTAATCTTTTCTCAACAGTTGGAATCGTCGATGACTTTAAAAAACTTGCGGATATTTCAATTAATTAACGGCGTTTCCAATGATTGAGAAAAGATTACAGATCATAGTATTTCCGTGCATTCCAGTCATAAACTGAACTGAACTGTGTAATCTTTTCTTAACCGGTGGAATCATCGGTGAATTGAATAATGTCATTAGTTGTACGCGAAACGGCCGCGGCGCGGCGCGGCACAGCTCTGGTTCATTTTTATACTGTGAGAATCTTCATCTCCTTTGAGCCGGTAACCATGGGCGGACGCAGGACTTTGTCTTTCTCTTTTCTCTTCCATTTGTATGCATGCAATAGAAAAGGATGGAGATAGGGGCTAAAGTCATGTGATGGCCCCCTTTCCTATCCTTTCCTAACACACGCGTTCAAATGGAAAGAGAGGGAGAGAGAGAGTTAGAGAGAGAGAGAGAGAGAGAGAGAGAGAGAGAGAGAGAGAGAGAGAGAGAGAGAGAGAGAGAGAGAGAGAGAGAGAGAGAGAGAGAGAGAGAGAGAGAGGAGAGAGAGAGAGAGAGAGAGAGAGAGAGAAAATTCTGTATTCGCCCATGCTGGCAACTATGAGTAATGAGTAATGATTATGTGATAACGCGATTTGATGTGGTCTCTTTCGCGAGAGGCCAACTGCAGAGGTTATCAAAAACAGCGAGACATTAAAAATAATTTTCAATTTATAAGAATAAGAAAGTTTGATCGATATTTTGAAGGCAGCTCATATACTCTAAAATCTAAAACTAGGAAATGGAAGACTAGCGAGTCCGCTTAGACGGCGCATTTGAACTGTACGCTATTGAAAAAGCATATCTATACATATCAACTACAGGTCGTTGATACATTAGAAAGCATTCGTTTCAAAGCTCAAGTTAAAATGAGCCTGAGTGATTTTCATTAAGAACAGATCATCTTTTTCTGACTCTCTAGGAAAGAATGAAAAAGGTTAAATCCGAGTCAACAACTCAACATGCAAGCGAAAGATGCAAAGGGGGCTAAAGTGCAAGGCTACGAAATTTTCACAGCCTAAAAATTTCACCTTGTGTGAGACAATCAGTCAGGGGAAAAAAATGATAATAATAAAAAAAAAAAAGAAAAAAAAAGTAACACAAAACGTGCCAGTGCAAAATCGCCTCAAGTCACTGGCGAAGTGTGCAATTTTTTACTATAGTTTAAATCTAAAAAAAAAGGTCGAATTCAAGGATGTTCATCGCACCAGCACACCTAATAGTTCGACCTTTTTCATGGATTTAAATGGACCAAATAAAACATTGCCAAATTGCCTGCTACTTCACTGCTTGCAACGGCGACTTTCGTTAAGGACCTAAGAATTGAGTTTTCAATAGGTATATATTTTTTTATATAAATATATTGACCCTTTCTCGTTTTTCCTTTTCATTGTTATTATTATTATTTTTTTTGTGTGTGTGTACAGATACACTGTGCAAAATTGTCGTTCATAGACAAATTGCCTTGGTCAGCAAAACTTTGTGGTTAGGTGATACATGATATTGGTATCCAAGTGTCACCCATCATCATTCTAAGTTTAACATATTAACCATAGCGTATTTTAGAAGCGAAATTTGTTTCATGCAGCGGTGCCTATAGAGATTGCGCAAAATTGAATAACTTCAGATAATTTTTTTCTTCTTTTCTTTACACGCGAATTTTCAAGAGCAGCTCAGGCTTCGGACGAAATTCGTATCAAGTTCGTTGACACACGAAAAACCACTCGATTTTTAAATTTTTTGACGAGTGTTTTCTAATGCAAATAACATTCACTTTAATACCTTTCTAAATAAAACTATACGTGATTGCAATGTTATGCGAGATATACCGTCTGAAGAGTGAGAAATCCTTGACATTCGATGATTTTCCAAGTTGGACTGCAGAGAGAGAGAAAGAAAGAGAAGGGGTGGGAGGGGGGGGGGGGTAGAACCGGCGATTAATTCGAGGGTTTTCCTCCTTTTAACTCTCAAATAAATGACGATAAATCATGATCAACACCTCTCTAACGCAAATATATTGGAAACATGTGACTGCAAAGTAAAGAGAGAGGTATTCTCTCAAAGGCAGTCCGTCCGAGGTGCAGCGGGGCAGTTGCAAGGGTCTGAAATGGTGTATTTTTTTTATAAATGTCCTTAATGGTGCTCTTGGTAACTTTTGTTGAAAGCGATTAAATAGTTTGTACTTGAAGCCAAAATTGGGAAACAAACATTAGAAAAGTGCGAAACTCACTCATAGACTTACAAAATTACCTTGAAGTTTAAGGCGTAAGTGGCGGAACTACGCAGGTACAGTCGGGGACAAAAAAAATGTCAGGCATCTCCTTGAAGTAGGCCACCCTCAATACTTATCTCAATGAATTTAAGCATTGCAGGTGGCCTCCCTCAAGGATTTGTCTGACATTCTATTTGTCTCTGACTATACCATAGGAGATTTTTATATCTAATTAGAGGCTTACTTCTCAGTGTTTCTTTAGAGTGAGTGACAAATTATACAGGAACCTCCCATAGTACCTTCACACAGCTCCGCCATCACGTCTTAAACTTCAAAGTCATTTTGTGAGTCTAAGAGTGAATTTCGCGATTTTTTAACGTGCATATCGGAATTTTTACTGGATTTAACTCAAGAATCAACTATTCAATTGCATATATAGCAAAAGTTAGCAAGATCCTCATTTAGAGCGCTTCACAGACCATTCTTCTGTTAATCATGAGTGGTGGTTGCAGGTATAGAGACCATAGGGTATAGGTCCAAAAACACACAGCACTTCTCTACCAGTGCTGTATATTTGATGGCATTATTTATTCAATTCACCGCGATGGTTCCACCGGTTGAGAAAAGATTACACTGTTGTTCAGTTCAACGGATAACTGTAAAACACGAAAATACTTACTCGCATCTGTATGATAAATTCTCAATCAAAGGAATAGGCGTTATATGATTAAATTATTATCAGCAAGTTTTTTAAAGTCACCGACGACTCCATTAGTTGAGAAAAGATTACAGATGAGAGTATTTTGAGCAGAAATGTCATACACTGAACTGAAGTGTATAATCTTTTCACAACCGGTGGAAATCATCGGTGAATTGAAGAATGTCATTAAATATAGACGGGACGGCAGCTCTGGTATCTGCTAAGTACAATATTGCGTGAGTTATATGCATTTGCTAAACGGGAGATCTTAGAGATATTATGGCCCGATCTGACTACAGTGCTCGCGATTTGCAATCTATTTTGGCTTTGGCATATTTTGCAATCCATTCAAAATTTCAAGCGAGCGTGCGGTGCGGTGTGCCTACCCTGCTCCTACTGCCTAGCGACTCGGAGAATTTCGCGAGGCTCTCTCTAATTGAAGAGGACAGAAGTGCTAGACGGAGAACCGCGAGAAGTGCGCGTGGAGTTATCGATGAAGCAGGGAGTTCACATCAGGAACACTACTCAGTATATGAGCCACAGCACAAGTATAGGGAAACGGGGGGAGGGGGGGGTATGTAAAAAAAAAATGGGGTTGCAGGATTTCGAATGCACCTAAGTGCAAATACCTAGTCTACTCCCCCCCCCCATCCACTACCCTCCTCCCCTGTCTTTCTTCATCTAAACTCAGTCTCAGTATGCTCTCTGAGTCTCTAATTCATTTTTACTTTCATGAAAATATCATTATAATGTTGAATGGGGGTTTGAAAAGTACGGGATGGAGGGGGCCGCGGAGGAAAGTGGGGAGGAACGCTGGCCGGAGGGGATGAGTTTGAAACTGTCAAGAGGGTAGAGGCATATATGTATGTGTGTGAATGTGTGTGTGTGTGTGTGTGAGAGAGTGACTACATATATACATATATAGTTTTCTATTTTTTCTCTTTCCTTCCTCTTACTCCTTTTTCCATCCGAGGCGCTTTGTCAACTATTTTTTAACCCCTCCGAAACGAGCGTTTTGCGAATTCGCTTTCTCTATAGAAATTAATTTTCCGCTTCTGCGAAACAAAAAAAAAAAAAAAAACTCTCAAACTCCGCGCAGTGGATCGATTTGCAGATATTCTCGGAAGAAACGCATTCTCTGTCTCTTGAAAGACTAGAAGTTGTTGTTTTCAATGTTTTCTGATTGAGTTTCAGTTGTATAAGTTGCAAAGTTGCAACTTGCACCCAATAACTACGACAAAAACAGTGGGGCGCGGCTACAACGCAATTCAGCAACTATGTCTTTTCGCCATTTGAATCAATGAAAAAGTATCGAATGCTCAGGGATTCGACAAATCTCCCCTTCGTCCATCGATTATTTTACGTAGGTTTAAATGGAGAGAGTCCGTTGTTGCCACATTGCACGGGCTATCACTGGGACAAAAAGAAAAAGAATGACTTGCCAAAAGACGCAGGGAATTTCTAAACAGCCGCGTTGCATGCAATCTTATACATTTAAACTCATTGAAAATATCCAATTATCAGGAGCGCAGTGTAGTGTACACCCGCAGATTTGATCTATAGCAGTGATTTAAAATGATTCGATCATATTGCCTCATACATTATGTCTTAGAAATGTTTATTACGCCCAAGTCAAAACAAAGACGGATAAAAAAAATCTGGCAACTGTGGATTCTTCTCATTTAAATGTATGAGGAACAATCGATTAGTAAAAGGGTTAGGCCCCCTTCAAGAATAGATTTTTGTCTCATACGTTCAAAACGGAGGATTGCATGGTTGCCAAAATGCTGGATCCGCCTTTGAGTAAAAAAAACACTCATCTCACATCCCTGAACAACAGATCCGCTTATAAGCCTGTGGTTGATAGCATTTCTCACTTTGATCAATGGAAAATTCTGCTAACCTACGATTGATGGTGGTTCTACGGTAATAGAGGACTTTCTACTGCGATACCAGTATAGAGAGGATTTGTGTGAGACGTGCTTTTGAGGCAGCACGGGCAGTAGCGTACGCAGGAATTTGTCTTCTCTCTCGCGCTCCATTAGAACACGTGTGTTAGAAAAGGACAGGAACAGGGGCTAAAATGTGAAATCAGCCCCTATTTCTCTCCTTTTCCAGCACATAGAATTACATTCAAACGGGAGTAGTGAAACAGAGACAAATTCCTGCGTATACGCTACTGAGCACGGGGGCAGCCACGATGGAAATCTTTTGGGGACAATTTTACACAGGCTCGGTTTGTTTGCCTCTTATGTTTTAACCTTCAAATTAAAAAAAAAAAGAGTTGTGACAGTTGGAAATTGGTTTTAAACAAAAGTGCAAGTGTTTTAGACTGGCTTTCTGGACACAGGATTCTAATATAACTATCCACGTGAGACGAAAATTTGCTTGTTTCTGTTATGTGTCAGTTTCTTTGTCGAGGAAATCTTTCTAGAAGAAACGGTTGTATCGATTTCTGTGTCCAGATAGCCCCTCTAAAACACTTGCACATTCGTTCACAGTCAATTTTAAATGTATTTGTCTCCATTTTTTTTTTTCAAAAAAAGTGAGGCAAACAAACCGAGCCTGTGTGAAAAACGTCCATGAGAGATTTCCAAAGTTTCAATATCACGTCCCGCAAATCCTCTGTATCGCTAAAGCTCGTTGCAAGAACCCTTATTTGTGATTTGAGGTTAAAACATTCGAGGCAAACAAACCAGAATCAGGCCCGCAAGCTGCCTCACTTTGGGATAGCACTTATGACATGGATCAGCCTCTCTATTGCTATAGACAGTTTTAGTGCGAAGTCAACGGTTAGCCAACAACCACAACAATGCACACGCCGGTCGCAATCGGTTGTGATAAAACTCGCGTAGCGTTCCAAACTATCTCACTCGCTCTTCCGTGCCCCTTATGTATACCTATCTCTTTCTAGTTTCGAAATTCGTATACAGGGCCTTGTTTTACGACATATTATTATCAAAATCGCGTTCAGCCAAAATTCAGTCAGGAATTCCGTTCAGCCAAAAAATTTCACTCAAGATGTCTCTATCCACGATTACTGAAATTAGAGTGAGATGACAGTACATGGGGGTCACGTGAGAGCGAGAGAGACAAACTACTGTCTTTGTTTGGAACGCTCATCACCGGCTGCCGCCGTTACTAAAACCCTCTATAACTTGTTAGTTTCGAGTTTCGACCCACTGAGCTCCGACACTCTTCGTCATCCCGTCATTCGCGCGACTTCTGCAGCTCGGCTAAGTTCGGTCTCAGGCGGGTGCGAGCGGATACGCTGCCGCTGCTCCTGCGCTGGTCCGGGATCGGGCGCTTGAAATAGTTGCACTTTAGTAGTTTTCTCTTCCGACATTAGGCGTGTATACTTTTGTGCCTGCGTAATTATGTTCCTATGTTCGCAGGCTCCCTTTTAGCACAGCCTCCCCTCCGTCCCCCACTCTGCCATTCATCACCTCCTACCCTTCATTTTATTTTGTTTTTTGTTGTTGTTTTTTTTTTTTTTTTTTTTTTTTTTTTTTTTTTTTGTTTGTTAAAAGTAAAAGTTGAATGTCCCGTCAAGTTCGGAGGGAATCGTATGTTTTTGCCTTACAAGCATATCTCAACTCCATCGGCCCTTCTGCTACCCTCCCCTCCTGACATCTAAAAAAAAAAAAGACAAAATGGAAAAGAAAGGGGGGGGGAGAAAGAGGAAGACAAAATAAGGAAGTTTCTTACATTCCCTCCTCTTACTTATACTTTTCCTTTCTTAGGCGTAATTCAGCAGCGTCGCGTGCAAGCCGGCAACGCAGCATTTCGTCCATTTGATTCCATGTAAAATATCGATTCGAGGGAGTGCACTGTGCACCCCCAACGTTTCGACCCTTTTCATGGGTTTTAATGGACCAAATGCAACGTTGCCAGATTGTACGCGACGCCAATGGCGTAATTATTATTCTTGGTTGTCGGATCACAGAGCGGCCGTTTTGCGTAAATTAATGGCTTTTGTCAATTCACCGATGATTCTACTGGTTGAGAGAAGATTGCACAGTTCAGTTCGATGTATGATTATAAGGAATGAAAATACTTGCCTCTGTAAACTTTTTTCAACCGGTGGAATCGTCGATGACTTTAAAACACTTGCGGATATTTTAATAATTTAACGGCGATTGCACCGATATGAGAAAAGGTCGCAGATCAGAGTATTTTCGTGTAGTGCCTTCATACGCTGACTTGAACTGTGTAATTTTTTCTCAACCGATGTAATCATTAGTGAATTGAAAAATGCCTTTAATTATATACGCAAAACGGCAGCTCTGTCTGATTATGCATCAGAACCAGTAGCAGTGCGTTCAGTCAGGCAACATTGCACCTGCTCCGCATTTAAATTTTAAAGTCATGAAAAAGATTGAACTTTTAGAGTGGCATATTGCACTCCGTCTAACCGATACTTTGCGTGGGTTTAAATGAACGAAATGCAGCGCTGCCAGATCGCATTGCGACGCCACTGTTTGGCAACCATTATGTCATTTCAATCATTGGCGGATCCAGCAATCCGATGACTACGCATTCTTCGCACACTTGAATATATGATAAACAATCGATTCTTGAAGGGCCTGTAGCCCCGTGACTAATCGATTATTTCTCATGGAATCAGGTGGGAAGAACTGGTACCACTTTTTCTGGGTCACTGGATCCGCCAAAGATTTAAAAATGTGAATCATAATCGATTCTTGGAGGGACAGTTTATGTCTGCGTCCAAAATAATCGATTATTTGACTTAGGTTGACATGCAGAAATTGATAATATCGTGGCACATTGAACGAGTTGATATTAGTAAAATACGCGCGGTTGCCTACCCAGGGATTAGTATTCTCAGATCCTAGATGCACTGGCGAATCCAATGGATCGTCCCTCTCTCTCTATGACCATTTGAATGCATGTGTTAGAAAAGGATAGAAGAGGGGGCGAAAATCACGTGACTGCCCCTAATCGGTCCTTTTCTAACACACACCTTCTAATGAGAGAAGAGAGAGAAAAACATGTTTCTGAATCCGCCAATGGATGCGAAACAAGCAGTTGTATCTAAGTGATTCCCCTTTCACCCCTCCTCGGACACTGTCCGTGATCTCAATTAATTTTTACTCGAATTAGGAATTGAATTGCGAGATATCTTCTTACGTAACCTAGTATAGTTTCGTAAAATAAAAGATGTTCTTACTTACTTACAAGTAGTATAATCTTTAAAATATGTCAACTCCAAGCGTCGTCACTTTAAAAGCACGATTCTTAAAGCTAGGCACACACATTATACCGTGATTCCGGGCAAAACTCACATAGAGCCGATACTTGTACATGACGCCACCCAAATGCTGTTCTAAATTTCGTCTTTATCGGGTGATTTGAATGACATAACAAGAACTTACGCAATACATCGGATAAACTAAGATACTCACTCGCATTTATATGTATTGAAAAGACGCCAGACGGCCAAAGCCGTCAAAAATTACGACTTTAATTCTCAACCAATTTTATTTTGATGGGTGGTGGTGGCTCAAAAACTCCGTACAAAAATGACGGAGGCGCCAACACAGTAAGGTCTGCGATAAAAAAAAAAAAAAAAAAAAAAAAAAAAAAAAAAAAAAAAAAAAAAATGGCAAAAGTCAGTGGGGGGAAAAAAATAGTAAAAAATCATCGATTTTTGCCTTGTAAGCTTAATGTAAAACTTTTCAGTGACACATCTTGGGTTTAAATTACTGGATAAAAAGTTTTCTCTGTGATTAAAATTGGGATATTAAAAGTTTATAATGATAAATGGGGATCTTGCAAACTTTTGCTGTAAAGAAAGAAATAATACAGTCTGATGTAGAGACCAAAAAATGTAGAGACATCACGAAAATCACACCAAGAAAGTCTAAAATTCAGTAATAAACTCATATAACTGCTACAACGGCAAGATCGTAATGGCGGTTCAACGCAGGTATCAAGGGAGATTCCTGTCTATTATATGTCACTTCCTCTACGGAAACGTCTCTCTGCCATTAAGCCCGATTCTAAGAGTGAGTTTTGTGATTTTTTAGTGTTTTCATCGTCATTTTCACTGGTTTTTATGCAAGAATCAACTTTCCAATCCCCTGTAGCAAAAGTTTGCAAGCGTCCCATTACTCTATGAAGACGAAATTTAAACAATGACTTTAGTGCGGCGATATCTGTCTGACTGCGTAGTCTCTGTATGAGTTTTATTGCCTGAAGTTACAATAAATTTCTTTCTACTTTCATCATTTTGGTTTTACTAATGGTTTTACTAATAAGCTATCACTACACATGTTATTTATTTACTGCTTAAAGGTACTATGACTATGAAAAAAAAGTCTCCACATCAAAATCGTTCTTGAAAAACTTTTCTATTATTTTCTGAAGAATTTTAGATTTTTTATTTAAGGCATGCTTCCAAGTGGTAATTCTGTTAGACCACCTAAATAATGCAAAATTCTTTAAAATTGACCGATTTTTGAAAAAAAAAAAATGAAAATTTCTATCAGGATATACCTTCTTTTGAAAGTCATAATACCAACATGACGTTTTTGGAGCAACCACTCCTATTCCCATTCATATTGGATTCAATCGTAGCAGTGGCGGCTCGTGCGATGTAGTAAAGATGTATGCTCTCCAATTAAATCTACGTAAAGTAGTCGATCGTTAGAGGATTCATTGAATTCCTGACAAATCGATACTTTTGCATAGGTTCAAATGAAAAAAAAAAAAAAAAAAAAAAAAAAAAGAGGTTGCCAAACAGCACGAGCCGTCACTTGTATAAAAGATCAGGTGCAAGGGGCAAAAGCACAGTTTTGCCGGGCTCAGAATGAGCTCGACGTCGCGTCATGGACACGGTCAAGGCAAGATAAAAAAAAAGAAAAGTGGCAATGTGGCAGTTTGTCCATTTAAACCCCTTGTAGAACTCGAACTTGGGGTATTCGGTGGACACCCAGGAATTCGAGCTTCCACACGGGTTCTAATGATCTGAATGAGACGTTGCCAGACTGAAAACATCACATGCACACACACTAAGAGCTCAGTCCTTTTATTGTTTTTCGCGTCTTCTCCGTAAGGCGGATCCAGCAATCTGGCAACTGTGAATTATTCCCATTTGAATGCATGAGAAACAGTCGATTAGTAAAAGGGCCATGGCCCCCTCAAGAATCGATTCTTTCTCATACGTTCAAAAGGGATGAATCCATAGTTACCAAGTTGCTGGATCTGCCCATGTCTCCTGCACGACTATACCGCAACAGGATACTAGTTAAGTTATCTGACACCCCCCCCCCCCCTCCCATAAATCGCCATGCAGCCACCTATTTCCCCCGGCCACGCCTGGCTCTATTCCACTGCAACTTCTAGTCTCCTGATGTGACCCCCACTCTGATGAAAACTCATTTTGTCTCATCGAGGATATAGTAATGTAATCAACCGCCATCAATTTTCACTCGGTCTGGAGCGCATTGTGTTTGCATGCCGAAACGTAATAATAAAAACGTCGCGTCGCCGCGTACATACAGGGTGTCCATGAAGTAAGTCCCTACTTATTTACAAATGCATTTACTAAGCTGATGAGCAATATTGGGAAATGTCTTTCACCTCACGGAGTCTCGAGGAAACATATTGGCACTCTTGCCCCCTCCCTTTCTCTCTTCCTTAAATCAGCAATAAATGGAAAAAAAAGAAGCAAGAAATAAGTAGTGGTAAAACATGCGATCTGGCAGTGGAGCAATTTGTCCATTTGTCTGTATATGTATACAGGGTGTCCATAAAGTACGTTACCAATTCTTAACAATGCATTTACAAAAGCTCATGAGCAATTTCTAAAAATGTCTTTCAAGGGGTTTCAGGTAAACACATTGAGGCATCCCCCCCTCTTCGTCAAATGAGCAATATAGATGAGACAACAAAGCAAGAAATAAGTATAAAAGTGCAATTTGGAAATGGTGTAATTTGACCTTTTGCCTATTATTAGACCTATATGCAAAAACTCGAATTGAAGAGTGTTAACCACACACCCAATCGTTCGACATTTTTCATCGGTTTATTCGGATAAAATGAAACGATGATAGATTGGTTTCTTCCAGTGGCGTAGCGTGTAATTGGACAACGTTGCAGTTTGTCCCTTCAAACCCACAAAAAAGACCGAACTATTGGGTGTTTAGTGAACACCTTTGCATTTGACTTATTACACGAGTTTAAATGGACACGTTGCCAAATTGCACTCTACGCAATTTTTTTCTTCGCCACTAAAAATAAGGAAGAACAAATGTGTCAGAGTAAAAACCCAGAAAATAAGTTGCGAACTACTTTGTGCACACCCTGTAGATGCAATACTCACACACACTCACGCCACAGTGTGTGTGTGAGTGTGTGTGTCTGTGTGGAAAGAGAAGAATTGTAGCTAATGTAGGAGTAATGCACTTAAATATAAGACAAGAATTATTCATTTTTCGAAGAACAATGGTAATCCGGTAATTTTAAGCCACCATTCCTCGAAGCATTGACTTCATCTAACTCTAGTTTCGTCCTAATTTCGTACTTTGAATGTGAACGACTCTATTATATTAAAATTGTTTCACTGTCATCAATTTTTTGTTACATGTTTCAAGGTTTCAATTCTTTGACGAAAAACTGTGCAGATGGAGAAAAGGAAAGCTATTGGATGGCCATCGGTCGTCCTTCTCTCTCTTTTCTCATTTGAGTGCATATGTGTTAGAAAAGGATCGAAGAGAGGGCGAAAATCACGTGACTGCCCCTGAACTGTCCTTTTCTAACACACGCGTTCAAACGGGAGAAGAGAGAGAAGGACAAATTCCTGGATCCGCATGGATGGCATATTTCAGCTGTGAGAGGATCGTCGTTTCAATGATCTTATATTTCCACGATTTTCGCGGAAGTCTAGGAAAATCCAGAAATGGCGGCATTTCATGGAAATCTGACTCATTTTTGGAAAACAAACGGCGCGCATTGATGTCCCAAGTCTACGAACAAATCTATCTTCAAACCGAACGAGGATTTTATAAAAGAAGATTTCGGCTTAAAAATATGACGTGAGTTAGATTTCCCATTCCATTTCCTGCTTATTTCGCGCTATTATGTTTTCGCTTGCCTGTTTTGCAATTTTTTTAAAATAATAAGAATTGAATCGAAGAAAGGGACCTACGAATAGTATACATATAACCGGAATTGTATGAGCAACTCGCGCATGCGTATCTACAACGGTGTTGTCAAATTTGGCGGGAAATTGACAAAAAAAAATTACATTGAGTTAAATGGAAAAAAATGCGTATAATGGCACACAACGGCGTGTAGTAGCCCTGATTTCAATTTTCAACACAATGAGAAAAAAGTTCCTGTTAATTCAACCGTACGTATATTTAATGCTTACTTAACTGGAATTCCAGTTGTTTCGACAAGAATTACGGATATTTCAACAGGAATTCTTGTTATTTCAATAGGCATTCCTGTTATTTCACTAGGAATTCCTGTTACTTTTGACCAGAATTGCTTGTTGTCGTGACCCGGATACCTGTTCAAATAACAGGAATTTCTCGTTAAAATAACAGGAACCCCTGTTAAAATAGTATTAAAAAGATGCCAGGTTACGGCAACAAGACATTTTTCTCAATGGCATAAGCTTCCTGATTGATTTTCTTTATTATTACCTAATTTTGCATGTATTCTTACTTTCGAGTCCACTTTATCGCAGGTTTGTGTAGAAATTGGCCCTCAAATGCCAAGAAGCCCCTTCATTTACTCAAGGGGCAACCATCTCAACTTCTGAGTGGGGACTTTTTTTATATTCACCCTGTATTATACATGTCAACGCTTCTACGCGGTGACTTGACTTGACTTGACTCATAAACTAGTCCGAACTGCTCAAAGTCGTCGCACCTATACGCCAATCGCGCTGAAATTCGAGATTTTGGAGGTAAACTGCGATTTTTGTTTTTTGTTTGGCTCTACACCTTCCTGCCACCACCAGGAAGAAAAATGAGTAAAAAATCGAAAAATCATCAGAAATTGCGGAATTTTGTGCGGTGAGATTTTTAGGCGATGAGAAAACCAATTCTCGAGAGGGCCGACCTCGCCTCGAGTATTCGCGGACAAATACGCTGAGCTCAACACGATAATAAGCCTGATTGACAAAATTTTCACACGAATTAAAAAAAAAAAAAAAAAAAAAAAAAAAAAAAAAAAGAGAAAAAAAATTACCTATATTTTATAAGATATCATGATTTGCTGCGTCAAATTCCACGATTATATTTTTCACTATTTGAAATATTGTATACTCAGGTGGGGTAATATCTTCTTTCGGCAAATTTTTGCTGCATGGGTGGCCTCAATAAACGCAGAGAAAAGCGCAAAGGGCTACAAAAACGTTCTTAAATTGGCGGCAACCAGTCTCCACAGATTTAGTTTTCTGTCGGTCTTAAGCAAAAAGTAATTTTGGAGTTTCCCGATCTAAGGTAACCATTTTACTGAGGAAAAATGCTTGTCACTAGTTACGGAGTTAGACCGCATTGCACTGCCACTCTAGAAAAAATTGATAGCTCGTTGTTCTAGACAGCACGGCACCAGTGATGCACGTGATTAAAATAACTGCGCGTAGTTTAGATTTGGGCTCGTTTATCGCAATTTGTTTGGTTCAATGTCGATTTGTCATCAAGAGTTGAATAAAAAAAAAAAAAAAAAAAAAAAAAAAAAAAAAAAAAAAAAAAAAATGAGAACAGAAAGAGGAGTCAAAAAGTTGAAGCGCAGACAAACAAAGCTAGACGAATTAAAGACCGATTAAAAGTGTTAGCAGTCCGCGAAATTTTATTGGAAATTAAACTCGGGCCGATGATAACATTAGACCCCTAAAAAATAATTAATGGTTCATAGCTCATTAAACTCTGTGATAATTGTGCAATTTAATTTTTTTTTCTCTTTTTTATGGCGGGAGAGATTCAGCTCCTTCTCTATACCCCTCTCTACTCTCTTCCCCCACTCTTCCTACATCTCCCTTCTTCCAGCCCACCTCATCTCTCCTCATAAACTGAAACTCTAGTCCAACTCAGTAATAGCTTTTGTCTCCTTGAAGAGTTTTTCTGTTTTTTTGTTTGTTTTTGTTTTTGTTTTTTTTTTTTAAGCTGAATCGAATTTAAACCACCCGAAAGTATTTCCCCACCATATGCGCCATGCGGGTAAATGTGATGAAGAAAGTCTGAGCGCAATTCAGAGTCGAATCCGGGTAATTTCATCTGAGGAATTTTGACTTAAGTGTTTTTTTTTTTGTTTTTTGTTTTTTTTTTTTTTTTTTTGTTTTTTTTTTTTTACAAATTTAAGATGATCAACAAAAAAAATATGACGATATGTCTAGTTGACACACTACATTTACGTTTGTTTACTTCGGAAATTTCGTGCGAGATGGTGAGTTGCCGTGTTAAACAAATGAAAATTACTGCAATCAAATACGTTTTATGGCCTCGAAATCTGCGATTTTTGGGTTTCCGCCCCTAAAAAAATTCATGAAAGTCTTTTAAGTACTTTAACAGAAAATGTTCGAAATTGTTCCGAAATTTTTCGTTGCGTATTGCCAAAAGTGGAATAACTAGGTATAGTTACCGAAATTTGATACTGATTACATTATTAAAACTTCCGTAAGACGAAAATTTGTTGAATTTTAAGATTGGCGATTTGAATAGTAAAATTACCAAGATAGTGAGATAAAAGTCATTAATGAAGAAAAGATGCGAGGGAGGTCACTCGTCTTCAGAGAAAGTTGATGCCTCAGCAGTGAAAACGATAGAAATGACTCATTTCTCGAAGCAAAGTATACAGTCTTAAAAGCCCATCAATAAGTGAATATTTTCACGCTGTTGGACAAAATTATCGCTCAACAACCTTGACGGTGATTATTTAGATTCTGATGGGTTCGTCGCGAACTTTCGCGACATAACGGCACGGAAATTCTCTCCTTGCGCTGTGCTGTGCTCCAACTGTCTGTTCACGTTTTCTTTGTTGAAGATTCAAAAACCGAAATCCACTGCTAAGAATGCACAAATTTCGAATATTTATATAAAAATGTATGACGCTACGAAACGCACAAATCCGTATCAATGGCGAAGCGTGCAATTTGGCGACATGGCATTTTGTGCCTGTAAACCCACAGAAAAGGTCGAATTCACGATACGCCGAATTCCAGATAGTTCGACATTTTTCGTGAGTATTAATGAGCCAAAAGCAACGCTGCCAGATTGCACGCTTCGCCATAATGAACTCAAGGTATCGATAGAGAGAAGATTCGGGATACAAAATTGATGATCGTGACTTACTTCTAAAATTGTAGGTCGAAGATGTGGAACGGAAAAAAAAGAAAAGAAAGGAAAAAGAAGAAGAAGAGGGAGTAGAAGAAGAAGAAGAAAAAGGAGTATAGGAAGGAGAAGAAGAGGGAGAAGGAGTAGAAGAAGAAGAAAGAGAAGGAGTAGAAGAAGAAGGAGAAGAAGAAGAAGAAGAAGGAGAAGGGAAGAAAAAGCAAAAGAAGAAAGAAGGAGTAGAAGAAAGAGTAGGAGAAGGAGAAGAAAGAAGGAGTAGAAGAAAGAGAAAGAGTAGAAGAAGAAGAAGGAGAAAAAGAAAGAAGGAGAGGAAAGAGAAGGAAGAATGAGTAGAAGAAGGAGTAGAAGAAGGAGAAGGAGTAGAGGAAGTAAAAGGAGTAGAAGATGGAGGAGAAAAAGAAAGAAGTAGAAGAAGAAGAAGAAGAAGAAGAAAGAAGAAGAGGTGGAAAGAAGGAGGAAAAGAAGAAGAGAAAGAAAGAAGAAGGTGAAGAAGAAGAGGAGGAAAGAAGGAGAAAAACATTCAACTGCTGAAGTGGAGTCATCTACACTCTAGTGCCACGTAATGTATGACAGAGCTCCCTTACGGGTATAGACTATAGAGGTGCACGGTGCACCGGTGCAATGTGGATAGTGCGCACAGAGATAGATATAGGTAACACTCTAGGTCGTAAAATACATTATTGACGCAATCACTTGTGCTATGCTTTCCGATTGGTGTAAGTGTGTACAGTATGTATTATATTGTAAAGCGAAGTTCAGGAGAGCGATCCAACACTACGGAACCTTCGATTTTGTTCAAAGAGAGTGAAAGTGGTGTAGGTCAGGCACACAGGACTCGGGCGATGCGATGTGCATTGACGGCGCGGCGGCCGCTCCGACTCCCGATGAGATCCGCGCACATGAACGGCGGCGGACGAGCGCGGTCGGTCGCGGACTCGCGGTGTCCATGCCCTCTCACAGCACAGTGGACGGCAATATGAAATCCTGGACATTATCAGGACTTGCTGCAGACAAATGGATTATTCGAAAAAAAGGGGCATACAACGAGCTTAAATGAAAGAGGTTCCTTCATTTTTTTTTATCGATGCTTCTCACAGTGCCTCTTCGTATTGTTAACTCTCTCTCTCTCTCTCTCTCTCTCTCTCTCTCTCTCTCTCTCTCTCTCTCTCTCTCTCTCTCTCTCTCTCTCTCTCTCTCTCTCTCCCCCTAGTAAAAATGTTCCATGACCAATTTTAATGGAAATTGATGCAATTATCGTAGAAATCAAGTATTTTTCCAGGGAAACTTTATCAATTTCCATGGACAACACACCGATTTCCATGGAAATATGCGTGATTTCTATGGAAAAGTACTCGCTTCTCATGGGAAGTTGAGCAATTTCCATGGAAATCTATGGAACTGGGGCCAGAAGGGAAATAAAAACCCGAAACTTTTCGATCAAAGTACAGGATCTTCGGATGGATAAAATAATGTGAGTCTGAATGTCAGTCAAATTTGTTCTTTGTTTTTTTATGTGTTTTATCCACCCGACTGATGAAAATCCTGTAATTTGATCAAGACGTTTCGGGGTTTTATTTCCCGGCTTAGTTCCCATTTTCTGTCTCATTATTATAGTTATTTGGCCAATTTAGATTTTCTCGTATGTATGTATCTATCTATCTATCTATCTATCTATCTATCTATCTATCTATCTATCTATCTATCTATCTATCTATCTATCTATCTATCTATCTATCATAACAAAACACAAATCATGGCCAAAAATTTATACAATGAATACCTTTAGAGTTGGCCAGACTTTCAGAGAGATCCATGTCAGAAGTTCCATGGAAAATAAAAACATTCAACGTCATTTTAATGTTGTTTTATGCTTTTTTGGCTATTTGAATCTCCAACCTTTAGAGTCTGACCAACTCTAAAGGTATTCATTATCTATCCATCTATCCATCTATCTCAGTGGCGCAGCGTGCAATTTGGCAACGTTGCAGTCCGTTCATTTAAACCCATGGAAATTATCGAACTTAGCTTGGGTGTTGGGTGAACACCTTCGCATTCGACCTTTTACGTGGGTTTAAATGGACCGAGTACAACGTTGCCAAATTGCACGCTGCGCCACCGCTCTATCTATCTATTTACCTATCTATCTCTGTCCAAGAAGTGAGACAAACAGTTTTAGTCTGTGCGCTACTATAAAATGGCAACATCGCGATTTTCGACCCCACAGCGGCACGGCAGACGCGACCGCGGGGCCCATGCCGCACGTTGTGCTTGAGTTGGGCCTGGCCACTTTG
The DNA here is from genome assembly GCA_011764245.1 of Trialeurodes vaporariorum. NCBI lineage: Eukaryota > Metazoa > Arthropoda > Insecta > Hemiptera > Aleyrodidae > Trialeurodes > Trialeurodes vaporariorum. The sequence goes on from VMOF01000002.1 coordinate 44,619,867, forward strand.
CTCATCGGACAGACAGTGACAAAAAAAAATAGCAAAGAGAGAGAGAAACAGACAGAGAGAGAAAGACAGATAGGAAGAGAGAGAGAGAGAGAGAGAGAGAGAGAGAGAGAGAGAGAGAGAGAGAGAGAGAGAGAGAGAGAGAGAGAGAGAAAGACAGAGAGAGAGAGAGAGAGAGAGAGAGAGAGAGAGAGAGAGAAAGACAGAGAGAGAGAGAGAGAGAGAGAGAGAGAGAGAGAGAGAGAGAGAGAGAGAGAGAGAGCGAGAGAGAGAAAGAGAGAGAGAAAGAGAGAGAGAGACAATCCTCCGATCAGTTATGCTTTGTACTTGGCTATGGTCAAAGAACTGGCATCTGATTAAGTAGGTCGCGAATTCATCTCCCCGGTCCCCGCTCGACATCCTGTTGCAGTTTGCAGTTCTCTCGGCGGCGACTCCGTCCTATCCTATTCCTATCCTATTCCATCCCACCTCTTCTCCTGGCTCACTGGCCGCTTTGGTGTACCCGTTTGTCGTAGCCGCCTGCCGCAGCGGCCGCGCCGAATGGCCATTGGTTGGTTCATTCGATGTGCATCGCTGGTACTCCTCTGTGTTCCAGCCCAAATCCAACTACCATCGTTGCCATTTAACCAACGGTTCGGATAAACTAGAGTCCCTACTTAATACTTATCAGCACTGGCGCAACCAGAATCTCTTTCACCTCTCTCATTTCCCATTTGAATGTGTAAGTAGGAAAAGGACAGAAAGAGGGGGTTATATCCCCTTGTCCATCCTTGTCTATTATACGTTTTTTAATGGAGAAAAGAGAGAGATGAAGAAACTGTCGGTGCGCTCCTGCTTATCAGCGCTGCCGTTCCGTGTATTTCAATGAGGTTTTTCAATGTGTCTGTTGAGTACTTTTGCCACAACAATATAGAACCTTGATTCTTACGTATAATTCGGCGAAAATGACGATCTGCACATTAAATTCGTTCAAAACCCACTTACTAGCTTAGGTAAATATTTCAATTTCAAACAGCCCGCGATTAACTATGGACACTTTTTGCACCGGCACATTCCTATAGACGGAACCACGGTGTACATGTAACATTGTAACATCGTTGATGTTAACATCCATGATTGTAACTACAAAAAATGATGAGACTTCCTTCTAAATACATGAAATATTCGCTGCACTTACCTACTGTCTGGTCTTTTCTGGCTTATCAAAGATTACAAAAATATACAAGGATATTGTATGCATCTAAACAAAACATTCAATGTAAGTTTGTTGATGTTTCTATAAACGCGGTGGTTCCGTCTATGTAGTTGTATGTCCTTGATAATAGTGTCTAGTGTAGTGTAGGTTGTTTGAAATGGAAGTGATTTCCTGAATTAATTAGTGAATTTTGAAAGTTTTAAATATGCGCATCGTTATCTTCACCAAGTTTTACGTTAGAATCAATCTGTCATATTGATGTAACAAAATTGCGCAACAGATCTATTCATTGATGACTCCACCGGTTGGCAAAACATTGCACAGTTCAGTTCAGTTTAAAGACTGTGATGCACGAAAATGCTCACATCTGTAATCTTTTCTGAATCGATGTAATCACCGTAAAAGTATTAAAAAATCCGCAAGTTTTTTTAAAATCATCGACGACTCTACCTGTTGAGGAAATATTATATAGATAAGCGTATTCTCGTGCATTACGGTCATAATGTTCCTCGACCGGTGGAATCACCGGTGAATTGAAAAATGCCTTTGAACATGCACGGAATGGCAGCTCTGTTTTTTACACTATACTAGAGTTGGACCGTATACAATGGCTCTTCTTCCTCTTCAAAACGAGCTGTATAAGATGAAGGAGGGGTGGGCGTTTGAGCTCGCCTCCTCCAGATTCTCTGCATTCCATGAAAGTTGCACCACAGAATACTATACACATAAGAAACTTATCACTTTGAAGCATTTTTTTTTTTGGCCCACCATTTAGAGAAGCTTTAAACTGTCCTCAGGCTACGAGATGCGAAAGACAGAGACAGAGCTACAAAACCGCCATTTTGAAAGGATATATACTAAAAAGTACCGAAATAATAATTCCGTTTTGATTGCATAAGTTCAGTGTTGCACCAAATAAATGCTGAAATAACCCCCTTTAAAATCTATTGGAGCTGTTGCAAACTTTGATGGCTACAGGCTTATGAATAGTTGGTAATGGGGCAAAACCCTGTAAAAATGAAGATAAGCACACTAAAAAATCACGAAATCCACTCCTAAACCTATAAAATGCTTTCAAACGCGAAACTGTAATAGCGGTGATTACCGCCTTTTACATTGGGTTTCCCTATCGCTCAATAAGCTTAATCCTCACGAGGTGTTCTTGCGATACCACACAAGAAGAAGAAAAAGAAGAAGAAGAAGAATAAGAAGAAGTATACAACTACCTTAAGATCTAGGTGGTAATCACTGTCATTAAGGTCTCGCGTTTGAAATCATTTTGTGAGTTTGGGAGTGGATTGCGTGATTTTTTAGTGCGCTTATCGTAATTTTTACAGGATTTTACCCCATTCTCAACTAACAATAACCCTGTAGCAAAAGTTTGCAACAGCTCCATTGTAAGTTAATATGTTCTGTCATTCTGTATCGTGGAATTGATATCTTACCCTTTCAAATCGATTGCCCCCCTTTTGGTGAAACAGAAACAGTATCTAAAATACTAATTAATAAGTGAAGATTTGGTTAATTTCTTGCGTGTGTGCTCTAAATGAATAAGTACAGTTCATTCGCGCAATTTTTACGTGCGACCCATAAACGTGAAAGCACGTCGCACGTGCTTCATTGCTGCGGCGTGACTGCTGTAGGAATATTCTGAAATTGAGTTTATTGTTAATTTAAGTGTTTTTAAATTTAATCATAGACTATAATCAATGACAACTGCGTTGAGGCCGTGGTTTGTGTGATTCAGACACCATATCGCAGTGCCAATTGCCAAATCATTTTCATCGTACAAGCAAATTACATGGGGACGAGTGACTCACAGGCTGATGTTAATGCAAAAGAGCTCTGATAACACTATCACATCCACCATTAACTTGCGCCAACGTCAAAACAAATTATTTTGCATTTAAAATGCAATTCACTATAGACGTTTTCTTTATAGCCGGCGTCGCAGACATACTAAACAATTTGTTGGGTTCCTTGAAAGCAGGTGCGCGAAGATCATTTTATGGTATACACTGGCGCAACCAGGATCTCTTCTATCTCTCTCATTTCCCATTTGAATGTATAAGTAGGAAAAGGACAGAAAGAGGGGGTTTTATCCCCTTCTCCATCCTTGTCCAACGTATACGTTTCTTAATGGAGAAAAGAGAGAGATGAAGAAACTCTCGTTGCACTACTGACGGTATATGAATCTCGAAAGAGTACGGTATAAACGGACCAATCGAATGATTCGTTATTACTGTCGAAAGTAGCAAAACTGGTCTTAACGGTGTCTAGTATATAAGCGAACCAAAAACACATCAGTCACAAATTAGAAAACTTCTAATCTAATCTATAACCTAAAGTAACCTGATTCACAACAAAAAACCTGCAGTAAACCCAAAAAACGTCCCCTCGGCGCTATAGTTCTCAGGTTAGGATATCCTCAACAGACCCCTCAGTTAAACAAATTCTAAACTATTCTAACGGAACCTAATAAAATTTACGTCAAAAAAGCTTTGAGGACAAACTATGAGGACCCTAAAAATGTCCTAAAAAAAAACTGTGGGCAAAAACTTTGGTAGAAAAAACACCCGGCAAACGGGCAAAAGTACTTCCAAGAAAAAGGCAAAAGTAGTACATAGTAGTAGGTGGTAGTAGGTTTTACTTAAGTAAAACTAATCGAAGGTTTTGTACGCCTAAGTAAAGAGATTTTTCAGGGTGAACCAAATTTTTTGGTTGGCTCAACTAAAGTCTTTTACTGTGTCATTTTTCAGCCAAAAAAGCTTTGACAGCGTTACCAAAGCGTTGGTTTCTACTTTTTGCTGTGTGCCAATGTGTTCTTTTTATATTTTTTTTCAGCGCATAAACGGCGTTTCAAATGTAAACAGAAAAAATAGAAAAAAAAAAAAACGCCACTCAGATAGCGCTGTCAAATCCTTTGGTAGAAAAATGAGCCAGCAAAAAATTCAAGTTGAGCCGACCAAATTTTTGGTTCACCTAGCAAAATCTCTCTAGTTAGGAGTACAAAAACTTTTGCTGGCTCAGCTAAGGTCTTTTGCTCGGTCATTTTTCTACCAAAGGTTTTTACAGCGCTACACAGAAAAAAAAAAAACAGAGTAAAACACTTTGCTAGCGCTGACAAAACCTTTGGTAGAAAAATGACTTTAGTTGAGCCAAGCACATTTTCGGTTTACCCAGATTCGCTTTCATGAAGTATTTTGCTGTGTCAAAAGGTTTTGTCAGCGCTCCCAAAGTGTATTTTGCTGTTTTCTCTGTGTACCAAAGTATGTTTCTGTTTTTTCTATGTGGAACAAGAGCGTCCTGAAAAAACTCCGTTTATGAGTAGATACAGACACTCACACAATCGCACTCTGCATCACCACCACCACCACCACCGTTCGCCCAGTAGATTTGACACACCGAAAGCGTCCACACTTGCGCAATACAGGCACTGTCAGGCCGGGACGCGCGGTGTTTTGTGGCGTGAGAGAGAGAGAGACAGAGAGCGAGGAAGAGGGGTGAGAAGGGGGGGCAGAAGTGCAGCGAGCGAGCGGGAGCAGAGGACAGCGCATTGAAGGCCGCGGCAGTTCTCCTTCTCGCGCTGCGCCCGCGCCGTGAGCAGTTTGTGAGTTGCACTGTGGCGCGGCAGCGCGCGGACTTGCATCGATGCCGCTGCGCTTTTTTTTGCACGGTCGCGACTCGCGAGTAGTTGCAGGGCAGGCCGGCCGGCGCGCGGCGTTGCCAGTTGTAATCGTACAAATTCGTAAAACGTCGACCACGGAGAAGCCCGCGTGCAGTGCAGTGCAGTGCAGCACTTCACGGCGAAACGAAAATCCCGCGCTGTTCGCCGTGTTGCCGAATTGCGCCGTAAAGCACGCGAGCCAGCTCTTCTCATGTTTCTCACTCGGGCAAGCGGTCCGCCAGAGCTGCCGTTTAGAGTACAATTTAACCCTTTCCGTCACAGTGTCCATTACAATGTACGACCATTTTACATGGATCCTTATGGAAATTCGGAAAAATTGACTCGCACATGAAATCATACGAGAAAAGTTTCTTCAATTCAATGGTATAGGTTTCAGATTACAGTGACTCTTCTTTCATAATTCGTGACAGAAAGGGTTAAGGCATTTTTCAATTCACCGATGATTACGCCGGATGAGAAAATATTACATGGTTGAGCTCAGTGTATAATAATGCACTAAATAGCAGTGCAGTGAAGTGATTGTAATGCACTAAAATACTTGCACCTGGAATATTTTTTTTTCAATCAGTGGAAACGTTGTTACTTATAATTAAAATATCCGCAAGTTGTTTAAAGTCATCGACGACTCCACCGGTTGATAAGATTATACAGATGCGAGTTTTTTCGTGCATTACAGTCAAACACTGAACTGTGTGAATGGGGCAATCGCAAAGGTCTGAAATGTTGGGGTTCTTTTATGAAGAAAATGAAAGTACTTGATGAGCTGAGAACGAAGATGCATTTGGTTTCTAATTATATCCCATTGTTCCGGAGATGAGATTTTGGCCCAAAATACATTGTTTTAAATGGGAATTCCGCGTAGTGACGTCACTACGCACACAACTTTTTGCAACTTTACACGTGTGTATCTCCAAAACCGGACATTTGGGGGAAAAACCAAAGGCACCATTGTTTTCAGCTCGTAGCAAGTACTACCATTTTATTTATAAAAAACACAAAAAATCAGACCCTTGCAACTGCCCCATTCTTTTCTCAGTCGGTGGATTGAATCGGTGAATCGGTGAATTGAATCGGTAAATTGAAAAATGCCTTTAGTTATGCGCAAAACGGCAGCTCTGCGTTGCGCATTCATGGGCGTAACCGCAAGCTGGCCCCCGTCTCGCTTCCCCACTTTTCTCTCTCTCTCTCTCTCTCTCTCTCTCTCTCTCTCTCTCTCTCTCTCTCTCTCTCGCTCATGGTTTCTCCTTCTCTCATTCTCTCCCTCTTTCCCTCTTCCACGGCCTAGAACTAGACTACGCTTCGCCGAGGGAAACCTAAAATCACTTTGACTTGAACTTTAAAAAAAAATAAAAATAATAATAATAATGAAAAAACATGGACGCTGCCAGTCTCGACGCAAAGTCAAGCTTGTTTTAACGTGATTCCGCAGCGCTCACTTCAGAAGTAGCTTGTGCTATTTTGCTGGCTATAGTGAATAGATACAGAAATATCTCCTCAATGTGAAACTGTAAAAAAGAATCGATCCTCGTGAGAGAGGATCGTAATGAGTATTATGAATTAGTGAGATTTCCAAAATCATTCACGTTCGGACAGCATTCTGAGAAGACTTTGACATCTTTGAAGACCGAGCAAACTATATTTCTAATATACTCAATGATTTGATGACAATGAATTTGAATGACTATATTTTTAGGTTCGAATTTCTTCACAAGATAGGTATGATCACATCACGTCTTCCAATTCATTGATGTGGCGTGCATTCTGGCAATTTAGCATTCACCCTCCCCCTTTGAATTCATTCAAAATATCGAGCTATTTGGCTCCTCGACTTTGAACACCTTTTCCATGGGTTTACATAGACCAAATGAAACGTATTGGCGGCTCGTGCTAATAATTGACAACCATATTCTTTGCCATTTGATCCTATACAAAAGGATCGATTTCTGAGGAATTCAGTGAATCCCTGAAGATCGATTATTTAACGTAGGTTTAAATGGAGGGAATCCGTTGTTGTCAAATTGCACGAGCCGCCACTGATGAAACGTCAACAGCTTGCCCACTACGCCCAGTATTTCAAATCACAGTATCTCAAAACAAGGAGTGACAAATTTTTCCTCGCTTATTGAACGAGAAACAGAAATTGCTGTATTTTACCTGAGGTATTGTTTTCGTTAAAACGGCTGTTTGCAAAATTGAGAATGAAATCTTGTCTGCACGTACCTGAAACAAAAATATGAAAGGAAAATTTTAACGTATGTTTCAATTTTGAGTTAGCACATTATAATTTTAATTGAAACGTGTTACTTTATTAAAAAAAAAAAAACCCTTAATTTAAATATCTCCGTTCGAGAAAGCAGGAGGGAGTGAGTTACTTAAATATTATAAGTAGAAAACAGCTTGTAAGTTGTAGAGTATTATATTGCAACCTTTTTACGACTAAGTAACTGATAAAAACTAGAGTCCGTATATACAGAAAAGTTGCACCATGCCAAATTCTTCTTCAAAACGAAGAAAAAGAAACGGATCAATTGAGCCCCCAACTCTCAAGAATCAAAATGTAAATAACGGTTGGCCGATTTGCCTCTGTTGCTGCTATTCCGCGATTTCTATAGTAGGTTCCGATTCTTGACAATAATGGTCGTTATTGAAAGAGAATGTTCTTCATAGTTAACTTTAAGCATAGGAAAAACCCCGACAATAATTATTACCGCGGTCACTGGTACTGTAAATGTGTAATAAAAGGGAGTACGCGCTATTTCTATAATAGGTTAGGTTCCGATTCTTGAAAATAACAGTCGTTATTCAAAGAGATAATGTTCTCCAAAAAAACATTTAAGCACAGGAAAAATCAACAATAATTATCGCGGTCACTAGTTCTGTAAATGTGTAATAAAACCGAGTACGCGAAACCCTCCGCCATTTGCACTTGCCAATAGGGCTTCCGTGTGAGCCTGAATCTGAGAGCCAATCAGAGACGGATGCCGACAAGGCGCAACTCGCATAGTATGAAAGGACTCCAGTAGAAACAACGCCCGCGCTCGATCGTTTAAATTGAGCACAGGGTAGGTAAATGTTCGTGCTCCGCAGTGTTCATTTTGCCTAACCCCCAAATTGAAGGCGCTCGAGTATACATGATTTTGGAGTCGTTTATACTGTGAATAAGAAATTGACATTTTGGAAACTGATTTTGTCACGAGAACGAATATTCTGAGGCGTGGTCTCGAATGGGTTGACTACTGCATTCTGTTCCTTTTGGTTAATTCTAATTTACCATTGGTTTTGGCTTAGGCGGATATAGGAAGTTCTATTTCTCTCTCTCCTCCCATTTGAACGCATGTGTTAGAGATGGATAAAAGAGGGGGCCATCACGTGTTTTATAGCCCCTATCTTCGTCCTTCTCTAACACACACGTTCAAATGGAAGGAAAGAGAGAAATACATATTATTCCTGTATCCGCGTAATATTTGTAATTTATTTTTGTAATATTTTGTCCGCGATAGGTAAACGGCCGTGTGAATAGTGTAGAGTATTATGAAGCGTGTGTAAGTACAAGTTGGACGAAACATTAAAACCGTTTAATTGTTTTTTAATAAACCCTCTCGCAGTTTGAATTTTTTGTGTGATTATATTTTGCACATCTCTAGTTTCGGGTGCCGTACAGTCTGTGCGGTTTTAAACATTTCTATCTCCTTGTCAGCTTCCGAGAAAGATGGCAAAAGAAATGCAGGCAATTCTCGCTGCGGGGTGTAGAATTTCTGACCAAGTCAGTAAATTCGAGGGAATATTTTTACATTCCCAGTATCATGACGACAATTTAAAAAAATAAAAATAAAAAATAACACGCCTCTTTACCGTTCTACTGAAATTTACTGGAGGCATCTTGGAATATCGCAACAGGTGGTTTGTTCAGAAAAATTCTTCCCCCCGCTCTCAAAAGTAACTCTATAGTTGGGTATTTTGAGCTCTACGCAGCCGAGTCATGTTTCACTGCATTGGAGAATCGAAATTGGACGCTCATTTAAAAACTTAACAACTGCGCACTGATTTACGCAAAGCAGTGAAGTACGATTATCCTCTTCCTGCGATTCATTAAACTGAGGATCAAGGAACGACATTTTTTTCGCACGTTTCAAAAACTTTCAGCCAAAAAAAAAAAAAAAAAAAAAAAAAAGCTAGAATAAAATATTTCTTTAGTTCCTTTCCATCACACAAACCACTCTAAATTGTGAATTTGCGTGAAGAAAAATTTCAATTTGACGAAAGTGAGAGAAATGAAGTAATCCTTAGGAAGAATGGGGCTCTTTCAAACCTTTGCAATAGGGGATTGAAGAGTTGATTCTTGCATAAAAACCTGTAAAAATTACGATAAGTACACTAAAAATCACAGAATTCACTCTCAGAATCGGGCTTAATGGCGGAGCGGAGAGACGTAGGTATCATGGGAGATTCCTATTTAACTTGAGACATATCTTTGTGTTTCCGTAGAGAGAGAGTGACATAATAGACAGGAATCTGATACCTGCGTCAAACCGCCATTACCATCTTGCCGTTATAGCAGTTATGTGAGTTTATTACTGAATTTAACATTTTCTTAGTGTGATTTTCGTGATTTTTGCTGGTCTTTACATGACATTGGACTATTTATTTGCTAATAGCAGAAGTTTGCAAGAGCCCCACTCGGTCCGATGGAGTGGAGAGTGGAGACGCGGAATCCGCAAAAGTAAGGGAAATAAATATTGGAGGATTTCACAAATTTACCACCCTTTAACCAATTTTTCCTATCCTCACATTTTCCTACCCTCTTAATCTGTCTTTTTCTGACACACGCGTTCAATAAGAGAAGCGAGGGAGAGAGAGAGAAGGACATATTCTTGGATCCACACCAATGATAAGACTTATTGTCCCAAAAGGTGCGTTGTTATTTCTGATTTTACAAAGTTATCACCCTTTGTCCAATTTTCCCCATCCTCGCATTATCCCCACCCTCTTTTTCTATTTCGGCGCGGTGCATCAACGTAATAACACTTTGAAACCTTGACACGGAATCGGCGCACCGCGCAAACACCCCTCTTTCTTTGCCCCCCCCCATCCCTCTCCGTGAAAGATTTCGCAGGAAACTCAAACGTTAAGCTGGGCCCACACTATACCGTCTCCGTCACCGTCCCGGGACGGTGACGGAGACGGAGATGGTGGTGCAGCGCACACTATACCGTCCGCGCTTTTTCTGCCCGCCGCCGCGCCGCGCCAGAGAAGTTCTTGCTCTTCAGTTTTCAGTGTCTTCCTTGCGGTTGTCGGAGGAATAATTATTTTGGTTTTAATTTTAACATGAGTGAATCAAGCAGTAATGAAGAAATGTTAGTTCTTGCTGCTCTCCTGGAGGAGGAGGAGGAGGACGAAGGGGTAGATTGACGGTTCTGGGTGCACCCCAGGGGTGCCCAACCCCCCCTAGGTACCGTACGAGCTACCCCCTAATCATGAGGATTGACCCCCCCCCCCATTGGAAGGTTCGAGGTGAATCCCCCGGAGAATGGGGGGACGGGGGTCCTCCCCCGGCAAATTTTTGAAAATTTAACCATCTACAATACGTTTTGGAGCATATTTAAGTGGAGATGGGGTATTAGGAGCATAGGGTACCCTGAGAGAGAAGGGGGGCTCGTGGGACCTTTCCCGGAAAATTTTTGAGATTTTGACCTTTTAGAATAAAACCACTTTGGAGTCTCCAAAAAATGAATGTCTTACTGTGCACCCATGGAAATTTGTTGAAAATTTGACCTTTCAGAATTCGTTTTTGGGGCTTTTTACGTCGGAGGGGGGAAGTACGCATTTCCGAAAAAAATTGATGGGGGAGGGGTTGATAGAGAGAGGAAGAGGTTTTGAGGGGGGTGTAAGTTTTAGATGAGAAATGGATTGGGGGGAGGTATAGTTCAGGTTGAGGAAAAAGTTTTGGGAGGGGGGAATGTGGATAGAAAAGGTGGTCTTGGGGGGGGTGTTTATTAGGAATGAGGATTTTAGGGGGGGGAGAGTATAGATGGTGGAAACTGAGATAGAAACTGAGAATTTGTGAAGCTAGTTATTAGAAAACGTCCATCAGTATTTATTTATAAATAAATACTGATTTTCTCAAAATAGGAAAAAAAAATTCCCCCCCCCCCCCACAATTTCGAAGTATACGAGTTGATCGTATGATTTTTATCACGTGGGCACCCCTGGTCCACCCCATCCTAACGAGAAGAGAATATCATGGCGAATTTCACGTTCTGTTTCCCGAACTTCGACAAGACGGGCAGAAATTCTATGAATATTTTAGAATATCGTCGGAAAAGTTTGATGAGCTGGCTGATCTTGTGAGTCTTGTGAGTCGGGACATTGAAAAAAAAACATACAACATTTCGAAATGTCATTTCTCCAAAAGAACGGCTCGCTGTTACTTTGAAGTAAGTAAATAATGGATATAAATATGTAAAATAAATATTTTGAGCAATAAACACTAGATTTTTACACCCGAAAGTCACTGTAAACACTGAGGAGACGGTTCCGTCTTCCGTCACGGGTTGCTATTTTTCAACGACACCGTCACCGTCACCGTCCCGTCTGTCCGCGCGACGGGACGGAACCGTGTAGTGTGCGCTTCTTCATTTGTTTCAGTGGCGCGCAAGGCTTCCGTCTCCGTCACCGTCCCGGGACGGTGACGGAGACGGTGGACGGAGACGGTAAAGTGTGGGCCCAGCTTTAAAAGGTCAGAAACGGATCCATTTATGTAGGTGGGAGCTCGAATAGTAATAAAAGTCATATAACACAGAGCGCGGGATCGCATCAACTCCACGTAGACTTCGCTTTCGTCGTCACTGGAATTGACGAGAAATTACCCCCCAAATGTGTGTTTCTCCCCCTACCCCTCCTCCTCCTCTTCCTTTTCCTCCTCCCTCGCCCGTCGCACAGTGTAGCGAGTTAATGGGACAAGCCGCGGACATAGCTTCGCAACTTAAATGCGTATATCTTTATTAATACGCAACTTAGACGTTTGAAAAGGGGTTTATCGGTATTATCGCAAAATTTCCTTCAAGGCGCAACTTTCATAGTTTGTTTTTTGACGGTAAAAACATTCAAATTTGCATTTCTTTAATCATAAATTCCAAGTCCAACAACTCCCATTGCCTCGCTCTACTGTGCGTCGCCTCCGCCGGAGAATGTAAATATTCACTCGATACGACGACGAAATGACCTATTTCTTTAAAAGGTTACCGCTTTGGTAAGTTTAAAAGTTGAGACTCTAGTAGGACCGAACCGCGCACAATGGGATCAAAATATGGAAGTTTTCCGGACAAAATTTTAACAAATAGAAATCAAGATTATAAACCATAAATAAGTATACGACATCTTACAAATGTGTATGGTTATTAATTCAAGAGCTTAACGTGGGTAAAATAAGATGATTTTTGCACAAGAAAATATCAACACTTATATTATATACATATGAGCAAAAAAGTAACATGTTTTTTTGTGTCCGGAAAAATCCGTGTTTCGAGCCAATGTGCGTAGAAGCGACGGGAGAGTGTTGAAGGGAGTGCCGGGGGGAGGGGGGAGTGGATGGGAGGGAAGGGCGTGGAAGGATGGGCCAGAGGGTGGGGCATGGTGGGACTAGCTGGGGGGGGAGGGGGTGTCAGAATAGACGACGACGACGAAGACGAAAATGAGACGGCGGCGGAGCGGTGCGGTGGCGGCTGTGTGAATGTGACGAAGAGTTCGCGAAGCAGGGAGGGGATTTCGCGGGAGTGTCACGGAGGGAGGGGGCGGGTAAGGGGGGGATCGCGTGTCCTCGATCGCCGGCTTCCATTGCAAGCACGTAAAATTGTGAAGTGCAGTTCCCTCCTCAGCGCCCCCCCCCCCCCCCATCCACGCTTTGCTCGCGATTCCTGCTTCGCGCTGCGCTGCAGTCCGCGCGACTTGAGGTGGATGTATAGAGGGTACGGACAGAGGGCGGAGTTAAATCGCGATTTCTTAAAGTTCCCGCGTTTCGTGTTGACGCAGGTTGTATAGACTTTCTGTACGAACTCAGACGATTGTCTCCGAACACCTCGTCTGTATGACGCAGCCTCCTGTTTATCTGTCATCCTCCTTCGTCACTTGGCTGATGGCTTTCAGGCTTCGCCTCCTGACTATACCTACCAGGTGTCTATCCACCTCGAGCACAATGAGTCTCTTTTATCTCTAACGAAAGCGATCGAGATTTTTTTTTTTTTTTTTTCCTTTCTTGCGTGTATTGTTGTTCCATTGTTGACAGGTTAAGCCCTAGGTCCTAAAACATTGGCTCTCTTTTTCGTTCGATGAGACATCTGGTGATTGGTGAAGTTTCGCTCTACACTCTGACAACGATGTTGCGGTGTAATTTTTGTGGCCCCGCGCAGAGTAGAATTCGTCGGTTGCAGAGGATGGTATGGAAACCCCTGTAAGTTTTGCGTGACAGCGATTGTGTCCTAACCGCAAATCCCCCACCCGCCTTTCTAAAAAAAAAAATGGATGGATGCAGTTGGGTTAAAAAATCAAACAGCGTTTTTTCATGCGGAAGTTTGATGAGAAATAACTATTGTGAAGCCTCGTGAAAACATGAAAGCCGAAGAATAATCATCAATGCGTTCATAAGTTATAGTTAAAAAATTACTCGTCATTGGATTTTACGTTCTCACTCTAACGAAGTTAGAAACTTAAATTTTAAGGAAGTTATGGTGGATACAAGGTTTCGATTAAAATCAAAGGGAAAATGGGTAAACATAGGGAAAAATTGGAATAAATCAAAACGAGCAGTTTGAATTTTGATCGAAATTTGCGAAAACATTCTGCAACTAGCCTACTATAAAAGTAACCCCTTAATCGGGGTCTGGGGGTCCCCCACAGATTATTATAGGGGGGTCTCCCCCCCAGAAAATATAAGGGGGTCTGGGGCCCCAGATTAAGTTTGATGTGAGAAAGTGTTCGTGGGGTATTCCCTATCGTTAATTTGAGAATGCGATATGAGGAGGGGGGGGGAGTTAATTTCACGATCGGAGGATATAACACATTATGATATCCGTAGTTTGATTTCCACTAGTGGAGCCATAGGAAACTGTCCTTCTCTCTCCTCTCGCTCTCTCTCTCTCTCTCTCTCTCTCTCTCTCTCTCTCTCTCTCTCTCTCTCTCTCTCTCCTCTCTCTCTCTCTCTCTCTCTCTAGTCATTTGAATGCATGTATTAGAGTAGGATGGGACGAAAATCACGTGACTGCCTCTTTTTTCTGCCCTCTTCTAACACACGAGTTAATGGGAGAAGAGAGAGGAGGTCAGATTCCTGGATCCGCTAGGGAAGTCTAAGAAGTTTTGTTGAATAACATTTGTAGAGCTTTCAGGCTTTCAGCGGTACCTTTGTAGGATTAACTTTTGTCAACTCCTTTTGGTAAAAAGTGGCGGGGAATGCAAGTTGGCAACGCTGCGAGGTGTATTTTTAAAGACAAGAAAACTATCGATGTGTCGGTTGTTCTCAATTTGGTGCGCATCATCGGATTCGATCTTTTACAAGTGTTAAAATGAACGAAATGCAACGTTTCCAAATTGCACGCTTCGCCACTGGTTGCAAACTTCTGGAGTAAAATATTAGCATTTTGTCCATGCCAGCTCATGAAAAAGATCGAAGTTTTGAATAAGTGTGCGCAGCGAAAACCGTCAAATTCGACCTTGTGCCTGAGTTCTTTTTGTTTAAAAAGAAAAATTACAACGTTGCCGGATTTCACGTTTTGCCACTGCGTACACGGGTAAGAGCCAAAGACATGGATGGGAAATCTAAAAAAAAAAAAAAAAAATAATAAGAATGGCAACGCAGTAAAATTCTTCTCGACTTCAAGACCCGAACCACTTGACTCAAAATTTTCAGATCTCAATTTTTTGAGAGGCAAAAAAAAAAAAAAAAAGAAGAAGAAGAAGAAAAGAAAAAAAACTATTAAATTCTGAAAAATATGGCTGAGGTTTAAGAGTAATCGGTTGTGTGATTTCGACACTTCCGCACTCGGGAACGGCTCGGCGCCAGGCGGTTTAATGTTGAAGTTATTTATTCACAAAATAAACTCGAATTACATAACCGTAACTAATCTTAATCATGTCCCACTGGAAAAGAAAATATTAAATCCGTTTTACTGCAGAAGGTCATTTCAGGCAAGATAATTTTTAAATTTAAAAGCTTGTGGGATATAGGTCGCGTGAATAGTTTGTAAATGCCGTTTACCTTTTTTTCCTTTTCTTTCCAAAAAAAAAAAAAAATTAAAAAAAGTCATCTCCTTAACAAAAAAGTTATGTTTTTTTCCCTCCCATTGAAAAAGTTTGATACGCGATTTTTAAGGGTAAACTGGATGTGAATTGTGGGATTCTGTTTTTCTTTTTTCTTCTCTCTCTCTCTCTCTCTCTCTCTCTCTCTCTCTCTCTCTCTCTCTCTCTCTCTCTCTCTCTCTCTCCCGTCAGGACGACGGCGTTCAGCAATGCATTCTGTGTTCGAGGTCCGAGCCTATGGAATGGATTGAAAAAGGAGATAGCTGACCTCCAGTTATCTCCTTTTGCATTCCAGAAAGCTCTAAAAGATTACTACTTAAACAGGAGCAAACAAAACTAAGTTGTCATCAATTTTGCATTTTGTTACTTATTATTATCATTTTTGTTTGTTTGTTTTGTTTTTGTTTTTTTTCTCTTCTTTCCTCTCTCTCAACTTTCATTTTGAGTCAAATGGTTAAAGGCAGGTTCTATTTTTATTTTATTTATTTTTATTTATTTTTTCCTCCCCTCCCACCCTTCCCTCACCCCTCCCCCACCTTTTTCTTCCCTTATCTCACTTTTTTTTCTTTTTTTTTTTTATCCAATTTTTAATTTTTAATTATTAATTTTTTTTATTATTATTCAATTTAGTTTAATATTATTATTCTTCTTTTTATATATATTTTCAAATTTTTGATACTTTCTGATAACTTTCATTTTTTCTACTCACAATTTATATTCAATTTATCATTGCTTTGCTTTTATACTTTTAATTTTATCACTTTAAATGTATTAATTTATGTAACTTTATTTCTTATTTGTTTATTATTTGTACTTTATTTTTTATTTATCTTAGTGGTTATGTGGAAGAGAGGGCCAGTATTATTGGCCCTAACATTGCCACTTAAAATAAATCGATCATTCAATTCAATTCAATTCAATTCTCTCTCCCCCCTCTCTCCCCCCTCTCTCTCTCACTCTCTCTCTCTTCCTTGCTCTCTCTCTTGCTCTCCCGCTCTCGATGTCTACAATCAGTTTTCGTCGGAGTGGTGACTGTAAAATGATTCAGACAGTCAAAATTCGACGGATTCCGTGCAGATAAGAGTAGATTCTTGCTCGATGACGAGAAGAGCGGAGACAGATGTCAGCGACTGCGGGAAAAGGTTTATCAGCCAGTCCCATGCATGAAATTGTAGACAGATATAACGGGGGTCGGACGTGGGTGGGCCCCCCTCACCCCCCTTGCCGCCCCGCCGCCGCCGAGCTATGCAAGATGAAGTCGCCGAGGCTTGCACTTGGGGACTCGGGGACTCCAACGCAACGCCACGCCAACGAGGGCATACGCGCACTTTCGATTTCAGCTTCCGATCCTCTCCTTGCATATTTTATCGTCCAGATAGGGTTTAAACCGGAGGTTCGGCAATGGTTCAAGTGATGAGTGATGAGTGATGAGATTCCGACTTCACAGTTTCCTCAGCCGAAGCTCGATATTTGCTATCAAGTCCTATCGAAGTGTGTGACTAGAGTTCCTATACAATATTATGAGAGTTGTTGCACCAATGTTGAATCCATTTTTGATTGGTTCTCAGATTTAGGCTGTCAAGAAAGCCCCAAGACGCAAGTGCAAATGGTGGAGGGGTTGTTTACTTTTCGCGTGCTCGCTTTCATTACACATTTAAAGAAACATTGTCATGTGACCGCAGTAATTATTGTTAATTTTTCCTCTGCTTGAATGTTGTTCTGGAGAACATTATTTCTTTCAATAACGACCGTTACTGTCGAGAGTCTGAACCTAATCTATAAGAGATAGCGAAATAGCGACAACATCGCAGAGGCAAATGGTCATCCGCCATTTGGGGGGCTCCATTTAAACGCTATCTTCTTTTTAATTTTGAGAGACTTGGCGCAACTCTCATAGTATATACGGACTCTATGTGTGACAGCAGAGGCGATCTGATTCTGGTTCACGGAAAAAAAAACTACGGTGAAAATAACCATACGGATACCTGATTTTGGAACCTGCTAGATGTTATGGTAATGTTAACCAGAAGTATACAATGTTTTGACTAGGTACTAGGTGATGTTACCTGATTGCATGTCGAATTTACTTAAAGTATCGGTAAATGTACCATACTTCTGGTCAAGTTTACCATAACATCTAGCAGGTACCAAAATCAGGTATCCGTATGGTTATTTTCACTAATCTTTTTTTTCCGTGTTTGCTTACCTCATATTTTTTTAACTTTCGAATAAAAAATTGAAATCAATCCAGTGGAAATTGGTTTTAAACGAAAAGTGTTTTAGAGTGGCTATCTAGACACATCATTCCGATATATCTATCCAGGTGAGAAAATTTGGCTTATTTCTGTCAAGTGTCAGTTTCTGTATCGTGCAAATCCTTCGAGAAGAAACATTTGCATCAATTTCTATGTCCAGATAGCCACTATCAAAGATTTGCACTTTCATTTAAAACCACTTCCAAGTGAATTTGTCACACCTTTTTTTTCTAAGGTTAACAAAAAAATAAGGCAATCAAACCGTGCCTGTGTAAAATGTCCACAAGAGATTTCTATCATGGCTGTCTCTTTGAAATTTCAAAATCACGTCCCATAAATCCTCTCTACTGTTATTATAGTTCGCTACATAGTCGATTCTCGAGTCCCTGTATGAGAGAGTTAAAACAAGAGGGTAGCCAACTTCTAATTGGTCATGAGTATTAGGCTCTACGGGCGCGCCATTGGACGTGTTTTTGCACATTTTGTTTACATGCGCGTTGTTTACAAACGAAGGGGTTCAACGGTGTTTTACGGATAAAAAAGTTAATTGTCGACGAACTTGTTAATTTTAATCATGATGAACATCAAGAATGTCTAGATATAATTCCTAAAATAATCTTTAAAAGCGTAAATAAATGTCGATCTACAAAAGCGGCACTGTAATCTCTTGCATTGTACCAAAACACAACAACGCGGCCCTCAGAACGTAAACAAACGTGCAAAAACGCATCCAATGGTGGCGTCCATGGTTTCACATTTGTCCTAACTCTCTACCAACTGGGACTCTAAACCCGAATCACACTGCGCAAGTGGAGCTGAAAGTGAGCCGAAAGTGGGGGTCATCGGTGCACCATTCATCAATGACCGTAAAAATTGCGCGGCCCGCGCAATTTTCAGGATCATCGATGAGGTCGGACATCATCAGCAAACAATTTCTAAAGTTGTGCTGAACAAATTGAGCACACATTTTTGTAAAAAAACCTTAAAATTAACGAAAAGACGACTGTTGAGCAACGACTTGCAAGACAGTTTGCAAGCTCGCTATCAGCTCCACTTGCGCAGTGTGATTCGGGCTCAAGTCGATAAAAGTCGGAATATCCATCGATGCCGCTGATCGGTGCTGTGCAGAGGCGGCGCAGCGGTGCAACGGTGCAGGAGTTGCAACCTCCCGACTATCAGCGTCGCTGCGCTGGTCGCGGAGTCGCGGGTCGGGTCGCTCGGTCGGTCGGTCGACTCGTGAAGTCGCGAGGCGGTATATTAGCGATTCTGTTGTGTATTACGACCTTGAGCTCAGTTGCACACAGCCAAGGTGAAGTGCGCGCCAAAGTGTGTTTGTGTGCGCTCGTCGGGGCTCGTGCAAGAGCATGCAAGTGTGAGTGAGTGAACGAACTTGCGTGTGTGTGAGTGAGAGAGTGAGTGAGTGAGTGAATAAGTTGTGCTGTCATCGATGTCATTCTTGGTTCAGTTTGGACATATCCCCCCGTCCCCCCGCAAGATCCCCCCCCCCCCCCCCCCCCCTCGCCCCTCACATTAGCTCTCTTCATCTCCACCTCTCCATTTCAGATCGGAGTCGAAGTCAAAGCCAGAGCCCGAGCCCCCCTTTCCTGCAGAGCTCCCGACGCAACGAGCGTCTTTCCAGCTGAGAACATGACATTGTCAGAACTTTGGCTCTGAATTCTTTTCTCTCCCGGATCGCCGTCTCATTTTTCCTCTCAGACTGCAAATGCCATCCATTCAAACCGTATCGTCCGCTCATTCTCCTTTCCTTCAATTTTCCTTTCTATTTACTAACCCTTTAGATATCATGTACGTACCAGTGGCGTAGCGAGCAATTTGGCAACGTTGCACTGTGTCCATTTAAACCCATGTAAAAGGTCTAATGTGAAGGTGTTCACCGAAAATCTTAGTTTGATATTTTTTATGGGTTAAAATGGACGACCTGCAGCGTTGCCAAATTGCACGCTACGCCACTGGTCCGTACAGTGACGCACTATCGTCTGAGAGATCGAAGAAAGACTGCACGAAAAAAAAAAATATTCCCAAATTCTAGTAATATTATCAGAAGCTCAAAGCTACGTGAACCACAGAAAGAGTACTACTAGACAGAATGGTTGTAGAACTAGAACTTCCTTAAAAATTTCAAGAGCTACGGAACAAACACTATAGAGTTCGCGTAATTTTACCATCACTTTCATCGATTCACACATCTTTGTGCTTTTGGTAATCTTTTTTTTTTTTTTTTTTTTTTTTTTTTTTTTTTTTTTTTTTTTTAGCGTGGATCAAAGAAATGTATTGTAGGAATATTATTAAGTATGTATAGGTCAATACAGACACAGACGCACACACACACAAAATAAAATAAAATTGGGGGTGCAATCTGAGGACAAATGGGGCTCTTGCATAGGCTATAAGTAAGTGAATAGTAAAATCTGCTGTAAAAACCAGCTAAAATGAAAATGACACTAAACGAGTCTAAAATTCATTAATCAACTCTGAAATCAGCTGTGACGTCAATATCGTAATGTCAGAGCTACGCATGGTATCATGGGAGATTCCTGTCTAATTGGTCACTTTCTTTCCGGAAACACAACAGAAACATGTCTCAAATTAAATAAGAATCTCCCATGATACCTGAGTCTCTCCGCTTCACCATTAAGCCAGATTTTGAGTGTGAATTTTGCGATTTTTTAGTGTACTTAGCATCATTTTTACAGGTTTTTATGTAAGACTCAACTCTTCAATCACCTGATCTGAGACAAAAGCTTGCAAGAGCCCCAATGGGAAACTTCCAAAAAGGCTACATTAAGTTTGATTTAGTAATTAAACAGAATCTATCTCAAAAATTCGGCTCATTTTCAGTCACATTTATTACCATTACAACCGTTTCATGGCGAAAAAATCCGATCGAGACTTGGACAAATATGAAAGAAGTAAAAATACGGAACGAATAAATAAAAACATAATTGAAAAAAAATTGAAAGAAGGCGAAGAGCAAAGGAAACTCGTTGAATGCATCCGGAAGATTTTTAAGCCATTTACCCTTTCACATTTTGCGCTTGATTTAAGCATTCGGGAAGCTTCCAAACTAATATCCGTACAGGTGAGACCTGCAGGGAAAGAGTGAAAAGGTGGATATAAAATGTTTATACTTTTCGATAGTAAAATATGATTAGAATCCAGAATCCAAATCGATTACGCGAAGCAGGCCGAGCAGGTAATGAATGACATTACTCCAAAGACACGGTGCAAAAGGTTTAATTTCCGCTTCGTCGTATAACCTTTTCTCACTCTACTCCTCGAGGGTTGAGGGGGAGGGGAAAGGGGGCGGAGACCGCTGATCTATCAAGGGGTGGGAGGTGCGGGGAGGGGAGGGGATCGAGAGGGGTCGATGTCCAAATAGAAATTTCGACTTTCCCATCATTTTACTTCCGGATTTACAAACTTTATGCCAACAAGGTTGCCAAAGGGACCATATATCACTACATTTTGTTTGGACTCTAATGCGATTGCACTGGGGGGAAAAAAAAAAAAAAAAAAAAAAAAAGCTGAATTAGTTTAAAGTATGGATACCACTAACACACTACCACTATTTAAAACAGTTAAAAAATAGTTGAATTAACACGGCACAGAGTTAATTTAGCTAATTTAAATAGTCAAACTGACAGTTTTTAAGTGGTGCCCATACTTCACTGAAGAAACAAAGTTTAAGTAGAATCGAAACAGCTTTTTAAAATAGCTTCGCAAAGCCAAGGTCCTAGCTCTACCGGAGCAAGTTGCGGTTGAACTGAAGCACTACCTCGGTAGAGCCTAAGCAAGAAAAGAGGCTGTCACTCTAAAGAAGAAGTGCTTTGGTACACCTGCAACTTTCTCTGGTACAGCTTGACCTTTTGCTCTGCGAAGCTATTTTAAAAGGCTGCTTCGGCTGTACATAAACTTTGTTTTTTCAGTGTTTGAAGTATAATATAGTTAAATTTAAATTTGGCACTTTTTTCTCATTGCGTACTTTTGCCACAACAATATGACAGATTGACGTAAAATTTGGCGAAAGTAACGCTGCGCTCATTAAAGACGTTAAAAAACCACTCATTAACGCAGGAAAGCACTTCAATTTCAAACAGCCCGCGCTACACTAGTCACTATTTGCATCGGTATACCTCTACATAGACGGAACCAAACCACCGTGTATATGTTAACAGCATCGTAACTACAAAATGATGGAATTTCCATCTAAATACATAAAATATGGACTGCATTTTGCTGTCTGGTTTTTTCTGGCTTATCAAAGATTACAAAATAATGCAAGAATTGTAAGCATCTTACGAATCATTCAAATGTGTATAAGTTATGTTGAAGTTTACATGAAAGCAGTGTTTCCGTCTATGTAGTATGTCGGTGATAATAGTGTCTAGTGTAGTGTGGGTTGTTTGAAATGGAAGTGATTTCCTCAGTTAATTAGTGGATTTTGAAAGCTATTAATGTGTGCATCGTTATTTTCACCAAATTTGACTTTTGAATCAATGTTCCATAATCGCTGCAGCAAAAATACGCAACAGAACCATTAGATCTGGTGATTTTTTTCCCGCCCCATCAGCCATCTGACAACTATGTTCGACCGAGCTGCAGTATAGACGGGAAATATTGCAAATGACTCTACAGTCTACAGTTCGGGTAACTACCCGCAAATCGCTCTCATCCAGCGGAGCTGAGCTGATTCCGTTCGGAAAATCGGGAGAGTCGAAATTAAAATCGCTGATGAATTGCATATCAATGATGGTTATGAAGTGCTTTCATTGAAGCACGGAGCCGGAGCGCAACTTTTCCTTAAAATGAAGCTAAAGGTCGTCACCTTCATTTTCCCGAACAGAATTCTCGGGTACACCCATTCTTCGATGAGTCCATAATTCTTTTAGAAAAAGTCTTCAACATATGCGTTATACAGGGTGACAGTAAAAAAAGTCCCCACTCAGAAATTAGGTTGGTTGCCGCCCAAGACAATGGAGCACCTCCTTTCATTTACAGAACGATTTCAATTGTCAACACAAGCCTCAAGATTGAAGCGCTTATAATTAGTATCTACCTCATATTTTGCATGTATTTTTACATTCGAGTCGATTCTAACGTAGGTTTGTGCAGAAACTGTCCCTTAAACGGTAAAAAACCCCTTCATATTTTCAAGGCGGCCCCAACTTTTGACCAGACACTTTTTTTATGGCCACCCTGTATTTGGATGGAAATGGTGGTCATCAAGTGATCTCTGTCCTTTCCTAACGCATGTAAATAAATGGCATCACGAGAGAGAAGAAGCAACTTCCTTGGTCCACCTGAACTAACGCGAGCTATGACTCATCATGCAGACTCATTGACGGATTCTTTCCCGAAGGATACGTGATCGAAGCGTTATTGACCATTCTCTCGTTTCCGCAACGAATCGGAATCGGAATAAAATCGGACGTAAACACGAGATAAACGTAGAAAGACGGCGGGGTGGGACGAGGTGGAAAACGAAAAGAGGTTGTGGGGCAACCGGTGGTGATGCGGGGGGGAGACGAGAGAGAGAGAGAGAGAGAGAGAGAGAGAGAGAGAGAGAGAGAGAGAGAGAGAGAGAGAGAGAGAGAGAGAGAGAGAGAGGAGGAGCGCGCATTGAATATAGCCTCTCGCAAAGTGCAGTCGCTGACTATATACAAAGCGGGGCAAAGGGGGTTGCGTTGAGGATCACAGGTTTGGGGGGGATTGGGTGGGTTGCATCAGGTTAGAGAAAGGGGGGAGGGTCGGGAGGGGTGTCTTGGAATTTCAGCTGCTACCGACACCATCGGGCAATCGCGACAACCCCCCACCCTCCCCCCGCATTGTATTGCGCGTCCGTCCTGCGCACTCGAATTTCGGCGACCAATTTTTATTTTCTCTTCGCCCTACTCCTCCGCCCCCTCTCTCTTTCCATCCTTCGCATCCACCCTATTTTTTTTCCACGGGCGCCCTGCTATATATGTAATGATTCGCTGGACGTGACGTGGTCGATGTCTCGACGTTGTTGTCAACGTCGACATTTCGGCGGGCACGCGGGCGGGGGGGGGATTGTGAGGGTAAAGTGAGAGAGAGGCATGGCGATGTTGACGAGGGGGAGGGGGGGAGCGCGAAAAGCAAGCAGTCAGTCAGTGGGTGCTGTACCCGTTCCGTTTTTCCGTTCCTGCCTTCATTTCATGGTCTTGTTGCCTTCGCTTCTCAAAACTTGAGGCAAAAAGAAGGCAAGGACCTTCCTGAGTAGATTAACAGACACGTATGCCTGAGGTCGTAAGGAGGCGTTCGTTGCACAGGTTACACTTATCTTGTCGGGAGATATTTTTTCCATCTGAACCCATTCAAAAACTCAGTTAATGATGCCATTTCTGTTGCCCAATAAGATAATGCATTAGGTTGTCAGATGAAAAACTTCAAAACAAAAACTTAGAACTAATAGAAGCAAGCGAAAATAAATATTACGCTTGAAAAATACACTTACTGCAGCAGAAAATTACGGGGGGGAAAAAATCAGATGTAAACATGTGAAATAATAAACGTGTAAAAACAGTAACCTCAACTTTGTGTTCAACATGAACGGGGGAAGTCGGAGGGGGGAGGGCTCGAATCAAATTGAAGAGGCGTAGAACCCCTGCGCATACTTGCATTACATCGGCAGCGTTTCCTCGCTTCGAAAAAAAAATAGGAAAATAATTGTGGCATCGATTGATTTGGCGAAGCGTTTTAAATATTGCCGAATACGCGTTTCAAATTTCCAATTGCTGAAACTGTAAACAAATCGAAAAGAAATTCGATAGGAAACGGAAAAACTCCTGACAGCATATATGCTAAATGGGTGCTCTTCTCGAGCATAAAAAGTCCATTCGACACTTTTTTTTTTTTTTTTTTTTTTTTTTTTTTTTTTTTTTTTTTTAAACAGGCGGCCGGATATTCGTTGTCTGATTAGAATGCGCAAGGTACACTCACACCCGTACCTCTGACTTTTAGCGAGTTTTTTTTCTCAATGCCCATACGTAGTGGTGCTGATGGAGACTTTGGGTGCGATTGGAAAAGAATTTAATTCGTTTTCAAAAAATCAATCAAATTATTCGTATTTTGTTCGGTTCCTTCGACCATTGATCTCCTGGCTCGCCTGCAACCAGAGACTACAAAAAGTCAGAGACCACGGCACCACGCCCTAACCGATCGCGTGGTGGACGACTTCACAGGGACTCAATAAAATAACTGTGAGAAACACAACCAACGTTGACTTTTGATCAACGAATCGAACTCTGACGAGGTTTTCAAAAATGTAACTCAGGGCTTCACAATAATCGGAGTTAAGATTGCTTGGAGAAATTTAATAGTTTTCATTGTTTGATTTTCGGCTGACATCACTGGAAGTATGAGCTAAATACCTTTGTCATTCGTTTTTCGTTCTGCGTTTTGTTTTTTAAAAAGTATATAAATTAGGGTTTTCATTTTTTGTTTACTTTCTATCTCTAACAAACTTAGAAAAATTGAGAAAGTAATGCGATGGCGCAGATATTTTTAAGGTATTGTTTCGATTCTTGGGCTCTCATGACTAAGTCAATCAAGATTTTTACAAAGTAATGGCCTCTAATCAAGTCCAAGACTATCCAAAATAACATTCTTCCATCAAATTTTAATATTTCTCAACCCTTTCGAATTTTCAGGGTTGAATGCAAAAACAAAATTTTGGCTTCTCCGTCTGTAAGTCTTCAATTTCAAAGTGAAAACTGCACATAGTTCTTTTGCAAATCGACAACTACAGTCTATGGACTGTGATTAAGTCCTTTCGAAAGTGGGAGACTAATGTTTGGGTTCTCGGGAGGTTGTTTTTCCACCTCCCTTTTTTTCCAGTGGTACCTGCACAAAGTTCACGGAAGGTGTGCATCAGACTTCCTGTTCCAGCACTTCAGCAAGACTAGGTGCAAAAAAAAAAAAAAAAAAAAAAAAAAAAAAAGGATTTTAGAAATGGTTGCAAAACCAGCCTTTGAAAAGTCGATGACTCAACTCATTTGTCCATATAGCAAAAGTTTCCGGGTAGACCCATTTGGCGGCACAATGACGACGAAGCCACACTTTCCGCTCGCTCCTTGGAGGAAAGACGAATGACCTTTTACAGCTGATGCCATCAGATCCGGGAGGGGACTACTGTGTTTGACAGGTTGCATTCTAGTTTTTCACGGCGCGTCGCGTCACTCACCGCTGCGCTGGGCGCTGCTATGCCGCTGCTTCCCTATGCGTTTCATGCGTCGGCAATTGACGTAAGAACTACTCAAGAGTTTTGCGCGAAGCCCTCTCGACGGAACTCGCGACCGTAGGACGCGGAGAACATGAGAGATGGCGGGGGAGGGGATGAGTAGAACGGGTTCGGGTTGATAAACTGGAGTTTTTGAGATGCGGGGGAGAGGGAAGGGGGAGGTAAGCGGGGGCGGAAACTTATCCGCGTCGCGTTGCGGCCGCGACATGCTGCATTGACGACGCGCGCGGCCGCGCGCCCCACTGGAAGTCCCAAGTACACACCGCACGGCCGCGGCCCCTACTATTGCCCCTAGGTTCAGGGAATGACTTGTTTCTTCTTCTTTTGCAACAACTACATTTCCCCTTCTCCTCCTCTCTTTCTTTTTCGGTGGATATATGTTGCACCTCTGACTGCCGATCTACAGTCGAGCGGACCCGTGTCTATGAGCCACGCTATTGGTCGAGCATGATATGATTTCGCCGTTGCTATGGTAACCATCATAGAATTGCCCGTTAATGGGTCTGTCGCCTATTTTTGCTACAACAATAGAAAACCTAGATTCTTACGTAAATTTTTGCGAAAATGACGTCGCGTACATTAAACACTTTCAAAATCCACTCACTTACTCAGGTAAGGTAAACGTTAAACACCCCAGTAGTCGGCACCCATTTTCAATAAAAGGAAAATACTTTTATAAAAAAGATCTTTGAAAATAATACTCGGTACACCAGTGTTGTCATCATTCTATTGCTTTTCACTGAATAAAATATGGGTGCCGACTATACTGGTGCAAATTTTAGGGGTGCCGACTATACTGGGGTGTGTGCCTTGATCACTTCCATTTTATACAACCCGCGCTACACTACACAGTATTATCATTGACAAACAAATACATATGCGAAACCACCCACCACGTTTTTGTAAACATCTACAGACCTTACAACGAATTGAACGATTATTTTAAATGCGTACATGTCTTGCATTATTTTGCATTTATTGATAAGCCAGAAAAGATCAGACAGCAAATATGTATTTAAAAGGAAATTCCATCATTTTTTGGCTAAGATGTCGTTTACACATACACAGTGGTTCCGTCTATGTATATCGTATGCTCGTGCAAATAGTGTCTAGTATGTAGCGCGCGGACTGTTTAAAATCAAAGAACACAGTCTAAAAGATCAGTTTAACGACAAAGTAAAAGATCGACCCCCCCCCCCCCAAATCTGTTTAACGATTTCCATCGTTGTTATCAGTATAAATGTGCTCTCATTTATCTTTTCGATCGCCCGTAGTACGAATAAAGCACTGGTTATAATAATTTATTTACAATACTGTGTGAGCTGCCAAAAGCGATTTTCTGCAGTTTTTTTTTTTTTTTTTGCTAGAAACACTAAAAATAACGTTTTGTCTCTGTTCGTGTACCCCGTGGTTACAAAAACAAGAATGAGATGATAATATGTGTGAGACAAAAGTTGCGCAGAGGCGCCAAGTCTTAGGATTGATTTACTGTCATTTCTTGCTTTTTTTCTTTCTTCTTTAGGTTTCTCGGCTCTTTTGTTTGTCGAATCCTTGAGGTGTCTCAAGGAGCCCGGAGAATTTTGTTTCGAAAGGTTGGTAGTTATTCGGTCAAAGGTCAAATCAAGCAACAACAGACTATACTCGGAAACGAAAACAAACATCGGGAATGAAAAATATTTTGCGCGAGGATAAGCTAGAAAAAAAAAAAAAAAAAAAAAAAAAAAAAACCGAAACAAATGTGTATAGTGTAAGTACGGAACTTGCAACTCAAAATCCTGGGATTTCTGGCTCCCCCCCCCTCCCCGATGTTCCCGACTGCGAGAAAGCTTTATCTCTAGCTCTTGTGCGTATATTTATACGTTGAAGATCTAGAGAAATCATTTTTACCCCTCTACCGCATGGATAAAAGCAGAAGCAAAAGAAAAGGTATAATAGAAACAAAACTAGCGCGATTCATTTTGCATTTGACATTTTTGACTCGCAAATCGCACCACTGCGGCTCCCAATGGAGATTGTAAGTAGAAAAGCGGTACTACGAGGGTGTTCCAAAAAGTAAGTGTTGCTATCTCATAACTCCGGAACTAATAAGCGCGATAAAAAAAATCAAAAGCAACGGTTTTGTTTGTTACACATCCTCAGGTTTTCAAAAAACTTAAGCTTCTTGAAAAACTGAGGGTATAACAAACAAAACCGTTGCTTTGGATTTTTTCTATCGCTCTTAGTTCCGTAGTTATGAGATAGCGACACTTACTGTTTTGATGACCTTCGTATAGATGCATTTTGCTTATTACTGTATCAATCCAAAAGAAGGCATTCTACAGTACTCAAGGTAGATGCAATGGGGCTGTTGCACACTTTTGCTGTAAGCGATTTAATAGTCGATAATGGTGTAAAAACCTCCAAAAATAACGATGGCAGCACTAAAAACTTCCGGTATCCACTCCTAAACTCGATAAACGCTTTTATTTGCGCGGACGTAATGGTGGCTGAGGGTAGTAACAATGGGAGATTCCCATCTAACAATACTGTAACTCCATCAAGAAGTGACCAATAGGCGAATTTTCGCGATCGAATATCATAAACAATACCAACCTAACTACATATTCGAGGAAACTCAATTGTGTTTTTAGATGTGTTTTTGGGGCATCGATGGCATCAATTCGATTTCAAATTCACCTCCGGACTTGAATTCAACCTAGGTCGAAAACGATAATTGTTTATGAGTTTTTTTTCACTGATTTTCGGCCATTTTTTTTTTTTTTTTTTTTTTTCGATCTCCGACCGTATGCTCCGCGAAGACGAATCCCCCATCCCCAAACCAAGTTCCAGGTACGGAAAATCAAACTTCATGATTTTCCTGAAATCCCTCAGATTTTTAGTTTACTTTATCCGAAATGGGTTGGGAGATTAACCCCCCCCCCCCAAATCTGGGGGGAATTGGAAAGTCATCGATGTTTGAAATCGCACCAATAATCCGATGAACTTCCATTCAACATGATCTAAACTGCTATGTACTTGATCCTTACTGCCAGTGGCGCGGCGTCGTGTGCAATCTGATGTGCAAGCTGAATTTTGTCCGTTTAAACGCACGAAAAAGGTCGAACTATTAGGGGTGCACACTCCATAGTGCACTCCCTCTGATCGATGTTTAGCATGTGTTTCAATGGACGAAATGTAGCGCTGCCAAATTACACGCGACGCTACTGCTTACAGCACTAAATTTCAAAAATTTGCAAAATCGCAGGGTAAGCATACATACCGTGCAATGATAACGACGGAACTCACAAATGTTCGGTTAAACAATTAGCGCATGCGACTGTGCGTAACAAAACAATGAGAAAAACTGTCGCGACGATTCACTTTTTTTGTTTGTTTTTTGTTTTAAATATTAATGAGCTAAAATTTCTCGACAATGTTTAATTGTTCAGGCTGTCAAAAATTAGACAATGCCTATTTTCAAAACCCATTCTTTCTTTTCACGGAGTTTGGTGGCTATAACGCGGTCATCGACACGCGCCGAACTCCTGAATCAATAAGCAGTAATCGCAACCAAAATTGCCTTAAAGCCTCAGCGTTTCGAGCTCAGACTTCTATATAGATCTTTCGTTAACCCCTTATGTACCGACTTTAATACATACAATTTCCGCGATCATATTCAACAACAGCGGATAGATAAACAAACCTACGCAGCGGTACTTGATTTTGCCTACATCATCAATTGGACACCTCCACCATCATCTACGTTGGACACCTCCTCTTCATAAGACGGTCACCCCGCGACGCGTTAGATTTGGCAACGTTCCTTTTTCCCATTTAAACACATATTAGAAAGGTCGAAATACCTGGTCATCGCTGATGAATGAAGCGTTCGACTTTTCTAGTGAATTTAAATGGAGAAAATATACTGTCACCAAATTTCACTTGTCGCCACTGACGTAAGATGTTTTTACACGCACTGTTCAATATCCAACGTTCTTTCATCGTCAAAACAGGGAGATTAGACTGTTTGAAAAATATTCAAGTAAACAAATAAAGGGAGGGGTTATTTTCTGAAGGGTTAAATGACTCTTCTTTAGAATTTTACATTTTTTCGTTTAATTGAGGTAGTTTTGCGCCCCCCCCTCCTCCAAAAATATCTCTAAAATCTATAATAACAAAAAGCGCTATGACAATAAGTTCATTACGATAGCAAGTCAAACCAAGAATAGCGTGTCAGTATCGTTTTACCTCAACGAGTATTTATTTATTGAATTTTTTTCCTCGTCCTTTTTATTCCGTGTGTAAGGAAAGGATAGTCAATTATGTACGATCATTTATTTTTTTAATTATTGGGTGAAATGTGTCTGTTCGTCTTCGTGGTTCTTGATTATTTTTCGGCAGCATTGCCATAAAACGCGCATAATCACACAGTGATTTCCCTAGGTTAACTCGATGTTAAAATAGGTGAATTTCATCATAAAGAGGCAACACTGTATTGTTGACGGATAATAAACGTGACGATGCACTCATTCAACTAACTTACATTGATTTGTGAACAAACATTATTTCCTTAGACTTTGGGAGGGGGGGGGAGTTGAGACTTTGAGGTGCCATTATTTAAAGGGATTAAATACGGTGTACGTAATGTAATATATACATAGATACATATGCAAGTTGAGGGAGGATCGAGTAGTTAAGAGTGACAGTTTATGTAAAGCGGTTTTCCCATTGCACTTCATGACAGCAATTTTCGGTACAGACATTTGATTAACCGTTCTTCCACTGTTTAAGGTGTTTTGTGGATTTTGATGGACGTAAAGTATTTTATTTGAAGGTTAAGTCAAATAATTTGAGTGGTTAAAAATTTAAATGGAAAAAAAAAAAAAAAAAAAAATATAAACAAATAAATAAATAAAAATTGAAGAAATAACCTGCAAGAAATGTCCTACAAACACTTTGTCACAAAACATATGGGGGGGGGGTTGACTTTCAGATACCCTCACCCCCCAGCAAGGCATCCCTTTCCAATGTTGAGGAAAGTTCTCCTACGACTCATCTGATTTCTCTCTTCTCCTATAAAGTCATTCCTGCATTCACACACTCTATAATACAACAAAATCGAAAAAAAAAGAAAGAAAAACTCATTGAGTTGAATATTATAGTCAATACACAAAGGCACGTTGATAGCAATCTGACTAGAATCCATGTTGCTATGTATTTTGCAGAGAACAGAAGAAGAAATCAGGGAGGAAGTAATAATACTGCAAAAAACAAACCAGGAACAAAGGAAAAACTGAACACGGAAGTTTACTCCAACGCAACGGTCATAATAATAATACCTCTCATTTGATCAAATTCCAGCATTTAAGGGATCGCCTTCATTGAGGAGTTTATGCAATTTCATTGCGCACGTGTAGGAATAGTTGCTTGCTCAACAAGCGGCAAGCGGTGTATTGAATATTTCTCTGCAATGGGTCTTTTTTACTAACTCACAGCTGCAACTCAGGGTGGGAGCATAATATTCTTACGCATTTAGCGCAAATAAACCAATTTAAACACTGAAAAAATCAACATCAAAAGCCTTCATCCGCACTCATAAAGTCGTAAATGCCTTTAATACAATTCCAGACCCATTTGGCAACAATATTTTCCGTCCATTTGATTCCATGTAAAATAATCGGTTTGATAGCGAAGCAGCGCTTCTTTACCAATCGGTTCTTGGGCGTGGATTCAAATGGAGGAAAAACTTTGTTGCCGAATTGCATAGAACCGCCAATGCCGCCTGCCGTAACAATAGTTTGGAACAGACTCATTTAACGAAAGCATGCAACAGTGGATAGGCAGGCCTTTCAGGAGTGAACGCACTTGGTATGTAAGTTACCTCGCTAAAAACCTACGAGGATGAAATACAGCCGATAGCCTATTCCCCCCCCCCCATTTCAGCCTCCATACCGCATTTATTGGCCGATTGATACCGCCCGCCCATTAAAAATAGTTTCTGATTGGTCCATTGAAATTACCCGCCGTTCTTTCCGAAAAAAAAGTCTTCGCCCCATCTCCTACATGTGGACAATAAAAGCTTCATGCTCTCAATCGCATCGGCTTAAAGTTCCCAAGCCCTGTGTACAGGGTAGTCATAAAAGAGACAGGATGTTCCGAGGCTCCCTTTGCATTAAAACGGAAGACATCTGAAAAATCGAGGCGGTGTCCAAAAATCTATGAGGGTTTGGGGGGAGATATTGGCACTCCCCCCCTTCCCATCATGGTTCTGAAAATATGTCAGGAAAAAAAGCAAGGAATTAAGTGGTAATCTGCTTTATGGACACCCTATAGAAGCACTAAAAAAGAAAAAAGTAATGGTTGGGATCGAAGGGCATTCGGGGAACGCGATCCCAGAAGGCCGTGGGAGGAGAGCGAAGCAACAGAGAGAGATAGGGGGGGAGAGAGAAATAGAGAGGGAGAGAGAAGGGGGGTTATGAGGACAGGGAAGGGATGGGAGAGCACGGAATGGCGGCGACCGCAGTTTAAGGAGGTAAAGACAAATTATCGCTAAAAATTACATTTTATGAGCGGAAAAAAGAGTGAAGGGGAGGGAGCGAAAAAAAAGAGAAGAGAGAGAGAGGAAGGAGAGGAGAGAGAGAAGGTTGTTTGGTGTTTGCAATCCGATCGATCGAAAAGACTTTGCGCGGCTCGGGCCGACGGTCGGTCTGAAAGGCGGGGGTGAGGGGGGACGAAGGCGATACCGAGGCTAGTCGGCCCCACTGGTAGAAGGGGCTGTGTGGGAAGGGGAGGATGATTGGGGGTGCAGCATGGGGGCAGGGGAGCCCGCGGAGGACAGGAGTCTTTGTGAGGAGGGGGGGTAAGTTGCGCGAGGGGGGGGGCGGAGGGACGGGTGAGTGTCTGGTCTTCGCTGCACTTTTGAAAGCAGTCGTAAATAAGCATCGCTTATTTTCTTCTCTGCGGTTTTCGCGCGCAATCCTCCCCTCCTATTCCTCCTCCTATCACCCTCTTCTACGCCCCGCTCTTGCTCGCAAGCTAGCATCCCGCGTACTTGTTGGGGGATGATTCTTTCTCCCGCTGTCGTCCGCTTTCGCTCGACATAGCCTCCGACATGAGAAGAGGTTTGTTCCACGAGTTAGAACTAAGGAACTCGCCTTCCATTAATGATACAGAAGAGACATTTGTCATTTAGCCATACAACTTCAAAGAACATTAACAAATAAACTCTTCAAATACTTTCTCAAACCACTTTAATCTGGAAGAGATCCCCAGACCCCCCCTTATCAAATGCTGAGGGAGACCCCAACCAACACCCCCTTTAATACGTTGGAGGAGGCCCCCAGACCCACCCCTCTTTAAATTCTTGGAAAAATCCTCAGACCACCCTCAACCATTTAAAATTCTCGGAAAGACCCTCGAACGGCCCAGACTCCTCTTTAAGTTGAACTTAAAAGTTTCCATCGCCAACTTAAAAGTTTTTCAAGAAACAGAAAAAAACCCATTTGGAGACTTAAGAAAGCAACATTAGTGCAGAATCTGGATGCATATGGATCAATGGTTCAAAACTTATGAGAGTATACGGACTGACAGACGGACAGATAGAATTTTTTTCGCCTAGATTCGTCTAAATTTGAAAGGGTTAAGAAATACTGAAATTTGATGGAAGGGTGTTGTTTTTTGGATAGTATTAGAAATGATAAGAGGCCATTATTTTTTTTTAAATATGGTGAATTTCTGAGAAGGAGATATGAGTTCATAAAAATAGATTGAAATTAAACATTGACCTCTTTGTAACTTCCGGCAAAAAAACCAACTCCGACCTTCAGTTTGCGCCAAATAAAAAATCCAATATTCATTACCTTTTCTAACGTTGTTTATAGATAAGTATAAGGGGTTGCCGGCCTTGCCTCCTTGCAGAAACCAACAATTTAAGAATCCCGTGAAAAGATGATCTCATCGAACATAATGGAATGACTGCGTTGATTCAGCGTTTTCGAACTTTCGAGACCTTTCTTAAATGTGACTATCGATCTTATGTGAGTAACCTCTTGCACGAACAGTTTGGCTTTAAATCGCCGTCCTTTAAGCAAACTCCAGCCATCTCAAAATATTTACGGTTGACAAATATATTGATTGCTAAATATGATTGGGTTCCTGTGAAGAATCGGATAGTTTGCGACTCAATTCAATTTTTCTACATCTTCAACTTACAGAAAAACGCAGGAAGAGGTCGATTTGGATGGATTGGCCGGTGACATTTTATGTAATCACGTGATCAGCCAATCCCTTCGATTTCTCACAGTACTGCCACTTTCACAGTGCGTACAATCTTTTAAAGGCTGATAATAACTTGCGCGACATGAAGTATATTTGAATGATCTTTGGCTGAAACATTTCCAATGTTGGTGGACGTTTATTTTAATGCATAGAAGCACTGGCGGTACGTAGGTTAAAAACAATGGGGAAGGGGGACTTGAAGTTAACGTTTTTTGTTTCTTCGTTTCTTTATTATAGCTTGTCCCAAAAAAGATTAGATTTGTCACTTCTACGGCTTTCATGAGAACATCAGCTTTCATCCTCTGATAAAGCAGCCTGAACCTGGTTGGTTAGGAGCAATAGGAAACTGATGTTTTCATTCAAACTTTCCGTTGTCAAGTCCAATCATTCTTGAAACCGCTAACACTTTGTTTTATTTTTGGCTTCTGGTCTTTTTTAAAAAAAAAAAAAAAAAAAAAAAAAAACAACCAATGGAGAGAGAGAGAGAGAGAGAGAGAGAGAGAGAGAGAGAGAGAGAGAGAGAGAGAGAGAGAGAGAGAGAGAGAGAGAGAGAGAGAGAGAGAGAGAGAGAGAGAGAGAGAGAGAGAGAGAGAGAGAGAGAGAGAGAGAGAGAGAGAGAGAGAGAGGGAGAGAGAGGGAGAGAGTGAGAGAGAGAGAGAGAGAGTGAGAGGGAGAGAGAGAGAGGGAGAGAGTGAGAGAGAGAGATAGAAAGAGAGAGAGAAAGAGAGAAAGTGAGTGAGATAGGGAGACGAACTTGAGGGAGTGAGTGAGATAGGGAGACGCACATGAGGGAGTGAGACGAGGAGAGAGCGAGAGAGAGAGTGAAGGCGGAGGCGGGGCAAGGGAAAAGGAACGGCGAGAGTAGATTTCTTGAGCGGCACCTGTTGCACACTGCAGAAAACATAACACAAACAGACAGAAGCAGGAAGATAATCGAGAGGAGATGAACTTGGAAAGCACAACGATGAAGATGAGGTCGCCGAGGAGTAGAGGGGTAAAGTGGCGTGGGTGGGGGCGGGGGGGGAGGGTGATGGCCGGAGAGCGGTGAGATCGGTGCATGAACGGGGGGGTGTGGGGGATGGAACGGAATGGAGCTTTGGAGGTTGCAGTCATTTGAGCGAGTTAAGGGTTGTTTTGTCTTATTTGCATTGTTCCCCGAAATTCGGGTTATTAACAGCCCCGTGATTTAAAGCGTCAGAAAATGATCCAGCGAAGCCGCTCTCGCCCTGCCTATTCAATTAATGCGCGCGGTGTCTCTTCACGTGGACTTTACGGCTTGCCGCTTGACGCTATTTGAGAGCGTTCATGCCCTCCCTCGGTTCCTGGTAAAACGCGTGCCGATTGAATCCATAAATACCGGGAACCGGAAAACCGCTTGCACAAGTCAACGTATTCGCCAATACAGGCAGATGCATTTGCATCATCATAATGGTGAGGATAAGCATATGGAGAGATTGGACAAGTCGGCTATTATATTTGTACACATATGTGTACAGGGTGATGACAAAATCGTATTTTTTTGTTCGTTCGCGGTTCGTAGAATTCTTGAATGCATGCGGAGTCTTGAGGACCCACTGGTGACAGTTGTGAACAATATTTTTTTTTTTTTTTTTTTTTTTTTTTTGTTTTTTTTTTTTTGCTTCTCGGGATTGAACGGGCAAGGTTCGTCGAGCAAATTGTTCTCAAACTCAATTGGACAAAAGAAAATTGTCAGTAAACACATTCTCAAAAGCGTTATGTTGGCTTTTTACTGACAAACGCTTCAAATTTAGAAGGTAAAAAACGCAGCAGCGTCCTTCGTTTTACTCAATTGAAGGAAAATTGAAAATTCGTCAAAGATTATTGAATGGGCTGCGCCTACCTTCCTGGAACGACTTCTATCTAGATAAAGTTTTTCTCTCTTTCATTTCCCCTATTTTCTCCCTTTTTTTGCCGAACTGGAGGGGCGATGCCCTCCCCCCGTATCCGCGCCAATTAGGGCTGACGTTTGGCGTATAATTAATTGCATTTTTCAATTCACCGATGATTCCACCAGCTGAGAAAAGATTACACAGTTCAATTCAATGTATGACTGATATGCACGAAAATACGCTGATCTGTAATCTCTTCTCAACCGGTGAAAACTCTGTCAATTAATTAAAATATCCGCAAGTTTTTTAAAGTCATCGACGACTCCATCGATTGCGAAAAGATTACTGATGCGAGCATTTTCGTGCATTACAGTCATACACTGAATTGAACTGTGTAATCTTTTCTCAACCGGTGGAAATCATGGGTGAATTGAAAATTGGGATTAATTTTACGAAAAACGGCAGCCCTGCCGCCAATGTCTAAAAATCGCCCGGCTCTGATATGGCGTAAAGACAATGTTGATTAGCCCATATTTACTTTACTACTCTGCAGGGAGAGCTCAGTATGGTATCGACAAGGTCATCCCATTCTCAAATCATGATGTCATTAAAGTGGCAATGCGTAATTTAGGCAGGAAAGCTGACTCTATACGGTACATGGGCTCTATTCCCGAAAATTGTCCCTAATTTTGATAAAAAAAAAAAGGTGTGAAGTCGCGCGTAACAACTGTGACGCAGCAGCTATGTGACGCAACTAAAATATGCAAACGTTGGAATCAACGGCCGAAGCCGCGCGATGCAGGCATTTTGGCGCCGCAGCGCCGCGGTGGCGCTTAACGACACGTGGCTCAGGGAATTTGATAAAACACCACCAAAAAGCCTTAACACTAAAATTCGGCGTCAAGTGCACGAGAACTGGCTAATAACTAAAAGACCGTACCACATTGAAACGAACGCATACGAGAACGAGTTCGTTCCAATCAATGGCGTAGCGTGCAATTTGGCAACGTGTAGTTTGTCCATTTAAACTCAAGGTCGAATGCGATAGTGTTCACCGAACAGTCAGTACTTCGATATTTTTCATTGGTGTAAATGGAGGAACTGTAACGTTGCCAAATTGCACGCTACGCCACTGGTTCCAATGCGCGATATGAAGAGCTGCCGTTTTCTGTATCTAGACGAAGAAGTCAACGGTTACAGCCAACAACCACAACAATGCACTCATCGGTCACAATCGGTTGTGATAAAACTCGCGTAGCGATCCAAACTATCTCACTCACTCTCCCGTGACCCCCATGTATGTATACCCATCTCTTTATAGTTTCGAAATTCGTATACATGGCCTTGTTTTACGACATATTATTCAAAATCGCATTAAAGTGCCTCGAGGAATTCATTTCAGCCAAAAAATTTCATGAAAGATGTCTCTATATACGATTTTTGAAATTAGAGTGAGATGGCAGTACATGGGGGTCACGTGGGAGCGAGAGTGACAAACTGTCTCTGTTTGGAACACTCATCACAGGCTGCCGCCATTAGCTACCTGCCGTCATTATTTATAGAGGGCTTTAGCCCTCTATAAATAATGACAATTGTCAATTCACCGATGATTTCATCGGATCGAGAAAAGATTACACACAGTTCAGTTCAGTGCATGACTGCAACGCACGAAAATACCAGCATCTGTAATCTTTTCTCAATCGGTGCAATCACTGTTGAATTATCTATTAAAATATCCGCAAGTTTTTTAAAGTCATCGAAGACGTTATCGCACTATGGTTTGAAATCGTCAAAATTGGCAAAAAAATCAGCAAGTAAATTTCTCATTAGTTTATCATGCATGATAAACTTTTAAGACCAATTTTAAAAACAGAGAGCATCTAAACAAGTAATTTAACCGCAGAAATGTCACTGGAAAATATTGAATGAAGCTTAGAAGGTCGAAAACGATGATTTTTTATGCATTTTTCTTTACCGATTTTTGGGCGCTGTTTTGTGTTCGAACCATATAATGCATCGGTTGATAAAAGATTACAGATCAGATTATTTTCGTGTAGTATAGTCATACACTGAACGGAACTTTGTAATCTTTTCTCAACCGGTGGAATCATTGGTGAATGTAAAATGTCATAAATTATTTACGCAAAACGGCAGCACTGCCAATAAGGCCACTTTTGCGTCGTTACGTATACTGCGCGCTGCATCTTGCACTGTCTCCGTATCAAGAATTCTGATAATACATTCCCTCTCCGAAATTCCAGTAACTGTAACTGGAATCCTGATTACAGTCACCGGAAGTCCGGTCATTTCAATAAGAGTTCCGACTACTTTAAGAATAATCTTGTTCAATACTTTCCAAAACGGAAGTCCGGTTGAGTTAACAACAAGTTAACAAGAACATTTTCCTCAGTGTGGCCAACAGAGCTATCCTAATAGAGGGGATTTTAAAGATCGAAAAGAATTTTCTCAACGAAAATTGTACCGGAAAAATCCCGAATAGCAAACAATTTTTCTTTTCTTTTCTTGTTCACAACACTGTCAACTCCACAAGACTCCATGGTGCACTGTGGCGACACGACGTTGCTCTGGGTCCATTGAAACTCATGTTAAAATCTCGATATCGAGGGTTTTAGCCGAAAACTGCATCTTCCGATCTTTATCATTGGTTTAAATAGATAACATTTCAACTCTACCAAATAAAAATTGCAGCGCGCTGCTCCTCACTTTACGTAAAATCTATTAGAACTTAAGCTCAAATAGAAACCGTTCTAAAAATCCCTAAATTCAGCTAAATGTTTGCTAATTCATTCAATAAATTACCGACGAAAGAAGTTATTTCGAGATGCATCTATAGCGGCGTGACATATTGGCCGGATTGACATCTCTACAAGTTTTGACTGCGGAATCGCTTCAAAAGGAAATGTTGACTTAGAATCGAATCAAATTGTCGACGTTATAAGTCAAAAAAAGCACGACTTTTATTTTTCGTTTAAAGAGATAAGTTGGACCGGGCGCAAAAGGAGATAAATTTTAGTCAAGTGCATGCATACGACTCCTAAAGAAAGCTGAAACTAAAGCCAAGATTACAGCACCATATACATACAGTATGTTTCAAAAGTTAATTCTCACCAGGTTCAATTTGAAAAAAAAAAAAAACTTATCTCAATTCAATGAACCACGGGTCAAAGGGGTTTGCTAGTTCGCTTCGGGTTCGCAGAAGTTCTCTTCAAAATCAATATGCAATTTTATCGACCTAACGACTAAACGAGGAAATCTGTCATTAATCGCGCTAGCGGACCCTGGAGATTGTTCTCTCTCTCTCTCTCTCTCTCTCTCTCTCTCTCTCTCTCTCTCTCTCTCTCTCTCTCTCTCTCTCTCTCTCTCTCTCTCTCTGGCTATTTAACTGCATGTGTTAGAAAATGATAGAAGAAGGGGCGGATATCACATGACTGCCCCTTATCCATCCTTTTCTAACATACACGTTCTAATAGGCAAAGAGAGAGAAAGACAGTTTCTTGGATCCTCCAATGGTTTATCGAATTAAGTAACGTTTTTTCGACTTGGGCCTGATAAGGCATTATTGTACACCATGTATAGTGTATACTAGGCAGTACGACAGTACCACCCTGCCACACAGACATGACACACCACTTACTGATAACATGCGTTTCAAACGTTCTTTTTATCTGGTGGCAATGGTGAGACTCGACCACTTGAGAAATCTGAACTTTTTCTCCGAAACTTCATCTTGGATAATAAGCAAACCATCAGCATAGTGATGCCAAATGCAGTGTTACCAGATGTACTCTGATACTTTCCAAAGAAAGCAGTAGCGACTCGTGAAATGCGATGTATCGATGTCCACTCCATTTAAAACCATAGAAAAGTATCGATTTATTGGGGGTTCAATTGCACCCCCTGACGATCGATACTTTTCTATGGTTTTAAACGGAATACATTTCGATGTATCGCATTTCACGAGCCGCCACTGAAAGAAAGTATCCTGGTAGAAATTTTCATTCCTCCACTTCTTGACCAGTTTTAAAGAATTTTGTTGTTTTCAGGTATTTCAGAGTCTAATAGAATCGCCACTAGAAACTAATTCTTAAAAAATCTGAAACTCTTTGGAAAATGTTAAGACAAAATTATCATGGGCGGTTCCGATCAGAGGACTTTTTGTTGAAGGTCATAGTTCATAACCTTACACACCCGAACCTACGCAGGGTGTCTCGAAGTTAAACTGACTAAGTCTCAGTTTTAGGCTCGATTTTTAGGATCGAAATGCGGATACTACGGCTAACTTTGAGGCGTCCAATTTTTTTTTAAAAAAAAAACATACCTCGGAGAAAATTTCTCATTGGAATTACGGAACGTATCATTAAATATGGGGCAAAAATAAATTCTTTCTAAAATAACAAGAATTCTTATCGATTTAACGATTCTTTCTTGTAAATTATATCAGAACGTTCTATTGGACCAATGAGAATTATTATTGGTCCAATAGAACGTTTTGATGATTCAGAGGAATCACAAAATTAATCGTTGGATCAATAGGAATCCTTGTTATTTTAAAATTTATTTCTACCCCATATTCAATAGTAGACGTTCCGCAATTCCAATGAGAAATTTTTCTGCAGTTCTCGTCCCTGAGAACGCGTGACTTTTTGCTACCGCAAAGAGACTCATTGATTTGAATGTAAAATTCTGTGAAATTAACGATGTTCACGTTTGAAGCTTTCAAAATCCATTCCATACCTTAGGAAATCACATTCATTCTGAATAAGTTGCGCAGTATACTATACACTATTTTCACCGACTTATGACAGAAGAGTTAAAGGCAACTTTCCTGAGAAAATGAATAACTTGAGAGCAGATAGGAATTGAAAACGACTGATCGAAAAAAGAGGGGAGAAATGCGAAATACAGGCAGAATGCTAATTCTAGAACTTAACTGATCAGATTTTTTTCGACGGAGTAGAAACAAAATTGTTATGGACACCCGATCGTCCACCAGCCGCGGTCAGATGTCAAGAAGGTTTAATATCATTAAAAATCCGCTAGAAAGCGCTGATCACTAACAAAAATGAAAATAATCCCTAATCAAGTCTAAAATCGAAGCGAAACTAATTTTGTTCGTCCTTTTTTCTCGTTCTAGACTGGGTTAAAATATGGATCTTCTTACTTTGTAGATTTAGTCGCAAAAAATCACCAAAGTTATGAACATAAGTTATTCAGTTTAGGAAAATCTCGTGACATAACGGGAAATGGACAACTTCCATACAGCTATTCGTGATCGAAAACCTGCGGAATCAGAAGGCACCACTCCTCACACAGGATCAGATCCTCACAAAGAGATCATATGTACTCACTGCAATGCAACATTTAATTTTTGAAGCTCGCAATAATCCTATTTTTATAAGGAATTAAGCTCGAATAGGCGATGGTTACCAATCATGATTCCCTCATTTAGAGTAATGTCAAAACCTCAAAGTAAAGAGAGAGCTCTAGACTTACCAATTAAAATATAACTTGCTCAGTCATGGATGAGTCAAAGTCACCATTAAATTGGGTCTTAGTTTTTGCTTCCTTTTCTTCTCAAATAACTAGAGCCGCAAACATTGGAAACTTAAGTATGATTTTGGCAACAGGCGGGTCTTTTTCATTATTTTGCATTTTGTGTCGATAAAAGGCATAGTAGATCTTTCATGAGCTACCAATCAGTGATGGCATATAGTGACCAAAACGCGCGTGGAGCGTGCAATTTGGCAAAGTCGCATTTCGTCCATTTAAACACTTGAAAAAGATCGAACTATTAGGTTTCCGGTGAATACCTTCGCATTTAACCTTTTACACGGGTTTAAATGGACACAACATAACGTTGCCAAGATGCATGCTACGCCACTGCTACCAATGAATTCCCGAGAGAGCGATTTTTTTCTCTTGTTTTGACGACCAGTTCAACTTGGCTTTAGAACCGCGGGAAAAAGAGCGCGAATCGATTTTTTTTTAAACTTATCGAAAGGAAGGTCGTTGGCACGCTGGTGATGGCCAAGCGACGATCTCTTGTCACAGATATTGGAAATCTCAAGCGTGTCGTAATCTCCTCGTTTCGAAACGAACAAGTACAGAGTGAACGGTGCGAAGGATCGTTCCAACACGAAACCGAGATGAGCGCTAGTTTATCTCCTCAAAATTAGAATAACTTGCAAGCAGTGGTGAATGGAGCAATTTGGCAACAATGTTTTTCCTCCATTTAGATCCATGAGTAACAATCGATTGTTAACTATCAAATCGATTATTTTACATGAAATCAAATGGAAGAAAAATATTGCTGCCCAATGGCACGAGATGGCTATGCACTGTGGTCTATGGTCGTCAAAAAGTGGCCAAAAATCAGAATATAATTTTCTCATCAATCAATACATTTTTAAACGTCTAAGTCCAATTTTAATAGCTAAGAATATTTTTAACAAGTAATACTTAAAATGTCACTGGAGATAGTTATGAATTAAGCTTAAAAGGTCAAAAATTATGATTTTTCATGGCTTTTTCTCTCTGATTTTCGGCCATTTTTTTTAAATCCCAGACCGCAGAATGCTATGGTCTGAGATCTAAAGAAAAAGGGGGCAAAAATCAGTGAAAAAAAGTAATCAAAAATCAACGTTTTCGACTTTTCAAGCTTAATTTAACATTTTCCAGTGCCAACTATGGGTTTAGATTACTTAATTAAAGTTTTATCTGTGATTAACATTGATGCTGAAAGTTTATAAATGTTAAATTTATGAGAAATTAACTTTCAGATTTTTTGCCACTGACAATTTCCGTCTTTAGTGAACAGCCAACTAAACGCTCAGTTAAACGCTTGTTTCGGTGAGAAAAACTACTCGCCGAACAAAAAGGCATGTGCCAAGAAGCAGTTTTTATTTCTGGAAGGCAATAATCATTTCTTTGCATTTTTAAATGTGGTTCAAATTATGAACGTGGTTCATTTGGTTTCTCTCTCTGGATTCAATATCGTTAAGAATCCGTGGACCTTATTCCACGTCAAAGTTTTAAAGTAATCACGTTTCTACGATACATGGGCGATTTAACGCAATACGCTGAGGGGGGGGGGAGCCGAAAAACATAGACAAAACCGTGTTTTTTTTATCCGATCAATCGTGCCGTCATAATACTTGCAAAACCGGAAAAATTTGCAAACATTGAAGGAGACGCAAGGCTCGGTCCGGTTAAGAATCGGAAAATTCGGGTGATTTATCGGAGACATAAATTAAAAAAAAGGGGGGGAAAATAGCAAACTGTCGAAGGTTATACATTTATGTTGACGGAACGAAGCCAGTTTGGGAGGAGGCTTGGCGGAGAGGGAGTGAAAAAAAAGAAAAAGAAAAAAATTAACAAATTTCCGTGGTGTGTAGAAATGGTCTAAATTTTCGTCATTAAAACGAAAAGTCATGCGAGCAGGTTCGCGGCGTTGGTGTCAAATTTAGCGGATCAAATTTATTGGAAAAACCAACTTTCAAGAAGCTTTAAACCCGCTTAAAGCTATCAAACAAATGAACGAATCGCTTGCGAGTAAGGCAACATAGTTTCAAAACGCTTTTCGCTGAAGACAAGAATTTTGAGGAAGTTGAACTGCGTTCTTTTCACGGTAAGGTTGATTGTGATTTTGGATACATTTTGAATTCTCAAAGTATGGAAAGAAAAAAAAGATTTTTCCGGAAAAACGATTATTTAAGATGGATCCGTTGCAAACTTTTGCTACAGTGCAGAGAGTTGCTGGAAAAAGTGATTTACTATAGAGAAAGCTGCAATTAGACGGGACTCTCCCATTGTGACCCTCTCATTGGACCGCCATTTTGAATTTATTTTGCAACGCCTGTCTTAGGTCCATGGGTAGATATTGCGATATTTTGATCATTTTCACTCGACTTTACTCAGCAATTTACCCACCATTTATCGCTGCAGCAAAGGTGTGCAAGAGACCCATTTATCAGTAATCGTTTTCCCAACCCCCCCTCAATTGATGGAAACGCCGTTAATTTACTGAAACATCCAGGGGCGTTATTTCAAATTTTTCTTGGGGGGGGGGGAGGCAAAGTCTGATCCGACTACAAAAAAAGGTTCAATCTGACGACCCCCCCCCCCCCCCCCGAAAGGGGGTCTTTCAGTTAAAAGGCGATGGCGCCGCTCCTTCTTTTTGTCAAAACTATATCGATC
Source organism: Trialeurodes vaporariorum (assembly GCA_011764245.1). Taxonomy (NCBI): domain Eukaryota; kingdom Metazoa; phylum Arthropoda; class Insecta; order Hemiptera; family Aleyrodidae; genus Trialeurodes; species Trialeurodes vaporariorum. Next base: position 44,663,893 of record VMOF01000002.1, read on the forward strand.
ATTTTACAGTTGGGACTATTCAAGATATAAATTTGACTAATGATCAAAATCCTTGGGGGGGGCAGCCCCCTGACCCCCCAAATTACTCTCATGAAAATAACGAAAGTCCACAAGTTTTTTAAAGCCATCGTCGACTTCACCGGTCGAGAACAGATTACCGATGCGAGTACTATTTCGTGTGTTACAATCATGCACTGAACTGAACTGATCGTAATTTTTTCTCAAGCGGTGGAGAATCATTGGTGAATCGAAAAAAGGTCATTGATTCTATACTCAAAACGGCAGCCCTGTCAAAAATTTTCGTCTTCAGCAAGTTGAACTTTAAATAAACTCGGATGCTAGAAAAGCGCGCCCAATCTGACAAGGAGGGGCGGAATGAGCAAAACTGCAACAGGTTGTAACGAGCAAGCAGCGGAGCGATAATTATAAATTCGAATTGAAGTTGAGTATGTGCCAGTGTGTGAGTGAGTGTGTGTGAAAGTTAAACTGTGTTTATGCATAGGTTTTCGTCAGTGTAATGTCTATGTATATATGTATATTAAATGTGTCTGTGTAATGTGTATACGCCGGGTCGACGCATGCAATTCACCTCCACCGTCGCCACCGCGCCGTAATTTTCGCCCGTTTTTGGCGCTAATTCGCCATCTCCGCCGCCACAGCCCATGCACCGGCCTCTTGATTTGGGCATAAAATTAGCGAGCCCGCAAATCATTAAACCGACACCAGTCACCAGTTTCTTGTAAATATCAAGTGGCCCCCGCACAGTGGTCGGACACAATAAAAAAAGTGGCAACAAATCATAAAGTTTTATTATAAAAGTTATCAATTAATAGGGCTGCTGCACACTTTTGTTAAATCTATTTAATAGTCAATTCTGGTGTAAAAAACCTCCAAAAATAACGATAACAGCACTAAAAACTTCCAAAATCCACTTCTAAATTCAATAAATGCTTTTAATTGCGCGAGCGTAATGGTGGCTGATGGCAGTAATAATGGGAGATTTCCATCTAACAATACCTATACTGCAACTCCATCAAGAAGTGACCACTATAAGAGACGACTTTCATGTAACACGTACCAGTGTCACAAGGTGTCACAGTACCATTCATCGGATGTGGATCACTACTCTGGTGACTAATTACTCTGTGAGAATCATCATCGTCAGCATAGAGATGAGTGACGAAATTAAGATAGGAATCTCCCATTATTACTGCCCTCGTCCAGTGGCGGCTCGTGATATGCAATATATCGATGTCCACTCCATTTACAACTATGGAAAAGTATCGATTTCTAGGGGGTTCAATTGCACCCCCTGACGATCGATACTTGTCTATAGTTTTAAATGAAGTGGCCATCGGTATATCGCAATGCACGAGCCGCCATCTGCCCTCATCCATCGTTACGATCTCGCAAATAAAAGCTTTTATTGAGTTTAGGAGTGGATTTCGGAACTTTTTAGTGCTGCCATCGTTATATGTTTTGAGGTTTTAACACCAGAATCGAATATTAAATCGCTTATAGCAAAAGTGTGCAACAGCCCCATTGATTATAATCTTTCATGGTCAATTTCAATCGCAGAAGACACTTTTAACAAGTAAAGTAAACCTATACAATGGGTCTATTGCATATTGCATACTTACGCTACAGCAATATGACAATTTGTTTCTGACGTTAGATTTGACGAAAATAACGATGCGCACATATTAAAAACTTTCAAAATCCACTCATTTACTCAGGAAATCACTTGAATTTCAAACAATCCGCGCGCTATGCTTGAAAATATTATCACCGACATACAACTACACAAATGGAACCACCGCGTGTATGCAAACTTCAACGTAACTTGCAAATTTAAATGCTTTGTTTAGATTCATGCAGTTCTTGTATTATTTTTTAATTTCATTGATAAGCCAGAAAAGACCAGACAGCAAATGCAGCCAATACTTCATGTATTTAGAAAGAAATGTCATCATTTTGTAGTTATGATGGTGTTTACACATTCACGGTGATTCCGTCTATGTAGTATTAGAAGTATGCCGGTGCAAATAGTGTCTAGTGTAGCGCGGGCTGTTTGAACCTGAATCGAGCTCCTGAGTTTAAGAGTGATTCTTGAACGTTTGTAATGTACGTATCGTTATTTTTGCCGAATTTTACGTAAGAATCAAGGTTCTACATGTTTTTAACAAAAGTGCGCATAGCAGACCCACTGTAAACTTTTAAGGCCAACTTCAATCGAAGAAAACACTTTTAACAAGTAATTAAAACATTAAAATGTCCCCCAAAATGTTTCAAATTAATCTTACAGGCTTGAAAATTAAGACTTTTTACTTTCTCACTCAAACGGAGTTAGACATTGAGGAAGTACTGCGACTCCGCCGCAGATGTCTGTCTGTATCCCAGCATAACTTTTGAACCAATCATCCGCATATGCGTCCGAATTTTGCAGATACTTTGCTTTTAACATTCCTCACAGGGACTTTTTTGGGATTGTAGGGGATTGTAAGTAAGTTATACAGGATATAAGGTTTCCATTAAAATAAATGGGTAAACATTGGGAAAAATTGGAATATCTCATATATAGCTGTTTGATTTTGATTATGATTTCCAAAAAACTTTCTGCAACCAACCTACTGTAAAATTAACCCCTAAAGGGAGGGTCTGGGGGTCTCCCCCAGAATATTATAGGGATTCTGGTGGTCTCCTCCAGAATATTAAAGGGGTGCTTGTGGGTTTCCCCGAGAAAATATATGGGGGTGTGCCCCCCAGAATATAATTGATGTGATAAAGTGTTGGTACTGTTGGTGGGGTATTCCCTACAGTTTATTTTGTCCAGTGGCGTAGCGTGCATTTGGCAACGTTGTAATGTTTCCATTTAAACCCATGATAAAGGTCGAATGCGAAGGTGTTCACCGAACACCCAGTAGTTCGATATTTTCCATAGATTTAAATGGACGAGTTGCAACGTTGTGAAATTGCACGCTACGCCATTGATTTTGTCACTGATTTTTATCCAATTTTTTTCGATCTCAGACCATAGTGCGGCCAGTGACGCTAAAAACTGCAGTCTCCCGCCACTCGTCTTTCACCTATCGCGGATGCAGAGTTACCGTTGTGCATATGATGAAGTCAAAACACATTTCCTAAATTCAACCGGTTATTCCACCGGTGCTACAAAAGCACCAAACTCTTTAGACAAGCGATGGTGCGACTATCACAGGAAAATACTCTCTAATTTAATCTTTTTGTCCACCGATGGAATCACCGATGCAGTTTGGAATGTCATCCGAGTCACGAGAAGCGGCAACCCTTGTTCGCTTACGTGGGAAAACGAAAGGGAGCTCGTATATAATATGTGCGTTGAAAAGAGACGGAGAAAAATAAATCGAGTCCGAGAAGAGGATGGAGAAAAAAAATAAAAATAAATAAAACCAGCGCTCCGAGAAAAGAAAAAAAACATTCGAGTATAACGCGATCAATCGATAAATGACAAAACATCGAAATAAGAACGACCATGCAGCCATGCAGGCGAACATTTTCGAATCTGATGCACTTGTCATTCATCGATAACAACTCGCGGTTTTAGTTGTCAATGGACCAGCGACGATGCCGGATTTCCATTCTTCGCGACAATGCTGTGTTCTAATAAACTGTAGGGAATACCCTGCGAATACTTTCTCACACCATTTTGATCTGGAGGAGACCCCCAGACCCCCTTTGAAATTCTGAGGGAGACCCAAGACACCTCCTGTAAAATTCTGGGGGACCCCCCAACCCCCTTTCTACAATTCATCCCATTTGGAAGTATAAGAAACAATCGATTCTTTAGCCATGGCCTTTTACTAATCGATTGTTTCTCATGCATTCAAATGGGAATGGTGCACTGTTGTCAGATTGCTAGATCCGTCTGCCGATGACCACGACCATTCAGACTCATTTGATCCTTAAAAAGCCTTATAGCTGCTACAGTTTATCAAAGTTATGGTCTGAAATTAATGTAACTTGCTGAAAACAACGTCTTTCGACCGACGTGATAATTTGTTAGCAGTAGTTGTTAACACATTATAACTGTTCAAACTGTTTTCAGTCCGAAAACATAAGGACAAAATCACTTTTATGACACGGACAACGAAAGACAGATGGGAACTAATCTTGGAAACATAAATGAATGACTGGTAACTTGTACGTGTTTTAGTTTGAGAATAGTAAAATGTACCTATAGTTGTATGTGTGCACATGAATGATATTGTTCTCAGAAGTCAACACTCTGGGATTACCGACGAAATTCGCTGGAGGAAATCTGCGAATTAAAGATGATAAAATGATTTGGAGCGGAGCGGAAAAATTTCACGTCTAGACAGAGATGATAGTATATGAGGCCAAGCCTTGATTCTAAATTTGAGCACCATTTGGTGTGAAAATATGACGAAATTATTGCCGGATCGATTAACTGATGAAATTACCCCCATTCAGTCATGGGCGGTTACAGGAATTTGTCTTTCTCTCTCTCCTCCCATTTGAAAGCGTGTGTTAGAAAAGAACGGAGGTAGGGACTGGAGCCATGTAATGGCCCCCCTCTGCTGTCCTTTTCTAACACGTCTTGTTCAGACGGCTGAAGAGAGAAAGAGAGACAAATTCCTGTGTTCGCTCTTACATTCAGTACCGGCTAGTGAATTGAGATCTTCCTTTTAAACCTAACGAAAAGAATCGATCCCTCGACAGCTCAGCTTAATCTTCAAATCGATACTTTTGTGCGGATTTAAACGAGAGAAAAACGCTAGTCAATCGATCACAGAAGCCACCACTATTACGCCACCATTCTAAAATAGACGAGAACTGGTATGAAGAGCTCATTACAGTCGGATTCAGTGGCGAAGCGTGCAATCTGACAACGTTGCTATTGCCTTATTAAAATTCACGAAAAATATCGAACTATCTAGGAATCGGCGATGACCATCGATGAAAGTACTTATTTAGTAGCGTCAGACATTTTTTTTTAAAATAAATATTCGACTTTTTTGCATACTCAGCAGTGGGTTTTGCGGTAATGGATTCTTCATCGGAGAAAATGTGAACAGATAGTTGGAGTATAACGCAAAGAGAGAATTTCTCTATCCCTCTCTTTCCTCCATTGAAACACGTATGTTAGACAAGGATAGATAAGAACATCCACCCTCTTTTTCTGTCCTTTTTCTCCTCATAGATTCAAAAGGAAAATGAGAGAGTTGTGAGAGATCCGGGTTGCACCACTAGATACTAGTTATTGTACCTCTTGAGTGTACTTTTTGATCTGATAAAATTGAATCGCTCACTCTATAGGATTAAGGCAACAGGGCTCTATCCATAAAATGACGTAAGGCACTCTTGCTTTCGCAATATATTTCGATACATTTGACTTGTTTATATTTATTCACTTTTTGTACGAACCAATAGATATGTTGTTGTTGTTGTTTTTTTTTTCATTATTTTACTTTTTTTAATCAGGCACATCTTTTATGAGAAGACCACGTGTGTATTTAATCACTTATTTGTTTGTTATTTATTTGAGTCGTCAAATCCCCAAAAATTATACTTGCACTCAACCAAAATTTTGCAGCAACAACTAGCGGATCAAGGAAATTGTCCTTCTCTGTCTATGTCTCCCTCTCCCCCTCCCTCTCTCTCTCTCTCTCTCTCTCTCTCTCTCTCTCTCTCTCTCTCTCTCTCTCTCTCTTTCTCTTTCTCTCTGGTCATTTGAATGCATGTGTTAGAAACGGGAGAGGTGAGAAGAGTGTGTGTGAAGAGGGGGCGAAAATCACATGACTGTCCATGATCTGTCCATTTATAATGCACACATTCTAATGGGAGAATGAAGACAGAGAAGGATCAGATTCCTGTCCGCCAAAGGAGGCAGGAACGATATATGTAGGAGCAGAAATTACTTTATGGCCCTATACCTTTATCCTATGTACACTAACAAAACTGATCAAATGCGCAAGAGAAAGAAATGCGAATTCTTGGCTACGGTTCTGCACAGAAAAAACCAATTTGGTAGCGCTGACTAAACCTTTGGTAGAAAAATTACCCAGCAAAAGACTTTAATTGATCTAACCAAAGATTTTCACTGAACAGCAATTTCTGGGTTAACCAAAGATTTGGTTGGCATAACTAAAGTCTGTTGCTGGGCCGTTTTCTTACCAAAGGTTTTGTCAGCGCTACCAAAGTGTTATTTTCTAGCTTTTCAGTGTGTCTAGGGTATTTAGTCAGCAGTATGTATATTCAACACGATGATGGAGACATTTGCTGTACACATCTTTCGCTGGGTTCACAACCGCCATTTTCGGATTAATTTGAAAAATATTACGTTCAATAAAAAATAATGTATGGAAGAGAACTTAGCTGAATTAACTTTTAAAATTATTAGAACCTTCTAATTTTTCCACTCAATCCCACGCTTTGATCACTCGATTATATACTCTCATCAGGAAGTCTTTGTAAACATCTTAGAAAAAAAAAAAAAATCTTGAAATACAAAGATATTATTCTCAACAGGAATTCTTAAAAGGGGAGGGGGATCTTCTTAAAATACACAGATATTATTCTCAACAGGAATTCTTTTCAAAAAGCGTGCCGCATAAACAACTGCACGCTTAAAAAGCTTAAAAAATCTTGTTTGCAAGTACCTACTTCACTTTTTGGCGCCATTGCCACACATTTTCTACTAACAACGCTTTGGAGGGAGACGGGATATAATTTTGTCAGCGATAACATAACGATCCGTTGTATTGAGTAACCATTTTTATCTTTTTATAAGTTCTATTCAAATTCTTTTTTTCGTCTATTGACGATGTCTACTTGTCTTTGCGTCAAAATAACCGTTTCAAGCACTGCGGCTCATTATGACCGATAATCTATTAATAAAGGAACATGGAATGAAAACCAGGCGATAAAACATCTCAAGTTTCCATTAAGGTTTCATGCATTAACGTGGCAACACTGAATTTCTACCCATTACAACCAATGTAAAATAATCGGTTCTCGGGAAGCATACTTCACAATTTACATCTTAAATTCGATGTTTTAAACTGATTTAAATGTTAAACAAGCAGAGTTGCCAGATTTTGAGACTAAAACTATTTTTTTTTTAACTAATTAAGTAATGTTAACATCAACTCAACTTATACTTTAGATCTCTATTAATATTTTTGATTAGGATTATTCCTTATTGAAACTTTCAAAACATCAAACTTAGTTAACTTAAATAAAATTACAATTAAAATAAAAACCCGCTTCCTTTCAGTGGGTCTGTTGTGTACTTTTGCTGCAGCAATATAAAGCCTTGATTCTTACGCAAAATTCGGCGGAAATTACGATGCCCACATTAAATACGTTCAAAAACCACCCACTAACTCAGGAAATCACTTCAAGTTCTAACAACCCTCGCTACACCAGCCACTATTTGCACCGGCATGGCATATACTACTACATAGATGAAACGACCGTGTACATGTAAACAACATCGTAACTACAAAATTATGGAATTTCCTTCTAAATAATGGCTACATTTACTGTCTGGTTTTTTGTTTTGGCTTTTCAAAGATTACAAAATAATACAAGAATTCTAAACGAGGCATTCTATAATGTTTGTAAGTTATGTTGATTGATGTGATGTTTACATAAACGCGGTGGTTCCGTCTGTGCATTTGTACATGAGTGATAATAGTGTCTAGTGTAGCGCGGATTTTTTGAGGTGGAAGTGATTTCCTAAGTTACTGAGTAGATTTTGAAAGCTTTTAGTGAGCGAATCGTTATTTTCGCCGAATTTTGCGTTAGAATCAATGTGTCATATTGCTGTAGCAAAAAAACCAAACAGGCCCATTGACTGGACTCTTTATAACAACAATAGTTCATACACTAAAGCTCGGAGCACACAAGCTTGATAATCTTGTCTAAAAGTTATCCCAAAAATCCAGCCAAGGAAAAATAAATAACAATAAGTAAAAAATTGTCAATTGCCATAGCTTTTAGCGATAGCTTGGACCGCAACGAAAACTCTTGAACAAATGTTGTCACGTTACGTTAAAGTTCTCATAATTTTTTTTTTAAACTTTCATAACTAATGTTTGTGATCAAACGATAAAAATAATAATTTCAAGAAAATACCGGTCAGGGCAGTTCACAATATCTACACGAGATTCATATTCGAGAAGAGATACCACTTAAATTATGAAAAGACATACTATGATTTATTTTCGTAAATAATTTGCTGAAATTTCATGAGATTTAATTCGTGGTTGGAGGTTCGGAGCTTAAGTGCTACTTTTTTTAAGTCAGAGCGAAATTCCATTCTTGTCTAAACCTCAAAAATAAGGAATATAGTGAAGAGTTACTAAGCTCAAAGCAAACCAAATAAATTAAGTGATCAAATTAACAAAAACTTGTGGAAAAATAGTTTTTATGTTAAATGTAGTTTCCATAGTAGCAACATTTTAAACTGCGACGTTCAGAATTCAGAAGCACCGGTTAAGATCAATGTATGAAAATACTACTTTTGAAGACATTGTAGTAAGAAATAAGTCATCACAATACTCGAAATAGGTTTCGAAGAAAACATGTAATTTGATTATTGAAGCGACAAAAATAATTGTTGGGAGGCAGGAGTCATTTTAAAGTAAACTCTTTTCATAAAAAAAAAAAAAAAAAAAAAAAAAAAAAAAAAAAAAAATTGAAACGTTCAAAACCAAAAATACTGCAATAAAAAGTTATAAAACATATTTTGTAATTAATTCAGTTAGAACAGTTCGATGTACACGGTAAATGTGCTCTGAAGAAATAATTTGTAAATATTGAAGTGACAACTGAAATACACTCTCGTGAAAGCTTCCCTGATGTGAGATATGAGTAAAGTTATCATTGAAGTAAATTGTGAAACTTTCAAAACCAGAAATATGGTTTCTGATCAAAAAGATAAAGATATAAAATTTCAACACAATTTTCGTTCAAAAGGTATGCAAAAACATAGGATATGTGTTCTTGAAAAAATGTAACTTCAACATACTGGAGAGACAACTAATTTATTTTTTCGTAAATGCTTTGCTGACGTTTATTAAAATATATAAGATAGAAAATTTCACGAACAAAACTAAGTAAACTAAGAAAAATGGAAGGCTATACAACGAACACTCGAACAGATACAAACAAAATGAACAAATAAAAATTTAACCGAACCGGGCTCTGATTTTATTTATTTTTTATTTATCGATCAATGCATTTAATTTCCATGTTGCAAGTATATCAAAGAACCTTGTTTTAATTAACGTTTGTTGTTCTCACCGGTTATTATTGGTACCTATTTGGTATTAGATGGGTGCTGTTCAGTCTACTAACAATACTAACAAAACATTGTTGAACTACGCATTAAAATTTATGAAGAAATGAACTACAAATGAATTGGGTTAAGTTACTTCTGCTATTTATTTGCATTCTTCTAGAAAGACTCTAGAATTCGAGGAGGCTGGGTTTATAATTTCAGCTAGCAAAAGTACCTAGGTCAATTTGCTACTTAAGTGATTATTTGGTTCATTTGGTTTCGTATTTTATTAACTTATTTATCTTTTATTTATTAAAGTCACGCACCTCATACATAAACCGGGTGAGGTTATTTTTTTTCATATTTTCCTTTCGCAACGTTCTACAATTGAGAAGAGAATATAAAAGGAGGGTATTAAATGCCAGTACCAGCTATGTTGGTTTGCTATCGATATATTATTAATTTGTTTTGTTTCCATATTTATCTATAAGTCTATTTTTTTATTTCGTTATTCATTTATTTTCTTATACAAAAAAGGTAGGTTCGGAAATCAATAATACTTCATATATTCCCACCGTTAATAGCTGATTGCATCGACAGACCTTCGATATTTATTGATATTATTAATTTACAATAAACATAATTGATGAAAAACTAACGGAATGAGTCTAAGCATCCCCGTAAGTCTGACAAATTGCAACCACCCGAGCAAGAAAAAATTCCATTTATTTCAAGTTTAAATACTATCTTTATGTAATTTTACGCGTGTTTAAAATTTATATCTATAGTTTGACGGATAGTGGACACACAATTTATTCGTTCTAAATGTCCCACGAAAAATAATTGATCAAAACAAATAAAATGAGAGGTTGGTACCCCCGAAAATGAATCACGCGCCAAGCAGCGACAGTATTCAATTCAAGCAACTGCTCCAGGCATGCGATGTCATCGCGCCGAAAAATTGGGAAAAGCCCCATAAGAGCACGTGACCGATTTACTCAAGGTAAAGTCGGGTCAATGATCCCACATTTTGCATCGGTACTTAAAGTTGAATTTCACTTGTAAAGAGACAATTTTGAGAGAGAGAAAGAGAGAGAGAGAGAGAGAGGAACAAAAAAGTCATTCGCTCTTCCATCATGCGATAAACCCGGTTTTTAAAGTTATACTCTAAGCGTGCGAGCGCGCGCAAAATTGACAAAGCTAGGATCTTAACGACCAATGAAAATCACAATTGTAAGCGGTATAAAATGATCTTGGAGACAGCCAGGCGGGGGAAAAATACTCAATAAGTAATAAAACTGAGGATTAATAAATTGCTCGTTGCCTGTAGGACAACCGATTCCATTAATTAATAATAATAAGAATAAAAAAAGAAAGAAACCGAATATAAAAAAAGCATGAACGTTATTCTGCGGCTGGGAGCGAGATAGATTTAGGCCAAGGTTAGATCTTGAAACGAACGAACGATATTTAATTTTCCAACTACAAACTGCACAAATTGCAACGATCGCTTTGGGGGCAGGGCGGTCGCGGGCCCGCTATAGTGAAAGGGTTTAGTTAGAGGAACGACAACAAACGCGCGGTTCTCTTTTGAGCGCGGGTTTTGAAAATTCGCGTTCAACTAATCGCACACCGCCAGCAATTTCACAGGTTATCCACGGCTTATTGAAATTAAATAAGAGAAGCGGTTAATTTTGATTTCAAAAGAGTTTTCACCACGAAATAAGGGTTGTTTCACACAAGAAAACAAAGTAAGGAACATACCGTTTTTGAAAGTGGAGCCTTAAATTCATTCATGTTTTGATGACTGATATGAAGAACACATCCTTTGTATAAAACAACACGATACAATTTCACGCGGGTAAAAGAAAACTTTTGATCGAAAAATTTTATTAAAACAGAATTAAAAAATAAACCGAACTTCTTGCACTAAGAAAGAAACAACAAATGAAAAAAAAAAAACAGTAACAACAACCAGAAAAGAAAAAATAAATTGAATGAAAAACACTTATTTCCGAGATAATAATAAAGAAAAATAATCGAACACAGCACTGTTTCAAATCTGAGAAGTCAAATTACGCCCGAATTTTGATTAGAGATAAAAAAGGTATTAAAAAAAACTAATAAACACGTTTTAGAATGAGAGTAGCGAGAGACAAACAGTAAAAAACAAAACCAAGAACTGAACAAAAAGTAAATTGGAAAACGGAGAGAAGTGGTCGAAAAATTTATCGAAATTTTATAATAGAGCTTTGCGTTGGTGAGACACTTGGAAGGAATTGAAGAAAAAAATTAAAAAAGGGAAAATCGCAGAAAAATGGCAAAGAACTGAATGTATGAAAATATTAAAAGCACTGCATGTATTTTTTTTATATATATAGATCTATACATATATATTTTTTTTAAATTGAAAAAACAACCAATTAACAAAAATACGAGCGAATAAAAATAACAAAATTTTAAAACAAGGGAGGGGGAGGGGGGAGCAAAACAAAAACTAAGTTATAGCAAATCACTTGATTAATAATGTACGTTTGAGAGCTCTCAAAATCACATCGCCAGCTGGCCTTCATATAATTCACTGCACAAAATATGCAGGCGACCAAACTGCATCGGTATACGACGACGGCGGTCGACGGCCATGCAACGCGGAGGAAACGAGGGAACGAAAAAAACCGATAGGAGCCGAACAGAGAAGAGAGGAGAGAGGAGAGGAGGAGCGGGGAGGTATCGTACAAAATGGGAAGAGAAAAATTATAAATTAAAAAAAAAAGAAGAAAATGGGAAAGGAAAAAAAAAAAAACCGAAAGACAAAATAAAAGAAAAATGAAGGATAATAAAAAGAAAATAACTTTTAAGGCCTACGGAGGACGGAGGAATCGAGCAAGATCGGTGAATTTCGTGAACTTTCGGGTTTTATCATTTCCCCTACTTTTTTAATACTCCCTCCATTTAATGTTTATCCCTACTTCTGACATAAAAAAAAGGAAAAAAAAGTTTGATGATTTTTTTTCCCTCTCTCTCCCTTTTTATTCATTCCCCGCCGCCGTAGTAAACTGCACATGCAATTTCTCCCCTCTCCTTCTTTCGTGCGGTCTCCTTGTTTCTCACTACTCCTCCTCCTTCTTTCCGCATCCTTTCAATCAAACTTTGCAAAAATTAAAAAAGAAGGAATATATACAAAAAAAAAAATAAAAAAAATAACCTGTATGAAAAATTATCGCACAGCGTTAGGCTTTTGCAACACGCACACACGATTTTTTTTTTTTTTTTTTAATAACCATTACTTACTCATGGTTTCCTTGATTTTAACTTTTTATTATTTATGGATACGTCTTGAACTACGGAATAAAAATGCGTCGATTAAGGCAGAATAGAGTGGAAAACTTAATTCAACAAACATCATGCAAACACTCGATGGGGTCTTAATCTAAAGGTCAGTCTTTTCGTCGTGATATGCAAAGAATACAAAATTTAAGTATAGAGTGAGAGAACACATTGTGAAGGCGTTTTATATGAAAGACTTGAATTTGAACGTTTTCTAAGAGGACGGACAGGAAAAGTCAGAGAAATATTCTCGTTAAAATCGATATCTCAAAAACATGGGAGACAAATACTACGTAAGTTTGTTCGCCAAATCGAGAGACTCAGAGAGTGGGAACAGTGAATGGGAAAGAGCGAGCGTGCAAGGTGGCGCGATCTGGCGCGGACGGAGCCGAACTAAGCAGACCGATAAGCGAGCGTTGAGAGTGGTCATGGTTCTCGGAGCGAGCGATCGCGCAGCGACTTGCATTTTACATTTTCTGTATTGACTTTTAAACTCAACCCAAATCCGTACAAATAAAGTCAGTTATTTCGGTTTATTCATTACGAAGTGTTGTTTCTTTAATTCATTTAAATAGATTATCAAAACGCATGATCCAAAGTGTATTCCCGAGTGTATTTCGTGTTGGTGTCTTCACTTGGTTTCCGCGATGAATAATCCACATCTATATACACTGGATTACATGCGCGCATTCGCAAAGTGCAATAGGTACAAAATTTGAACATTTAACCGCGAAAAACACATCCAAAACCATGTTTCGTATGATGATCGAACGCACTGTCATCATAACCTTAAGCTAGATCACGTTGACTCCCGGAAATGCAATTTCTAATCACAACAGATTCACGATAAAAGAAATCAAATAATTCGCGCAGTTATTAGTTTTAAAATTTTAATTTAACAAACTTTGGTTTCGCACACTTTTGGAAAGAAAAAAAAAAACAAAACACTGAAAATGAAACGGATCGAGATTAAAATATTGAAACACGAAACACTGAATTCACAAAAACGGAGCGGTGGTGGTTGGTCGGGTAGAGAAAAAAAAGGAGGAATGATTTGTTTTGTGTTGAAAACTTACCTACAATTTGAACCATATTCTTCGTCCAGCGATGCAAATGTTTCCTGATGATACGTTTTTCAGCGACACATCTCGAGTAAGAGCATTCCGCCATGTTGAATTTTATAAAACACTCGAACTGGTGTTGTTGTTGTACACTATCATGTTGATAACCGGTGAGATAAGAACTTTCGAGGCAAAAGAGATACCGCTCCCGCTCAGGTGCCGATATGTGCCGGTCTCGCTACGTTCACCAGCGACCACTACCATCCATACGTGATGCATCTACTGTTGACTGTTCATTCGGCGGATGACGTCACACAGTGCTTCTATCAGGTTTTGTGACGCAACTAGTGTTGTGTCCTTAGATGCAGTTTTTTGTTTCTTCTCCCCTCTCCTTCTCTTTCGCCAACTTCATTGCTCTCTCGCCTCTAGCCCCGCGCGGTGGTTCTCTCGCTCTCGCTCTCCGCCGAATCCCCTCTTTTTTAACTTCCTCGCCCGTTTTCACTCTTCCTCTTTTAGTTTGCATTCTCTTTTTCTAGTTTTATTAATAACGTCCCCTCCTTTATGATTCCCCTCTTATGCTTCGCGTTTATGCTTTACTTAAACTCTCTCTCAGCCGTCCTTTTTTTTTCACTCTTTTATTTTTTAACTCTGCAATCTTGCAAATATAGCGAATTTTTTCCCCCTCCCGTGTTCTCTCTCTCCCCTCTCTCACTCACTCTCCCTCTCCCGCTCTTTTTTCCTTTTACCCCTTCTCTCCTATATCGCCCTCTTTCTTTTCCTCCTCTGTTTTTAATGTATAAACCGCACTCCTGATTTTCTATTTCTCTTTATTGTATAATATCTTTTAATCTTTTCTCCTTTTCTAATTTTTCACTTTTTTTTTTTTATTATCATTTTGATTATTTCCCTTTTTTCTAAATTTCTCTCTCCTCTCCCCTCCGTCCCTCTTTCTCCTCCCTTCGGTCGGTCGGTGGGCTCCTGCAGCATTTCTCTCTCTGTGCACCGGTTCAGTGTAAAATAAGTCCCTCTCTTTACCATCTCTTTTTTCCTCTCTTCCTATTACTTTTTCCTTCTTTTTCCCTTCATTTTTTTCTCTTTCTATTTTTTTTTTTTTTTTTTTTTTTTTTTTTTTTTTTTTTAATAATTTGTTCACTCTCATTAAAAAGGGAGAAAATCATACCGCCATATACCTACCCCTTTCTTTCTCGACGGGTATTTTCCCTCCTCGGAACCGACCGACGCGGAGAATAATCAGTAAAATAAGGATGGGGAAAAAGGGCCGAATCGACGGTAAAAATACAGGGGAAAGAGATGCACTCTCTTGTGGCCAACTATCAAAAAAGAGAGGAGATAGAGAAGAGAATATATAATCAATAGTGTGATTGTCATGCCATGGATGCTCTCATTTAATCTCTCCTTCTTCAATCTTTATCAAAGAAAACAATTGAAAGATAAAGAGCACAAACACAGACACAGACACGGACGCTTAAAGTCACAATTCATTGGATTTATAGGTCCCTAATGTACATTCGGCGAATTAAATAATGTCATTCGACGCCTTAGATTTGGGCATAGGTAGGCAACCTACAATGCTAAAATTCATTTTGATAAGTATTGCAGGTTGCCTACCTGAGCCATAATCTGGACTGGACATGCTAGCATGCACCTTTACTGCATTTCCATCCGTTATCGCACCCAGTGGCGGCTCGTCCTATTTGGCAACCATGTTTTTCTGCCATTTGAACCAATACGAAAGTATCGATTTTGCAGAGATTTAGTGAATCCCCTGAAGATCGATTATTTTGCGTAGGTTGAAATGGAGAGAGACCATTGTTGCCTCATCACACAAACTGCTACTGTTTTGCACCCTTCCAGAGGTCGCTCGTGTAATTCAGCAACCGCGTGCTTTCTGCTATTTAACCCTTTCAATACCACGACCGAGTGTATTTGTTTCTGAGCTATATCTGCTTCACACAATGTCAGTTTTTTTTTATTCACAGTAATGCGGCTCCAAATTATTGTTAAAATGTTATTATTAATTTTTCATCGATTCAATCGCGATTTAGCGCCTTCAATCAATTGTGTATGCAAAATCAGCGCTGCTGTGTAGGAATATTTAACTACCCACTTAAATTGAGCGAGAGAATATTGAGTCGTCTTCTTCGCCTGGTCAAAAAGGTTAAGCTCGCGTAAAAAATCGTTAGCGAAAACGAGAATTGCAATTCATTTTGTTTAAATTTTGAACAGGTTCAAACTACACTCTCTACGGTCCAAGACCCTGTTAAGGGACAGTTTGTTCTATCCAACTTTTGCTAACTTTTACTCCGACCAAAATGGCGTACAGTGGCGGAGCGGTCAATTTGACAACATTGCAGGTCGTCCATTTAAACCCATGAAAAAGGTCGAACTATTGGGTGTTCGGAGAACACTTTCGCATTCGACTCTTTACATGGGTTTAAATGGACACAATACGACGTTGCCAAAGTGCACGCTACGCCACTGGTGGATAGCGTGCAGTTATTCAACTTTGCATTTTGTCAATTTAAACTAATTATAAGGATCGAAAATTTGGGTGTCGAGAACATACTCGAATTCGAACTTTTGAACTTTGGTTTAAATGGACAAAATGCAATGTAAAAAAAATGCATTAGATGCCACTTGCTGCGACATTTTTTTACAGTGAGAGTCACGTGACAAACGATCAGTGGCGGCGTGAGCGTTTTCGCAACGTCTCATCTCGTCTATTAAAACCCATGTAAAATATCAATTCGAGGAGTTCACTGTACATCCCTAATATTTCGACCTTTTCCATGCTTTTAGGTGTTTTAGGTGTTTTCGGGGCATCGATGGCGGCAATTCGATTGATGCATTGATGCTATCGATGTCCCCAACGACATGATAAACTGAAAGTTATAATAGGAGGGAAAGTTCTGTCTCATAGGTTAGGTTGGTATTGTTAATCATATTCGATAGCGAAAATTAGCTTACAGTGACTTCTAATTTGCTTTCCTTTATTTCAGGAGTGAATTTTTGGAATAACATATCAACTCGAGATAAAATGTATGAGACAAAAAGCGGTACATTTTGTTAAAATTTTGAACAGGTTCAAACATTTTTTTGATGAAGAGCGTTTTGAGGGAGAATGTGTCAATCAATTTGTTGAATTTCAGTGAGGGCGAAGTTAATGGCAGCCATTTTTGGAATAGTAAACGTATGCCACCTACTATTGTTTATCCTACCCAACTATTTTTTATCCTATCCTATTATTTTCATTTTACGAATATTCAAGAGATAATTATATTGCGTCATGGGATCTTACCGTGTGATTGATTGGTTCGTTAAAATTTATATCCATTGATTTAATTAATTAAGCGAGGTAATAATCTTTGCTGATTCGAGTATATTTATTGATTGGCTGATTTTCAAGTATTTTTTTTTTTTTTTTTTTTTTTTTTTTTTTATATTTGTTTTCAACGCAAATGTCTGTCTAGAAATGAGAGGCGACATTTCGGATATGAAATTATTTACAAAAACATTGTAAACAGCTCCTGCTGAGGAATCCGCTGATCTAGGACATTGTCCTTCTCTCTCTTTCTTTTTCCTATTTAAGAACGCATTTGTTAGAAAAGGATGAAAAAGGGGACAACAATCACGTAACTGCCCATAATCTGTCCTTTTCTAACACACACGTTCAGTAGGTCGAGGAGAGAGAGAGAGAGAGAGAGAGAGAGAGAGAGAGAGAGAGAGAGAGAGAGAGAGAGAGAGAGAGAGAGAGAGAGAGAGAGAGAGAGAGAGAAAGAAGAGAGAGAGAGAGGGACAAATTTCTGGATCCACACCAATATCCAGATCGGTGTTGCCGTTTAGCGGAGGTTCCTTCAATTTTTCCTATACATTTCCCTGTATAATTTTCGAATATATTGCCAAATTTAGCAACCCTTCTCCCAATCATAAAAACTGAGTAATGAGTTCTTTGATTCTCACTGTTTCTTCTGTAGTCTCTATTTGCCGTGTCCAATGTTCAGTTCATTGTTCCCTTCGAAGAATTTCCGATGAACGAATGCGCCTTCAATTTGCGAAGTATGCAAAACCAACTCTGCCAAGCAAGAATAGTTGCATACGCAAGCGCAAAAGACAGCCTTCTAGATCAGATCCGTTTCGGCACTCTGTGTCTGCTGAAACCAAGCATCTTCTTGGAGGAGCTCTCGAAATGGAATCATTCTTAATTAAGTATGCCCTTTAATACCGAAGAAAGGAACACTGTGATTTCTAGAGAAAATGAATCTGTTTCATACTTTTGCAATAGCAATATTATGACGCATTGATTCTAACGGAATATTCGTCGAAAATAAAGTCTATTTTTCATTTGCAATGTTACTTAGATTTGATTTTTAATCAAACGCAAAGTGTGGGTTGAGAATGGTAAAAAATGGATCAATAAATCCTGGGGTTTAAATGTAAACATTTTTCAAAGAGTAATTCACTTTCGCCTTATTTCATTGTTTTGGCTGAAACATCCAACGAGGGTCTCGAGTCAAAACCGACAGGTTCCGACTTTGAATGAGACCCTATGAGAAAGCCCGTAACGGTTTGTCAGTGGTTTGGCCTCCCCTAGAAATTTTCCCTCAAAAAAGTCAACTTGACACAATTGGAATTGAAAAACAAACACAACGAAAAGTATTGTTTTTTTGGGCCTTTCGGCGATGGGGAGTTTAGTTGAGGCCACAAGTCAAAAAATGTATTTTTACATCCTTTATTGTAAAAAAAAAAAAACAAAACTAAAAACAAAAAAAAAACAAAAACAAAACAAAAAAACAAAAACAAAAAAAAAAGAGCAAAAACAAACAAAATTTTGGGTAAAAAGAGAACACCCCCGCCTTATTGCGTCATGAGAGCCAAAGTCATGTGATAGCTCCTTCCCTCCATTCTGTTCTAGCACATTTTCTAAAACGGAGAGAAAGCGAGAGAGAGAGAGAGAGAGAGAGAGAGAGAGAGAGAGAGAGAGAGAGAGAGAGAGAGAGAGAGAGAGAGAGAGAGAGAGAGAGAGAGAAGTTCCTGGATACGCGCTTTTGCCTCACCCCATGCATGAAGTGAAATAAGTGGCGGAATGAAAAAGATTCTCCAAGATTCCCCGAGCATTTTTATACTCATCGCCGACTTCTCTTGCGTTGTGGAAGAGAGCTGGGTCGTTAATTTACATTGTTTTATAATTCACAAACATCTTCTGCTTGCTTTCTTTTTAACAACGAAAAATTGCACAAGGGGCGGAAGGGGGGGGGAGGGAGGCAAAGAGCAAGTGCTATTCTGACTTGGTTCACTTTTTCCGCAGCTTTCGTCAATTTTTGCGTTGACTTTGTGTTTTTAACGAAGAAAGGGGGGACCGGGGAAGTGCCCTTTAAACCCTCCAGATACAACCGTGAGCAGTTGCATTAGTACTTGACCACACAAGGACTCCCTATCTAGTCCGTATTTTTGGAAAAGGCCCCTTCCTGCACTGGAACAAGAAACTGGAACCCTTGGGAGCCCTAAGCCTGCACCGAGATTTTCTTTCCGCATCATTTTAGATTAAGGGAGATTGATACAGATAGATTCATTGGCCTATTCTGAGAGTTGGAGATATATTAGACTCTTGGAACCTAGCAACTTCAGTCGGTATGGTTAGAGTATACTGTAAGACCCGAGTATTCTCGACGACGCCATTTTCGGTTAGCGAAATCGACTGCACGGTTAGAACTCCGCATCCCGATGCACGTGAATTCAAACCGCGCGGTCGATTTCGCTAACCGAAAATGGCGTCGACGAGAATACTCGGGTCTTGTAGTATACTCAGAGACAAATAGAGACCCAGCACACCGTATGCTTCCCGTGTTAGAAAAGTGAAGCAAGTTTAGCGGTCACAGATTTGTTCGGGAGTCACCGGCTGCAACAATATAAACATTGCCTAATGTTGAATGGTGAAGCTCAACAAAATGCTGTGATTGGTTCGCTGTCCCGGAAACAGAAACAGGTTTTGCTTGTTGATTGCAAAACACACGCTCATCAATCAACATTAGGCAATAGTTGGCTGTTGTTCCGATGAGCTCCGACCAAAATTGAGCCCCAGAAAGTGGACACCTGTCGCAAGCTTTGTGCTGGGTCTCCATTTGTCTCTGAGTATACTCTAGGTATGGTTAGTCACGTCATAGTACAGTCAAACTAGCATTTGACCTAAAAAAAAATCGGAACCAAATTCGGACGACAGGGCGTTATTCTGCATCGTCAAAATTGAGGCAATAAAGTACTAATGATGCCGCAAAACCTTACTCTTAGAATATTTACTCCAAGTTATTCGTCCATCTGAATGGACTATGTGACTCACATATTCCAAAATCTTGCGCAGTAATGAGAGAATCAATTTTTTTCAAAACTGTGATCTTTTTTAGTAATTCTCAAATTTCTGAAAATCAAAATTGTGCATGTATTGTAACTGTCATAAATTCTTAATTATTATCTAAATGGATAGGTTTATACTCCTTACTATGAGCGCTGTGTATATTGTATTGACGCCTCCTCGGTGGTCTCAACCAATCAGAGTTGACGCCTCCTTCGCCTCCTTTGCTTCCATAGACCGCTTCACTTTCCTCGTGGCAAAGGGACTTAAGTTCAAAATAGACTCTTACAGAATAATTATAATTTATACAACTACTATAGGAGCGTCGCAATTATATGGCATGATGCTATTATTTTGGAAACATCGAACTTTGTCTATTTAACCCCTAAAAAAAGTCGAAGAATTGGAGGTGCCAGATTCACCCCCTAACATCGATATTTTACAAAGCTTTAAATGGACAGTATGAAGCGTTACCTTTCACGCGTCGCCATTGAATACAGTGTCTGGTTCCTCGTTCATTCGTGGCTCGTGAAGAACCGACTATTGTTTTTCTCTCATTTGAGCTGGTGCAGATGATCGATTTCTTAGTGGTTTAATCGAACCCTATGCATGCGGATCGATTTTTGCCATCGATTTATACAGCAGACAACGAGCCGTTAGTGACTAATCTGTCCTCGCCTGTAAGTCAACAGGGGGGAGGGGGGGGTCCAGGGGCGTCTAGGAGCTCCCCGACACTCAACTTATCTCTTAAAGAATTTTCATTTTATTTTGCGATTAAGAGGAGTTATGCCAAATTTTGGCCGTTAGATCCACTCTCCCCAGACAATATTTGGACCCTAGACCCCCTTCCCTCGAAAAATTCCTATAGCTACGCCACTAGCTTAACTGTTACGCTGTCGTGCCTTTTAGGTTTATCGGTCTCCTTTTCAAGTTATTCGTTTTGCTCTAAAATCAAAGAAAATAATACTATAGATTCATGTAAATATGGAGGATACATACAGGGTGCTTGTGAACCTACTTGCATCATGCAGTGAGCTATGATTGGTCGATTACGAGGTCAATATATATGCGGGGCTCCATTTGATGGATGATGTTTTTCGGTCCACGATCACTATTGGTGACCTAACTGTGGTGAACTGACTGATAGTACAGTCAAACTAGCTTAAAAACAGGCCTAACCTAAAAAAAAATCGGAACCAAATTCGGACGACAGGGCGTTATTCTGCATCGTCAGGACAAGGGCTATTCAAAAGTCCCCATGAATCCGAGTTTTCCAAAGTCCCGAAAAACCGGAAAAACCCGGAAAATCCGGGTATTTTTCAAACGCTGATAACTTCGGTTCTAATGAAGATAAAGAGCACCAATTTTTTTCATTTTGTAGGAAATCTAATTTTCTATCTTTTCATATTCTAGGTTTTTCATCCCCCAGCCGTTGCATTTCTTGGAATTTTCAAAAAACTAAAAGTTCATTTTTTTTAAAATTTTGAAAGTGAAAAATGAAGATTTTTGAGCCAGAAAACCAAAAAATTACCTCTTACCAAAGTTGTAGAGAATTAAAAGAGCTTTAAAATGGTATAATTGGAAGTGTTTTTTGATTATTTTTACGCGAGGTAGGCGTGGAAACAGTTTACAAAACTGTGAGCGCAAAGCGTGTCGCAGCGCGAACGTAGCGCCCGAGCGCCGCGAAGTCCTGCGCAAGGCCCGTAACCATGTAAAGTGAGCAGCTAAGTATTATGTTTTAGTCCAGGCAAATTAGCATCTGTCAAGGAAAAAATTAATAATGAAAGTTTTTTTGCGGGAAGTTGTTGGAATTACCTTACTAAATAACATACTAAAAGTCCCAGTGTCACCGACCGCCGCTAACGCCGCCATCTTGAAAAAACGCGGGGAGGGGGGTACCCCTGGCCGGTTTTTCGCGAATTACGCGGAAACCGCTCATCCTACGTTAAAAATGAACTTTAATGACTTAATTGAAAGAACACAAAATTTCCTATCGAATGAATGTATTGTGGTTTAGATTTATTGATTGGTTACTTTAGCATAGCGCGATTAATGAAAATTCGATTTTTGAGAATTTCTGAAAAAATGTCAAAATGCGTCGGTTTTTCGTAAATAACTTGAAAAATAATTGTTTTACGTTCAAATTGCACTCAGGTAAATTGAAAGATTGCTCAATTTACTATCGAATCAATGTATTAAATTTCACTTCAGTTCGATTTATCGTGAAAATATTGCGATATATCGAAAACATAGATTTCATTTTTTTTTCTCTGAGGACGGTTTGCAAATATTCTGCAAATAATATTGAGGAACGAAGCTTGTAAGCGATGAAAAGACATGTTAATACGTATAAAACTTGATATTTTTGTCAATTCGACCCTTCAATTCATACTTTTATCGCTTTTTCGTGGAAAGAAGCGGTAAAATGCCGAGATTTGCGAGCTTCCTAATGCTCTTGCATTCAAACAGTAGCGGCTCGTGCGGTTTGGCAACCTTGCTTTTTGGCATTTGAACCTATACGCAAAAGCATCAGTTTCTCAGGGATTCAGTGAACTCCCTGATGATCGATCATTATACATAGGTTTAGATGGAGAGAATCCGTTGTTGTCACATTGCACGAACCGTGTTTAACCTTTGTTATACAGGAAGTTTGAACGCACTTGCCTCTTCAGGAGGTTGCTGAAAGTTTTGACTTTGTAACGTTGAATCATCAACAGGCAATCAACACGTGGAATTACAGCGGTTTAGAGCACCTAATAGTAAAAGAGATGACGAAGATACGACTAAACTGATTGAATGGTTTCGAAACCATCCGCCGTTTCCTGAAGCTGAGAAATTAACAGCTCTCTCTACAGCTATGTCTGCCGATTGTATACTATCAACTGCGTCAAAATGCCAAAGAAAGGCATTAATCAAAAAAGCTCATCAGGGGCTGGAAGCAATAAGCATTGATTTGTGTATCAAATCCACTCTCTGTGAATGTCCACCCCCCCCCCCCCCTATAGCTCTAGCTGTAAAGTCGACCATCTCCAAAAATGTCACTGGATAATAAACCCTTGAAATATATAGACGAGTAGCATCCGATGTAGGAGGCAAGATTCTTAATTTCACTTTGATCCTGTCTTTGGCAACTACCTACGCGATTGAAGTTCTTGTAACGATAAGAATTTAAGGCATCTTTCTGATGAGTCTGCTCCGTAAAATATCGGAATAAAGTCCGCTCCTACGCGGCTGATATCTGCGTGCGAAGAGTCTTTTTCATAAAATTTGAAATCGATAGGGCCTATTTTTTTTCTTGTAGGTATTGAAAAATTTCGTGAAAGAAGTTTTATTATTTGGAGCGGAAGGCAGACGTCCTTTATCACATCCACTTGCTGCGTGGATGAATAAAAAGATATGGATGCCTACTTTATAAAGCTCGGAAGGGGAAAATACCAAAAAACTATTAAGCTCCAGATATCTTCAAAAATCAATCGCAGATGTCAAAGACCATCTTTTATTCATCCACGCAGCAAGTGGATGTGATATAGGACGTCTGCCTTCCGCTCCAAATAATAAAACTTCTTTCACGAAATTTTTCAATACCTACAAGAAAAAAAATAGGCCCTATCGATTTCAAATTTCATGAAAAAGACTCTTCGCACGCAGATATCAGCCGCGTAGGAGCGGACTTTATTCCGATATTTTACGGAGCAGACTCATCAGACAGATGCCTTAAATTCTTATCGTTACAAGAACCTCAATCGCGTAGGTAGTTGCCAAAGACAGGATCAAAGTGAAATTAAGAATCTTGCCTCCTACATCGGATGCTACTCGTCTATATATTTCAAGGGTTTATTATCCAGTGACATTTTTGGAGATGGTCGACTTTACAGCTAGAGCTATAGGGGGGGGGGGGGTGGACATTCACAGAGAGTGGATTTGATACACAAATCAATGCTTATTGCTTCCAGCCCCTGATGAGCTTTTTTGATTAATGCCTTTCTTTGGCATTTTGACGCAGTTGATAGTATACAATCGGCAGACATAGCTGTAGAGAGAGCTGTTAATTTCTCAGCTTCAGGAAACGGCGGATGGTTTCGAAACCATTCAATCAGTTTAGTCGTATCTTCGTCATCTCTTTTACTATTAGGTGCTCTAAACCGCTGTAATTCCACGTGTTGATTGCTTGTTGATGATTCAACGTTACAAAGTCAAAACTTTCAGCAACCTCCTGAAGAGGCAAGTGCGTTCAAACTTCCTGTATAACAAAGGTTAAACACGGTTCGTGCAATGTGACAACAACGGATTCTCTCCATCTAAACCTATGTATAATGATCGATCATCAGGGAGTTCACTGAATCCCTGAGAAACTGATGCTTTTGCGTATAGGTTCAAATGCCAAAAAGCAAGGTTGCCAAACCGCACGAGCCGCTACTGTTTGAATGCAAGAGCATTAGGAAGCTCGCAAATCTCGGCATTTTACCGCTTCTTTCCACGAAAAAGCGATAAAAGTATGAATTGAAGGGTCGAATTGACAAAAATATCAAGTTTTATACGTATTAACATGTCTTTTCATCGCTTACAAGCTTCGTTCCTCAATATTATTTGCAGAATATTTGCAAACCGTCCTCAGAGAAAAAAAATGAAATCTATGTTTTCGATATATCGCAATATTTTCACGATAAATCGAACTGAAGTGAAATTTAATACATTGATTCGATAGTAAATTGAGCAATCTTTCAATTTACCTGAGTGCAATTTGAACGTAAAACAATTATTTTTCAAGTTATTTACGAAAAACCGACGCATTTTGACATTTTTTCAGAAATTCTCAAAAATCGAATTTTCATTAATCGCGCTATGCTAAAGTAACCAATCAATAAATCTAAACCACAATACATTCATTCGATAGGAAATTTTGTGTTCTTTCAATTAAGTCATTAAAGTTCATTTTTAACGTAGGATGAGCGGTTTCCGCGTAATTCGCGAAAAACCGGCCAGGGGTACCCCCCTCCCCGCGTTTTTTCAAGATGGCGGCGTTAGCGGCGGTCGGTGACACTGGGACTTTTAGTATGTTATTTAGTAAGGTAATTCCAACAACTTCCCGCAAAAAAACTTTCATTATTAATTTTTTCCTTGACAGATGCTAATTTGCCTGGACTAAAACATAATACTTAGCTGCTCACTTTACATGGTTACGGGCCTTGCGCAGGACTTCGCGGCGCTCGGGCGCTACGTTCGCGCTGCGACACGCTTTGCGCTCACAGTTTTGTAAACTGTTTCCACGCCTACCTCGCGTAAAAATAATCAAAAACACTTCCAATTATACCATTTTAAAGCTCTTTTAATTCTCTACAACTTTGGTAAGAGGTAATTTTTTGGTTTTCTGGCTCAAAATCTTCATTTTTCACTTTCAAAATTTTAAAAAAAATGAACTTTTAGTTTTTTGAAAATTCCAAGAAATGCAACGGCTGGGGGATGAAAAACCTAGAATATGAAAAGATAGAAAATTAGATTTCCTACAAAATGAAAAAATTGGTGCTCTTTATCTTCATTAGAACCGAAGTTATCAGCGTTTGAAAAATACCCGGATTTTCCGGGTTTTTCCGGTTTTTCGGGACTTTGGAAAACTCGGATTCATGGGGACTTTTGAATAGCCCTTGTCCTGACGATGCAGAATAACGCCCTGTCGTCCGAATTTGGTTCCGATTTTTTTTTAGGTTAGGCCTGTTTTTAAGCTAGTTTGACTGTACTATCAGTCAGTTCACCACAGTTAGGTCACCAATAGTGATCGTGGACCGAAAAACATCATCCATCAAATGGAGCCCCGCATATATATTGACCTCGTAATCGACCAATCATAGCTCACTGCATGATGCAAGTAGGTTCACAAGCACCCTGTATGTATCCTCCATATTTACATGAATCTATTAGTATTATTTTCTTTGATTTTAGAGCAAAACGAATAACTTGAAAAGGAGACCGATAAACCTAAAAGGCACGACAGCGTAACAGTTAAGCTAGTGGCGTAGCTATAGGAATTTTTCGAGGGAAGGGGGTCTAGGGTCCAAATATTGTCTGGGGAGAGTGGATCTAACGGCCAAAATTTGGCATAACTCCTCTTAAATCGCAAAATATGAAAATTCTTTAAGAGATAAGTTGAGTGTCGGGGAGCTCCTAGACGCCCCTGGACCCCCCCTCCCCCCTGTTGACTTACAGGCGAGGACAGATTAGTCACTAACGGCTCGTTGTCTGCTCTGTATAAATCGATGGCAAATAATCGATCCGCATGCATAGGGTTCGATTAAACCACTAAGAAATCGATCATCTGCACCAGCTCAAATGAGAGAAAAACAATAGTCGGTTCTTCACGAGCCACGAATGAACGAGGAACCAGACACTGTATTCAATGGCGACGCGTGAAAGGTAACGCTTCATACTGTCCATTTAAAGCTTTGTAAAATATCGATGTTAGGGGGTGAATCTGGCACCTCCAATTCTTCGACTTTTTTTAGGGGTTTAAATAGACAAAGTTCGATGTTTCCAAAATAATAGCATCATGCCATATAATTGCGACGCTCCTATAGTAGTTGTATAAATTATAATTATTCTGTAAGAGTCTATTTTGAACTTAAGTCCCTTTGCCACGAGGAAAGTGAAGCGGTCTATGGAAGCAAAGGAGGCGAAGGAGGCGTCAACTCTGATTGGTTGAGACCACCGAGGAGGCGTCCTAATACAATATACACAGCGCTCATAGTAAGGAGTATAAACCTATCCATTTAGATAATAATTAAGAATTTATGACAGTTACAATACATGCACAATTTTGATTTTCAGAAATTTGAGAATTACTAAAAAAGATCACAGTTTTGAAAAAAATTGATTCTCTCATTACTGCGCAAGATTTTGGAATATGTGAGTCACATAGTCCATTCAGATGGACGAATAACTTGGAGTAAATATTCTAAGAGTAAGGTTTTGCGGCATCATTAGTACTTTATTGCCTCAATTTTGGGGAAAAAAAAAAGAAAAATCTAGAAAGAATAAAATAGGGGGGGGGGGGGGGTTTATAACCTTTAACATCACAACGACAGTCGAGTGTAAAGTAGATTAGTAGTATGGTCAATCACGAAAACCAAGGCGAATTTAGCATTTTTATATAGATTCTAAAAGTCGGGGTGGGGAGAGTTTTGGAAAAAAAAGTAGCTAAAAGGCTGGACAGCTTCCCTTGTTCTCTGGATTGTCGCCACTGACGCAAGGTCATAGTGAACTGGACAAAATCCGAACAAACAAAAAGCTGTTATTAGAGTTCGGTTCATGAAAGAAGACCGATGATAGAGCCTGCGTTCTTGACAAAGACATGTTTGCGTTCTTGCACATGCGCAAAAACGCAAACTCGTCTCTGCGCAGTAAACAAACCCATCTGTCATCGGGCAACTTTCCTGAAACAACCTCTGTGAAGAAGTATTAACGTAAACAATCGCGCGATCAAATTTTGAGGTTATGCAGCGATTTTCAGCGTGACATCGATGCAGGGACAGTGATAGGAACGGTTTGCAAAGGGTGGAAACGGATCGAAAGGGGGAATAGAGTAGAAACAAGTAAATAAGTAGGGATGAGAATTAACTTGAACTTCCGATTTCTGATAAATGTTTCTTTGTTTTAGCTGCAATTATTTATTCGAGCTCGTTTGATTCATCTCCTGGTAAGAAGATGAGTAACCAAGTCTACGACCTCTGTGAAACTGAATTAAACTACTCGAAATCACTCGAACTGAATTCTATAATACTCGAAATCACTTACTCGAACTGAATTCTATAATACTAGAAATCACTTACTCTAACTGAATTCTATAATACTCGAAATCACTTACTCGAACTGAATTGTATAACACTCGAAATTAATTACTTTAATTCTTCGTACTACTTGAAATCACTTGCTCGTATAGAATTCTATATACTTACAACTCGGAATTACTTACTCGAACTATTTTCAATGACTCGAAATTAGGAACTTACTCGAACTAATTACAATGACTCGAAATAAATTCTACTAATCGAAATTACCTGCGCAAACTAAATTCTGCATCTCAAAGTTAGGTAGTCTTACTCGAATTAAGTTAAAATGATCAAATGTATATAACAACTCGAACTAAATTCTACTACTAGGCATTAATTATTCGAACTAAATTCTACTGATCGAAAATAATCACTCGTGCTATATTCTACTTCTCGAAATTATTTACTCGTACCAAATTTTACTACTCGAGCTGGCTTCTACATTTAAACCATTCAAAGTCAATAATTCAAACTATTTTCTACCACTCGAAGTTGGGTCCTTACTTCACCTAAAACTTACGACTAGAGATGAATCAGGCAAACTAAATTTTACTGCTCAAAACTTGGTATTTTCACGAACTGAATTCCATAGCTCTACCATACATACTCAGACTAAATTTTACGACTTGACAGTACTTACTCGAACTACGTTTTTCTTTTCAAAATTAGGTACGTACTTACTTGCACTAAAATCTACAACTCGAAGTTAGGTCAGCTGAACTCAAATTAATTTTACATAATTACTCTAACAAAATTCTACTACTTGGACTAAATTCTAATTCAACTTGTCAAAACTACTTACTCGAATTTAATTCGAAGTATACATCTGCCTGAATTGAAGAAGAGACTATTGAGCTCGAAATGATCATCGCAGCCTAGACAAAGGAACATAGTAGAAAACGGGAGGTCAAGTTAATTGTCATTCCTAATGTCAAAAAATTCCCCGAAAAAGTTGACAAAAACCAAATTTCAAACACGAGCAGAATGACAACTGAATAAAAAACGGGAGACGAGTCTAAACAAAATCCGTCTATAGCTTTAACACTGACTCAACGACCAATGCCTACCTATATGCTCAATCATCCCTCAAAAGCTTCGTAAGCGCTTCTTCTCACTAACACTTTCCACTTACTAATGACCTTTTCGGGGTTTTATATACACCGCTTTTTTTTCCTCTTTCATTTTCCCTCCATCCCTTCTACCCTCCCTCCCTCCCCATTCCCGCAACCTCCGCAGGCGTCCCATCAGTTTCGGAGCTGCCGCCCGCCACCCTCCTTTTTTTCATACCCTCTGAAATTTTGTGAATTTCTCCTCCTTTCGAAATGATGATGTACAGTTTCCCTCTCGGCTCTCCCTTCTCTCCTTTCTCACTCCCTCTCCATTTTTTTCCTCTCGCTCGCCCTTTTATCTCGCTCTTGCTTTTTTTTTTTTTTTAGCCAGCTCGACTTTTTTTTTTCCATTTTTTTAAACCCCCGAAATTTCCGCGACCACCCTTTCACCCCGCTCTCGGTTTTTCCACCCTCACCTGATCCGCCTGCTTTGTTCCAACCCTCGCCGAGCCGAAGCCCGAGTGCGTCGCGTCGCGTCGGTGTCTGTCTGATTTGACTAATTTATTGATGTTTTCAAACTACCCCCGCCTAGGCTCTGGAGTGGAGAGCTTGCCCCGTTTCGTTTCGTTTCCTCGCACACACAAGCACACTTGCTCCTTACTGTCAAATTGGAGCGTATATTTCATAACAGCTCCTCTACTCCTACACTTTTTGAGCTGGACAAAGCCCCTTTCTCCCTTCTAACCCGCGTCCCCGGCTACACTTCCTCAAACCCCCTCCAACCCTCCTTCCCCGGCTGTCTTTTCCTCTTTATTAATTTTCCATGATTAATTTCCTCCGTCCTTTTTCCTTCCTCTAATTTTCGCTTGTTTGCTTATTTATTATTTTTTTCTTTTCGTCGTTTTTTTTCTTCTGCAACCTCCCCCTCTCCTCCCGCCTTCCCCCGGGTTCCCTTTTTGTTTTATGGTGCAACCTCGGCACTCTTCTCTATCTTCGGACCCACGCCTTGATCTGATCTCCTTTGATGAATTTGCTCGCACCTCTATATTGGAAACTGGAAGATGGAGTTGTAACAAATTTACAGAGTTGCCAGATTGGGGTGAAAAACGATTTACATTGATTTAAATGGGGACGATACGGCTTTTTACCCTCGATCTGGCAACACTGCTAATTTAATGGAAGGCGGCTCGGTCCCTAATAGCCTCACCTGGAGTCTGCGGAAGAACAGGGGTGGATCCAGGATCCAGGGAGTTCTCTCTTGCTCTCTCTTTACCCTTTCGAACACGTGCATTAGAAGAGGACGGCGATGGGTGCTGAAGCCACTTGCATGATGGTGATCTATTTTCTTCGAAAACGTGTGTTTAAATCAGAGGAGAAGTATGAAATATGGCAACAGTCATAGGCACCCGCAGATAAATTTCCAAGGGGAGGCGAAATTGTTGAACCTCAATGGAGGGTTTGGGGAACCCCCCCCCGCTAGGAAAAATAGAAAAAAAAATCTTCCAAATGGTATACAAGTTTTAAGCTACTGTAGGTGTATCAAATTATCATATTAATTTTGACGTGTTTGTTAATATAAATAAAGTGTAGGGAACCTACGAACACTTTCTCCCTCCATTTTTAACTGGGGGCCCCCAGATCCACCTTAAGAATTCTGGGGGGGACCTCCAGACCCCCCTTAAGTATTCTGGAGGAGACCCCCAGACCCCCCTTAAGTATTCTGGGGGAGACCCCCAGACCTCCGTTTAGAATATTTAAATTTTTCTCTTTTTTGACCCATTTCCCCATTGATTTTAATGAAAACCATGTTTCATCCATAACTAACCTAAAAATTAAAATTTTAAAAAAACAAAAAAAGTCCCTCTGAGGAATGTTAAAAGCAACATCTCTGCAAAATTTGGGTGCATATGGATCAGTAGTTCAAAAGTGATGCAGGGACCAAATAATGTTAGGTCCCGAGCATTGAATTGCGTGCATCTTGCGTGCGGTTTCGACCAATCAAAGAGCTTACGTACGGTCATGTGACCGTGCGTAAGTTACGCTGGGGACCGAACATTATTTGGTCCTTGGGTTTCACGTTCATCACTACAGACAGACAGACAGACAGACAGACGCCACAGACATTTTGTGCATTTACTCCACCCTACCACATATGGTTAAGAAATATTGAAATATCATGGATGGATGTGCTTTAGGATAGTATTAGGCATGATAAGAGCCAATTATTTTACAATTATCATGATTGACTTAGTCGCAGCGGGCCAAGTATCGAAACAAAATGCATCAAAAATCTCTGCGCCA
The DNA here is from genome assembly GCA_011764245.1 of Trialeurodes vaporariorum. Classification (NCBI taxonomy): domain Eukaryota; kingdom Metazoa; phylum Arthropoda; class Insecta; order Hemiptera; family Aleyrodidae; genus Trialeurodes; species Trialeurodes vaporariorum. The sequence goes on from VMOF01000002.1 coordinate 44,695,104, forward strand.
TTGCAATACTTTCTCAACTTTTCTAATTATTTCATTAGAGTGAGAAAGTAAAAAGTGACAGCAGATGATAACGATAGTAAGAAAAATGCATAGTTCTCTTATTCCTTGCAAAAAATGAGGTAAAATTAGAAAAATAAACTAATGATACAGTTCTCCAACTAATATTCCTTCGATTAACATTTCATTTTCTTTAGTTCCTTTCATTTTTTATCGTGAAAGGACAGTTTTGAATTCCAGGGGGAGGCGAAGCGGAGCAAGTGCCCCCTCTTGCCCCCCGCTGCAGGCGCCCATGGTAACAGTGATTTTCATACATTTACTTTATGTAAAATTTGAGTCCCTGTATATGAAAGAGTCAAGACACGTGAACGAAGTGAAGAAAAAGAATGGGTGTAAGGAGCCAGAACGCCAGGAGGCGCACCTCTTGTTTACATTTTCATCCAACAATCTTCCCGCTAAAGATTACTACATACTTATACTTGTGGAAGTAATATTTGCCAGATCAACCTAACCTTCAATTCCCGTTTGTTTCACTACCTGTTGTAATATACTGCTCTGTTCTGAAATTACTTCTTTAAATAACTTACGATAGAAAATTTCATCAGTTAAATCTAAAACTTCCGGAAACTTCCTCAAAGCTGCGGGCAAACCGTTTCACAGTGAGGAAGATGGTTCCATAAAAATGTAAACAAGAGGCGCGTCTCCTAGCTACACACTCCATACAGTGACAGATCCCTTCTTCATCTTCTTTACTTTTCAGCAGCCAATAAGAGATGGAACCTAGTATGGCGAGACTCTTTCATAAACAGGGCTCTACGTAAAATAATTGATACACTGTTGGAAATGTTCAATCCGACACCGGTTACACAAAAGCAATGATTTCTCCCGGTTTATAGTTTACGGAGTAAGTTATTTGCGGAGTAGAAAATGGTGCGAAAAGGAGGAAAGAGATGGTCATAATTTGCACTTCTCCAGAGTTAAAAAATGATGATACTCCACCGAGGGGGCGTTCACAAACTCCTTGATAGTAATTTCCGCTCCTTACTCCTGGTACACCCTACTTTTACTCAGCATGAGAGTAAAATGTATCTTATGTATCCTCATTTATATGTTCTCTCAGATTTACACTCTGGATTTTTTGGCCTATTTTCACCGTTGTAATTGTTGAAAGACACACATTTTCCACGATAACTTACACAATTTCTGCTAGAAAGATCGATTATTTTAGAGAGATTTAAATAGAGTAAAACCAAAGTTGCCAAATCGCACGCTTTGCTTTTGCACTAAGTCACATTTCTGTGTCCGCCTCCAGTGAGGGTCGTACAATGACGTATTCTTCTTCAAAACAAAACAAATGCCAGAAAGATATGAGGGCAAAGAGGCTAACAAGTTGAAAGGGGCAAGTAATTCTTTAAAAAATTAAAACAGTACTCTTAACATCTTATGTCGCCATAGGCCTCCTTGTAAAATTTTGCTCCAACTTTAGTCAGTGTCTCTTTTCTGGAGTAAAATCGGGCAAAGAGTTTGAAAGCACTTAAAATTCACTCACAAATTAAAAAAATGCGCGTCTAACAAAATTCAAATATGGCGGTTGAATGAGCGGGTCATGATAGGAGGGGAGAAGTTCCATCTAATTGCAGATTTATCTATTGTTATTTACTTTTTTCCGCATGGACAGTTGTGATTAGATGCAGTGTTGCCAGATCGAGGGTAAAAATCCGTATTGTCCCCATTAAAAGCAATTTAAAACATACGGCTTTTTTACCCCAATCTGGCAAAACTGATTTCCATTGTGATTTGCTCATTTGACCGCCATCTTTGAATTTTGTTAAACGTATTTATTGAGTTTGTGAGTGAATTTATTCGACCATTCCTATCTAAGATATGCGTTAGAAACATTGGCATGCATAGACCAAAATTGAGCTTGGAATATGTATCAAATTTTCAATTCAAAAAAGTACGTAATTGTTGTAGAGGGGTGGGTCAGGACCCCACCCCCCATCTTGACACCAAAATTTGTCCTAAAAAAGGGCAATTTCTTGCGTTTTCAGACAAATTTTACCGAATTAGTATCTTTGGACCCCCCCCTTGACAATTTTCGGACCTCCAACCCCCCCCCCCCCCAGTAAAATTCCTGGCTACGCCGCTGATCAAACCTCCAAGGTAAAATGGTTCCACACCTTTATTGACCATTCCTATCCTATCTGAGATATGCGTTAAGTATATGACCAATGACCAAAATTGAGCTTGGAATATTTATCACATTTTCACTACCAAAGAGTGAGTAACTTTTTATTTAATTATTGAGTTTTGTGAATGAATTTATATCAAACCAATAGCAGGAAATGGTCCTAGGTCTGTATTGACCATTTCTACCTAGGATATTTATTAAGAACATAGGTGTTGACCAAAATTGAGCTTCAAAAATTGTTTCACAATTTTATGTCCAAAAAGTAAAAAATTTTCGTTTTTTTGGTTTTGTTTGTTTTTTCAAACGAGTTGTTTGCATGAAAGACCAGCGCTTATAAACAAACGAACGAACGACAACCAAATAAACAACAAACAAACGGAGGAGGAATAGAACGAACTGAATACAAACAAAAAGTAAGCAGGAAGAACATACCGGTGGGAGGGAGGGGGGTTAGGGGGTGAGAGAGAAAATAAGAGGAGTGAGCTGTGTGGTTATGCAACAAGTATAAAAAAAAAAAAAAAAAAAAAAAAAAAAAAAAAAAAAAAAATAAGGTGAGCGAACTCCCGACGTAATTTTGCATTCTGCTTAAGACGCGGCGAGGCGCGGTGAGATTCGAGGGGCAACAGGGGGGAGGAGAGAAAGGGCTGACGGGGCGGGATGCGGAGAGGGGATTGGGGGTAGGGGGTGCGGGTGAGAGAGCGACCGCCGCGCCTGCCTCCGTATCGGTAAAAATAAAAGAGATAGGGGGGAGGGGGTAGTAGCGGAAAAGAGAGAAGCTGTGCAGCGATAAAAATCCCGGACCCGGACAAGCTCAGCGTCTAACACTTGTCTGCTGCTAAGAAAGTTTATCTCGAGACGCAACAACCCTTGTGTACCTCAAACACAACCCCCGTCCCCTCCCCCGTTCCTAGCACTCATCCACCGCGCCGCTACCGTGCTTATTGCTTACGCTGAATGGTATAGGTAGGGACGGTAGGAGGGGAGGGGGAGAGGCGTCCGCCCTACCCCTATAAGTAAGGACACAACACACATGAACAGATGAATACGGGACGGGCGACGCGTGGTTGTATGAAAAGATTGAGCCGAGACCACAAAGTTTACACACGCAGCATATAGCAAGGGTTTCCCGCGTCGGTCCCCCCTCACCCCTCCTCCGTGGGTTCGGTGTTGTTTGAACGGCGTGTTGCGTAGCGATCTCCGCCCGGCGCTGTGATTCCAAATCCCCTCTCTCCTACGACGATGAAGGAAAGGGTGGCGCTAAGTGTTCAAATTGTTTCTTACTCACCTCATGGTACCTACTACCTACACTCTGGCGGATCCAAGAATTTATCCTTCTCTCTCTTTCCTCATTAGAATGCATGAGTTAGAAAAGGACAGATTGAGGGCAGTCACGTGATTTTCGTCCCCTCCTCTTTCCTTTTCTAACAAATGCGTTCTAATGGGAAAAGAGAGAGAATGAAAATTTCTTGGATCCAGCACTTTGCCCTTTTCTCTCTTCTCCCATTAGAACGGGTGCGTTAGAAAAAGGCAGATTAGGGGCAGTCACGTGATTTTCGTCCCCTCTTATTTCCTTTTCTAACACATGTATTCAAATGGCAGTAGAGAGAGAGGGGCAATTTCCTGAATCTGCGTGAGTGCATGCGAATTTAAGGGCTCTCTCAGTTTTTGGACCACTCACTGGGAATTTTGGAGAAGTCCCTGTACATTTAAAGAGTCTTGCAGTGGGAGCTGTAACTTTTGATTGGCTGCTGATTGTAAGCTGTCTCGGAGCGCAAGGAAGGCGATCTCTGTGCTTTTTCTCCGCAAGCTGACCGTTTGAACCAACTAGGCTATACCAATACCAGTGGAGAGGATTTGTGGGTCGTGCTTTTGAGGCAGCCCTAAGGCAGCCATGACAGAAATCTCTTGACAAAAAAATGGATTACAGATCGCACTCCACCATTATGAAACTGTATACGAATGCATGGAGATCGGAGTACTGCACGCGGAACTTTCCATTTTCCAACGCAAAGCACTGGGCAAAAAATTTGATGACTATTTTTTTTTTTTTTTTTTTTTTTTGCTCATCAATAGTACTTAAGAGCCATAGCGCCGGCGAGGGGGGGGGGGGATCCGTTTTTGAGCCTGACTTCAAATCCTTTGGGGGGGCAATTGCCCACCCAAAAAATTTGACCCTCTCGAAGTAGACTCTTTCAGTTTGCGTTGCAATGTATCAAATGCAACGTTGCAACGCGCCGCTCTCGGTTAATTCGCTGGTATTGACGGATCCAGGAATCTGTTTTTCTCTCTCTTCTCCCACTAGAGCGTGTGTGTTAAAAAACGACAGATTGGGGACAGTCACGTGATTTTCGTCCCCTCTTCTATCCTTTCTTAAAACATGCGATCTTACGTGAAAAGAGAGAGAAGGATGATTTCCTGGATTCTCGAGAGGGCGAAAGTTAATATGAGCTCCCTCTCTTCGGTGATTTTAGTATCTATCCAAACGGAACCCCATCTTTCTCTTCCTAAAATTTTGAGGCGTATTTCCAGAATTCTTTTTGTTTTTCTGTTGCTGACTGTGACTGAAGGAAGAAAAGAAGTGTTGAAGAGAAAGAAGGAACTCACCATAAAGGACGTAAAAAAGCTTTGGAATATTTTTCGCTTCTCGTAACGTTGCAGATGCTGCCACTCTGCAAACATCTATATTTCTTTCTGATACACATGTTTTCCACCACTTTTATGGTCCCTCGTTTTCTCACTTCCTTTATCCTCATACTATCTTTTCAATCCAGTGGCGCATCCAGCAGAAACTAGTCAGCAGCACTCCCTCTCTCTCCCTCTCTCCCACCCTCTCTCTCTACCCCCCCCTCTCTCTCCCCCGTCCCTCTCTCTCCCCCCTCTCTCTCCCTCTCTCACTCTCACTCTCTCCTCTCTCTCTCTCTCTCTCTCTCTCTCTCTCACTCTCACTCTCACTCTCACTCTCACTCTCTTCCACTCTCTTCCTCTCTCTCCCTCTCTCACTCTCTCTCTCTTACTCTCACTCTCTTCCACTCTCTTCCTCTCTCTTCCTCTCTCTCTCCCACCCTCTCCCTCCCTCTCTCCCTCCCTCCCTCCCTCCCTCCTCCCTCCCTCACTCCTCCCTCTCTCACAACCTCCCTCTCTCACAATCTAACCTCCCTCCCGTTTGGTTTGCGGCAAACACCATCTATTCGACCTTTTTTCTGAGCTCTAGTGGAAAATATGTAACGTTGCCAAATTGCCTGCCTCGCTTCAGTCAAAGACCGAAAATGGAAGCACAACATCTTATGGAGCGAGGAAAAAAGTTATAGTACATCACACGGAAAAAAACACCTGGTAGAATTTACCACCTGCATAGCTTATTTTGGAGTCAGCTATCAAGTATGGCAAATTTCACTAAATGATGGTAAAATGTACCAACAAGTTAACTTAATTTACCAATGTATACGGTGCATTTACCATCTACTTGATAGCTGACTCCAAAACCAGCGCATAGATAGTAGATTCTACCAGTCCTTTTTTTCCGTGCACTGTGTGTTGCGCAACATCAATTTGATAAAACACGGCTACTTGGAGCCAACTCGACTAACATTAATGCGTGTATTTGTATATATGAAGTCCGTTATGCTCCTCTCCGCTTATTTTTCCTAAACGACGAAATAGAGGGGAGAGTGGCAGCGGTGGGGGTTTTTTTCTCTTTTTTTTCCGGGGCTAATCTATGGAAAAACGGAGCATGTAACACCGCAGCGCAGCGCAGCTCGGAAAATCCCGGAGCTTTTAATTCGAAGGGATCTTAAAATTCAAGAATTATGCGATATGAATGATTTACCGTCACGGACAGGAATCCCTAAAAAAAAGGAAGGGGGAAGGTTGGGGGGTTAGGGAGGGGGAGAGGACGAGGGAAATGGAAAAAAATGAAATTCCTCTAATTTCGAAAATAATTATTAATTTGAGAGACTTTACGTCTCGCGCAAGCGGGTGTGGCGAGATGAGGTTCGAGGAAGGGGGATGGAGGGGCTGCTTAGGCTACATCGTTCGGAAAAAGTGTAAAGTGTAACGTTATACCCGGACCCGCCACCCTTTTTATATATATTTTATTTTCCATGAAATATTGCTCCGTGTCATATTACAAATTCTAGCCCGCCTAGCAAACCGTCCCCTTTTCGTAATTTTTAAATTAATAACGTTCATTTTTTTCCTTCCTCTTTTTCTCTCTCTCTGCCCCCCCCCCCTCCGCTACTTCTGCCGAATCAGCGGTGATTTGTTTCTGGTAAATTGTGCTCAATCTTCCTACTTTTTTTCCTCCTTTTTTCCTCTTTCCCGCAAGGATGAGGGGGGACGAGAGGAATATCCCCAATTCGAGTCGAGCTTGAACATTTACTGCTAAGTAATTTCGACGTAATTTTTTTTTTTTTTTTTTTGTGGCGGTTTTCCAGTTCAATAAATCATGATTTTTAGCAATTTTTTTTGAGGGACGAGCGTTCTCTTGTCAGTAACTTCCGTTATTAATTGGGTATTTACTGCAAACTTTTGTCCAATCAATCGGAACAACTCCCCCAATTGCCTGTCGGTGGGGCTACCACATCTATTTAACAAAAGAAGAGGACGTGCCGAGCTTTCCTCGTTGGAAATAAGCCGGTTTTTGGTGAACTACAAGACGCTTTTTTGGAGAACAACATTATTGTTGTAGAAGTCACACATAGAACTTACATAGACGTCCGAGAATATTACGATGAAAAACAAAACTTTAGGATGGGATCAAAACTATTTTTTTTGGAAAACCAGAGGATGGTTTGAGGTGAGGTGGAGAAAAAGTACCTTCTCCCCCTCACCCCCCACCCCAAAATTATCTTGATTGAAACAGAACGAGCTTCTGGTAAAAAAAAAAAAAAAAAAAAAAAAAAAAAAAAAAAAAAAAAAAAAAAAAAAAAAAAATGTTTGAAAGAATGAAAATAAACACAACAGTTCATTGTTTCACAATTATTCAATGAGAATTTGTGTTTTACTTTGTAGAAATTGTTGTCAAACTAGTAGAAATTTTGTCCAAAAAAAAGTACGTATGTAAAAACAGGCTTTAATATACTGGGGATATTTATTTTGTAGACATAAAATATGTAGATGTCTTCAGAATGAGGCCATTTTTCAAGGTAGAAATTATTTTCGTAGACTTACGAAGAAATTTTGTCAGTGGACGAAAAAAGTAGACATTTTGTCCGTAGTCCATATTACTGAATACCTACAACCCTGAAATCATTCTAAGGATAAATGACCGTAGGGGACCGACACAAAGCACTATGGTATGGGATCGATAAAAAGTGGTGATATAGAAGGTGACTATAAAAAAAAAAAAGACACACCCACACAGACCAATTTGTAAAAATGCATGGTTTTTTAATGTGATTTCTTAACACCCAGAAGTTCCAAGTGTTAACTAGTCTTAAGTAAACAATCAGCCATAGTAAGTTTATTCACTCTTGTTTGTTCCGAAAACTGTGTTTTTTTTTTGTTTTTTTATATTTTATTTTTGAGAAATTTTGGATGGGTCCTTTTTTGTGGTCACCCTGAATACTGTCTCAGTCTGCGCTATAGCCTGTAATCAGTCCAACGAGCTGTACCATTTACCAGCAGAGAGGAGTTGTGGGACGTGCTTTTCAGGCAGCTAGGAGGTACCCATGATGGAAATCTCTGATGGACATTTCCACACAGACTCGGTTTGTTTGCATCATATTTTCTAACCTATAAATGTGTGAAAAAAAAAGTTGTGACAGATCTATTTGAAATTGGTTTTAAACGAAAGTGCAACTGTTTTATAGTGGCTCTCTGGACACAGAAACTCTTTCTTTTGGAAGGATTTGCACGATGAAGAAACTGACACATGACAGAAACAAGCAAAATTGTCTCACCTGGATAGTTGTATTGGAATGATGCGTCCACATAGCCACTCTAAAACGCTTGCACTTTCCTCTGGATTAATTACAGTTTTCGATTTAAGGTTACAAAATCTGAGGCAAACAAATCAGAATCGGATCCCCCATGCTGCCTCGACACTTCTGATAAGGTCGTATAACGCATGTATCAGCCACTCTATCACAAAGTATACCTCGACGTTGATTCAGTCAGAAAGTTACAAATTAAATACAAAGAAAATATTCAACTGTTGTTTACCTTCAACGAGTATAAAATTCCAAACTGATTTCTCGGGCAGTTGATGTTGTAACGTAATTCGGTGTAAAAGGACACAAATTAGACAAACAGATGAGCACAAAAACAAGCGTTTGTTCGATCTTAGATATCACCTTTACTGCTCCCCGCGAAAACTTTACACAACAAAGTTGCAACCGCAAAATAGATCGTCACGCAGACTGCTAGAGATTTAGACTGACTAACGAAAATTAGTCCGGCCCGCAGGACCAACCACGCATGCAATCGGTCATTTCATTCCGTCGGCTAAAAATTAAAACTTATCTTCTGCTGACTCAGTCACCGGGCTCGAGAAAGAGGAGAGGAAGTGAATGGTGAAGGAAAGGGACGACGGATCGACGGAATCATAGAGTGAAGAAGAAGAACAGGAAAAATATGGAGAAAAATTCCAGTGGTCTGGAGATAAGGTTATAGTTCGCAGGCTGGCGGGTGCAGACGGGTCTTACATGTATCAGCATGCCCGGACTCCTGAGAGTGGGAATCGAGTCACAAGATAAAAATAAGCATCGAAAAATCTTCGCAACAAATTGACATGGTCATCGAGAGGGGTGGGGGGAGGGAGGTGCAGAACCTGAAATAATCGAATGTTTTTGCCTACCAGAGTTGGGCAAATGAAGATGGTAATCGATTACACGATTACCGAGATTAGTTTTTTTCGGAGGGTATTCTATGGTATTCAGGGCTTTTTTTACAAGCCACCCATCATATTAGTTGCAGAAGAATTCGATCTAATCAAAAAGACCCTAAAGTTTACTATCTATTTGGGAAGAATACAATTAATTCCCATCCAAAGGTTTGACGATTCCCAATTACCCAGTAATCGTGTAATCTATTACACTCCCATTGTCCAACTCTGCTGCCTACCATATCCAAAATTTATTTCAATAAAAAGCCGCCTTCAAAAACAGAGGAGATGCCCAATTAGGGCTGAAGGCGGATCCAGAAATGTGGCAACTGTGTATCAGTCCCATTTGAATGCATGAGAAACAATCGATTCGGAAAAGGGACATGGTTCCCCTTCCCTCACAAGAATTAACAGCAGCTTTTGTGCAGCGATACCGTATCGCTTGCCCTCCGAGGATCTCTGATCCCAAACAAACTCTAATTCAAAGTGTTTTTCTCATAAGCGCAGTTTTGAACGAAAATTTAGGCTATTTTGAATCAAACGATTGATGTGACCTATTAGCGATCATGAATTCTACTGTAAATTGCTTTATTGTTCCTGGTTCCACGACTAAAACTGCCAAAATCAACAAAATATTTCAGATTAAACGATGCATTTGAAGGTTGCAATCACCCGGATACTCCCCCGATTTCCGTCCATTCTGTAACAACAACAATAATCAAAGGGCGATTCCAACCTCCAAATGCATCGTTTAATGTGCAATATCTGTTTTCGGCAGAGTTCGTCGTGGAATCAAGCATGGTTAAACATTTTTGAAGAAGTAGAATTTATAAACGCAAAAATGTAGCATTAATTGTTTGAACTATATAATAGCCTATACATATAAATGACCGTTCAAAACGCGCACATAGGGAGATTACATTGAATCTGAGTTTGTTTGGAACCAGAGATCCTCGGACGGTAATTGATACGATAGATCGCTCTACTAAAACAGTCTATAACGCCGCTTTCGAAATTAGATGAAGTGCATATCCCTTCCCCCTTGACAATTTTTGAACCCAGGGCCCCTCCCCGGCCCCGAAAGCGTGTGTTAGAAAAGGGCAGATTAGGGGCAGTCAAGTAATTTCCGCCCCATCTATCTTCTATCCTTTTCTAACTCACACGTTTCAAAGGCCAGAGAGAGACACAGAGAGAGAGGGGAGGACATTTTTCCTGGATCCGCCAGTGCTGCAGAGCTGCCGTTTTGCGTATAATTAATCGTATTTTCCAATTCACCGGAATGATTCACCGTATGATTCCACCGGTAGATTACACAGTTTACCTCAGAGTATGAATGTAATGTAATGCACGAAAGTACTTGCATCTGTAATCTTTTCTCAACCGGTGGAGTCGTCGATTACTCTAAAAACCGTGCGGATATTTCAACTAATTAACGGCGTTTCCACCGATTGAGAAAATATTACAGATCAGAGTATTTCGAAAATACTCTGCAGTGCAGTCATACACTGAGCTGAGTTGTGCAATCTTTTCTCAACCGGTGATGGAATCATCGGTGAATTGAAAAATACCATTAATTATACGCGAAACGGCAGCTCTGCGTTGCTTTGCAACGCTTTTACTCCACCTCCACCTACTCCCTCGGCTTCAATGGACAAAGAATCTGGTAACTGTGTCATTTAAGTTGGGGGGGGGGGTTGGGCCTACAGATTGATCATTGGATCTTTGTGGGTTTTTTGGATGTATCCCGCATCATTATACTTACATTCACCGCTGATCCGACTTTTTACTTATTTCCCCTCTTCAAAGGGTAGCGCATGCAAGGAGGGTTGAAGAGGCGCCTCGACCACCCTTATCGAGAACCAATCGATTTCCGATACCGCGACCAATTGTTTGCAAACATGTTGCGGTGGCATTTGGATAGTGAGTATGTTTTGAGGGGAGGAAAATGTGTCACTCTTCAAGTCTTCACGCGTATTATTATTACAGTCACATGGCACAAAGAAACATGTCTGTGCACCAACTCATACGCTTTGGAAAAGTGTACTGTTTAAATGCTTAGAGCGTTTATGAGCATGGGGCTGTTGAAATCATGGACATGCGTGGCTGTAGCTATTGCTACGGATAAATTAAAGGTGATTTAGGCTGACATTTTTCAGATTTCGATCCCGATGGATAGGATCACTATTAGTCGCTTTTGAGAAAAGTCGTGTTTATGGCATTTTAAATTGAAAAAAAAAAAAGTAAAAACGCAAAATCCAAAGAACGTCAGCATCTGCGAATTTTTTGTGTGGATTTTTTGATCCCAAAACGAGCAAAATTTGTTTATGTTTAAAGCCTTAAGTAATGAAATTAATTTCGAAGTAACCTTGGTGAGTGAGAGCGAGAGCGTTAGCGAGTGATAACATATGTCCATCTGCCTCACTCTCACTCATTGAGGCTTATGGGAATTTTCGTATTTCATAATTTCCGGCTTTACTTTTGAGTGTTTCCGCTTGAAACTTTCAGGGTATCTTCATGACATATGCTCGCAGGTGCTGACTTACGTTCCTCAAAATTGTGCTTTTAGTGTGAATTCGTCAGTTTTAGACAAAACCTGTTGACCTTTTTGAGAAGCGTGACGTGGTGTCCACGGTTCGAACTAATCGACTCTGCAATTTAAAGGTTGGATTTTGTAAAAAAAAAACCATCATTCCATCGATGATCAACTCGTATGAGTTTATACACCATTCCTATCAAAGTTCAACGGTATCCATCCGTTGAGATATTTTTTTTAGAAAAACAAAAACAAAATTAAAACAAACAAAAAACAAAAAACAAAATACCAAAAAACAACAACAAACTAATAATAAAACAAACAAACAAACAAACAAACAAACAGAAAAATTGTTCACAAACTTTCTCAAGCCTGCTCATTTCACGAATTTTATATTTGTATTTTCTCAAATAAAACGGCATGCATATCTTAACCAAGATGACTCTGAAAAGTTCCGGAATTCACTCGTTAGCTTAGTGAAAGCTTTTAAACGCACGCCCGTGACGGTCTAGGCGTCCGCAGTGAAGGGTTTCTTTGGGGGGGGGGGGAGACAAACTTACGATTAGAGGTTCTACCTTTCATATCTACCTACTGGAAGTAGAGTTACTCCCTGGCCCATCAAATTTTCTGATTTTTTTTCGTAAAAAAAATTGCAATCGAACAGACTTGCAGACTGCAACAAAAGGTGGGGTAAGCAGCAAACGGTATGAACAAATAAAACAACACTACATTGAAAAAGACCCACGTATTAAAGACATGTAAGTACACATTTATTACCTGCTATAATGGGTCTGTTGCAAAGTTTTGCTACAACGATAAATAGTGTTTCATCATAGGTAAAATCGCCGGAAAAGTCCATTGGTGGCATCAGAAAGTCGTGAAATGAGATAATAAACTCACAAGAGACGTTTAATGAAATCCAAGATGGCGGTAAAATATCGAGCAACCTGTATGCATCATGCATCACGAACATCCAAGGATTGCCAACGTCGACAACCTCACAGCTTCAGAGGTTATGTGTTTATTTACGTTGTGATTGGGTGCGATCGATATTGTGAGGTTGGCTATCCTTGGATGTTCGTGGTGCATGCATACAGGTTGCTCGATATTTTACCGCCATTTTGGATTTCATTAAACGTCTCTTGTGAGTTTATTAACGCATTTCAAGACTTTCTGCCACCAATGGACTATTCAAGCGATTTTACATGAGATTGTACACTCAATAACGCTGTAGCAAAAGTTTGCAACAGACCCATTATATGTACAGAGTTGGGCAAATGGGAATCGTAATCGTCAAATCTTTGGATGGTAATTAACTCCATTTTTCACAGATAAATAGTAAAATCAAGGGTATTTTTGATCAGATCTAATACTTCTGCAACTAATATGATGGGTGGCTTGTAAAAAATCAGCCTTGATTACCATAGAATCACCCTCCGAAAAAACGACGATTACGATTACTCGGTAATCGTGTAATCGATTACCACTCCCATTTGCCCAACTCTGATTATGTAAGATAGAAAAACAAAGAAAAGGGGGAAAAAATGGAATATCCTGCAAAAATATTGTAAAAGGTCTGAACCGTCATTCATTTCAAACGGAGCGCGCATACCAGCTCTTAAATTCCTCAACCAACCGATTTCAAAAAAGCGTGCCGCTCACTGCTGCACACTTAAAGGAAGGTAAACACCTTGAGAGATGGGGAAGGAGTGGAGAAAAGAGAGGGAGGAAGGGAGAAAAGCGAGAGAGAGAGAGAGAGAGAGAGAGAGAGAGAGAGAGAGAGAGAGAGAGAGAGAGAGAGAGAGAGAGAGCCAAAGAAAATAAAAAGTAGACTATTCAAATACAAGCTTTTGTTTTATTTTTTTTTATGTTTACATTCTTTAGCTCAGTTTACATGCTTTCTCTTCTCAACATATGTATGTACTGACATTTTTCGGAATACTTTTTCCTTTCTCAAAAAACCTAACCATCTACTTAAAAAAATAATACGAATGTTTAGATAATGTTTAACTTTTCTTATAAAATTCTTCGGACGGGTCCTTTTTTAATTTGATTCCATATGACCACCTATATCGATCATGGGTCCGTTGCAAACTTTTGCTACAGCGGTACGGAGAGTGGATTCCCACGTAAAATCGCGTGGAAATCACGTTGGAAGCAGCCAAAATTCTCAAAATCCACTCACAAACTCAATGAATTCGTTTAAAGTATTTCAAAGATGGTTGTCGAATAAGCGATTGAGACTGAGGGAGTCCAATAAAATGCCAACTTTCTTTGCTGCGAGAAAAAAGATTCGTCGTAGAGAAGCAATTAGATGGGACTATCCTATTGAGAACCGCTCATTCGACCACACGGAAAAAAAGAATGGTGTAATTTACCATTCGCATAGGCGCATAGCTGATTTTGGCCCCTACCATAGTTAAGATAAACTTGACCAGAGTTATGAAAATGGAACATTTGACCAGGAATCAGGTCAATTTCACTTGATACCTGGTCAAATGTTCCATAACTCTGGTCGAGTTTATCTTAACTCTGGTAGGGGCCAAAATAAGCTATGCGAATGGTATAAATTACACCATTCTTTTTTTTCCGTGCACCATCTTAAAATTTTGTTAAACGCATTGATTGAGTTAGTGAGTGAATCTCAAGACTTTTCGATGCTTTCAAGGTGGTTTCCACAGCATTTTACCCTAGGAAATAAATCTCCTATACAGCTGTGACAAAAGTTTGTAACGGACCCATTGGAAATGTTCTTATTAATGACCTAAGAGGTGGTGGCTCGATCACTCGATCGTGGTATTTTTACCTCCATTTGAGAGTGTGCTGCGAAATATTGATTAGATTCAATTTTCTTTTTATTTTATTTTAATTTTTCAATTTTTAATTTTTTAATTTATTTTGATTTTTTTAATTTTTTTTAAAATTTTATTTAGTTTGTTTTAATTTTTTTTTTGCTTTATTTTAATTTTTTCATTTTATTTTAATTTTTTTTATTTCATTTTAATTTTTTTTTTATTTCAATTTTTTTATTTTATTTTAATTTTATTTTTTTCATTTTGTTTTAATTCATATCATTTTAATTTTAATTTTTTCCTTGCTGACTTATGTTAGATAAATCCGAAATTAGAGTGGAACTCAACTATTTTTTTTGTCAAATATATTTGACAACGGAATGGAAAGGGTTGATGTTGCGCATAATCAAACGGGTTTTTTGTGAATTTTTGTTGCAGCGAATCTGAACATTAATTCGCAAACTGAAGAATAACGATGCGCACGTTTTAGTAACCAAAAATCACTTCTACCTGAAACTTTCACCTCCTCATGCCACGCTAGATCTTATATTCACTATTCAGTCATGTATCTTTCTCATTCGGAAACTATTGTTGCGAAAGACTTGAGATAGTCGTTTTAGCAGATCACCTGAACAAACACGATAACTGTTTGATTGCTGTATACTATGTTCATCCAACAACTCAAATCTTCTTCATCTCTGTTACAGAAACCATGCAAAATTCCAATATAGTTGAACGCCGAAAAAACCAAAAGAAAATGCGGACTTTAACTATTACAAATACTAGATGGTATAGACATAACTTAGAAACTGTCAGTTTTACCATTTAAAATAGTAAAGAGTTTACTTTTACCGTAGTACGGAGTTTACTTAACTACTTTAAATGGCGAGACTAACATGTTTTAAGAAAACCTTACTATTAGGTAGTCAAATAGTTACATTCAGCATTTTTTTCTCCAGTGTAGTCAATGTCACACTTGTTTGTTTGTATGTTTGTGAAAAGTTCATCTTGAATCGTCTACGCAAGCTTCCAGCGCATCAGCGCTGAAAATAGCAGGTTACTTTAATTTGGCATTTTTCAGTTTAAGTTTCAAGCGTGAATTTCAGTAATTTTAGTAAGCGCGCCATTATTTTTGCGTCGAGATCGCAGTTGAATTTCACCGCTGGAAACGGGTGCAGGAAAAGCTTGCAACACACAGGCTCATCATGAACGTCGGTCAGATTGTTCCCCTCCCGACATTTTTTTCCCCATCTTTTAATTAATTAATAAAACAGCGCGGATGTACCATCACTACCGCGTATGACCGCACTTGCAGCTCGAAAGCGTCACGGCGGTTTTGAAAGAATGACCCAAAAGACGCAAAGGCTGTTTCGCTCGCTTCCCCCAGACCTCGGTTGTTTGACGCGCATTCGGATACGTAAGGTAGGCGGCGGCCGGCTTGAGGAGCGACGCGACGTGCTAAGGTGAGGGGTAGCAGGGGCTGAGGGGAGTCGGTGGGGGAGGGGGGACGATGCGACGCGACGGGCTCGCGGAGGGATGGGGGTGGAGGCGGGAGCCGATATCGAATTTGGAATGGTAAAAAAAGGAGGCTTTTAAAATATCATGTTCGGAAGCTGCGTCTGGTTAAAATATTGATTTAGTTTTTCTAATTGAAGAGAGAGAGAGAGAGAAAGAGAAAGAGAGAGAGAGAGAGAGAGAGAGAGGGAGAGAGAGAGAGTGAGAAACAGAGAGAAAAAAAAGTGGTAAAGAGAGGTTGGGAGGGAAAGAGTGAGAGAGAGAGGGAGAGAGATATAGATAGAAAGGGAGAGAGTGAAAGAGAAAGAGTAACAGGGAGGGTGGGAGGGAAAGAGCGAGAGAGGAAAAAAAAGGGCTCCCTGCAACTTACTCAATTTTGGGAGGGTTTTAGATACGAACCTTTACAGTCTTCAAAGCTGCGAGCTTCCCCTCATTTCGTTCCGGGCGCGGCACAGAGCGGCGCACACGAGGGGAGAAAAATGACGGATTTGGTGCTAGAAAAATTGGCTAGAAAAGTTAAAATCACCTGAAATTATATCGCCGGAAAGCTTGCAAAACGAGGGTAGTTCGAAACCTTCAAATTACATTTTTCGGCTGAGATTTATTCAAGGATATGCTTTAAGTATTAGTCTTGCAAAAGTTTTTGAATGGTTGGGTATCGTAAGCACGCGTGCGATCTATATGTAGCAACAATGAATTTTGTCCATCTAAATGCGTGAAAAAGGTTGAATCGTTGCATGTTCGGAGAGTTCGACCCTTTGCACGGGTTTAAATGGGTGTCTTGCAACATTACCGGATGCTAAGGAACGCCACTTTTTGTACAACTGAACGGTATTGTCTGGTGATTTTTAACATGCTGGATTTTTTGGTCACCGGATCAGGATAATTCCGGGTCCAAGGTGCGGCGATCTGCTCTGACGAGCCTTCCGCGAGAGTGCGACGCTTTTTTTTTCGACTGTGAAAGACGGAAGGTCGGAGAGGAGGGAAGGAGGGACGGGAGTTCCAGGGAGGGAGGGGGGAGGGGAGCTTTATTCCCAACCTACTCCTCGATGTCGAAGGGTCAGCTTAAAAATATGCTTCTCCATGGTTTTCAAATGCGAATTCTTAGTTTTATCCTCGGCATTTTAAAACTTTTCTCTCTCTTTTTTTTTGCCTCGACTATATTCCTCTTCCCCCCACCACCACCACCACCACCATCACCCCCTATCCCCTCTATTTCTTTCTTCCTTCCTGGTCCTCTTATTCTTTCTCTCTCACCTCTCTCTCTCCCTGATTCACCCCCTCCCACCCCTCCGCCCTCTCACTGTTTCCTACCCACTCTAACTGTTTGTCTTTAAGTCTGCGCGTACTGTGTTAGTGTGTGTGTGTGTGTGTGTGTGTTTGTGTGTCCCTTTTTCCTCTTCAGTATACGCGAAAGTTTATATTTATTTACTGTCAAAACTGAGATGCGGAATAGGAGGACGCGAAATTTTTAATTGTACTGGCGAACGCAAAAGTTGTGACGGTCAAGAATGCACGCGGAGGACAGAATGATGCTTCGATGTACCCAAGAATTTGCCAATCTCGAATTCTCGACTGCCGAAACTTTTGCGTTTGATAGTACCTTCTGCGAAAACAAAGAGAACGATGAAACAGCCGCTGTGTAGGTATATATCTTTTTCCCCGGCTGGTTTGTCACTAGCGCTCATTTTGTTTTTCTTACCGCAGGGGGTGCAGGGTATATAGTTTCATTCTCAGCTATTTCTACTAATAGATCTGTTTGGAGCAACGCGACGTCACGATAAAAATTGGATCGAAACAAAGTCTGCATCTCACTCGCTCTCGTGGGAGGATCCACACTTTCAATAAAAATGTGCGCTGCTAAAAACAAATTCTCTCGGATTTTACGACACTAAAGGATTCCATACCTTAAATTGTATAATCGCGGTTCTACAACACGCATCTCGTATGCAACGAAACGCATCAAATTACCATCACAATTATATCGAAGAAAGTCCCATGTTTTGTCCTTGTCTCACTCATACTCACAGTTTCTTATGGGCATACAATTCTAGGATATGGGCTCATCGGCACCGTCACACCAGAAGTTACAACCAGGTTACAGGAAGACAAATTGTTGTGCTCTGGCTCAAATTAAGTGGGTAAGGTAAGCACACTAGTAGCCGACACCCCTAAGATTTCCATTAGTACTCGACACCCGCATTTTTCACACAGTAAAGAGTACTAGTTTGTTAGCAATACTGGTATTTTTTGTGGTTTTTTTCTTAGAACCCATATGTGAGACATTCGAAAAAAATACGCAAAACGCTAAAATTACCACTAAACTAATATTTTTCAAATTGTGAAAAAAAAGGTGTCGGGTACTGGTGCAAATTTGATGGGTGTCGGCTACTGGGGAGTTTACCGCAGCTAAATATTATGTCTACATCACGGTGCTGCTTTTGCATACAAAATTGATTGAAGGCGCCACAGGAAATATTTCTTAAATTGTTAACAATTAATTAACAAGAGCAGAACCATTTTGAGAATCGAGTTCTTACGAGTACTCATATAGAGGCGCCTGCTTTCGAACTGCATCAATAACGCATCGGTGAGCGTGTGAATAGCAGAGTTGGGTAAATGGGGGTGGTAATTGATTACACGATTACCGAGTAATCGTAATCGTCGTTTTTTCGGAGGGTGATTTTATGGTAATCAGGGCTGATTTTTTACAAGCCACTCCTCATATTAGTGGCAGAAGAATTCAAATCTAATGGATAAGACCCTAAAGTTTACTATTTATCTATGAAGAATATATTTAATTACCATCCGAAGGTTTGACGATTACCGAGTACCCAGTAATCGTGAAATCGATTACACTCCTATTTGCCCAGCTCTGGTGAATAGCAACGAGTCGAAACTCTGCGCTAACTAGACGCTCAACTGTTGATGCGTTTTGGTGCAAATCAGAAGCAGGCACCGCTAATTTTCAGAATCCACTGCTATTAACCGCAGTATCAGTGGCTCTCAGTGGCGGCTGTGGAATAGTCGATGGGTCTGTTCTGTACTTTTGCTAAAATAATATAGAATCTTAATGTCCCTAACTCTTACGTGAATTCTGCAATAATAACGATGCTCTTACGTTAAAAAACTACTCATTACCTCAGGAAATAACTTCCATTTCAAACAGGCCGCGCTACTCTAGACACTATTTGCACCAGCGTACTGTACTACGTAGGCGAAATTATAGTGTGTATCTATGTAAACAACATCGTAACTACAAAATCAAGGAATTTCCTTCTAAAAACGTAAAATATTGGCTACATTTGCTGGCTGGTCTTTTCTGGTTAATCAATAAAGATTACAAAATGACACGAGAAATGTACGCTTCTAAACGAAACATTCAAATGTTTGTAAGTTTGTTGATGTTTCTTTAAACGCGGTGGACGGTGGTTCCGTCTATGTATTTGTACATCGGTGATAATGGTGTCTAGAGCAGTGCAGGCTGCTTGAAATGGAAAAAATATTTCCTGAGTCAAATGAGTGGATTTTGAAAGTTTCTAATGCGTTAATGTTTCGTCATTTTCACGGTATTTTGCGTCAGAATCAATGTGTCATATTCCTGTAGCAAAAGTGCCCAACAGACCCATCTGTCGCGGTTTTCTTCCGTAAGAACTGACGCAAAAGTACCTATCGATTATTTTGAAGCTAGGTTCAGTCGAAAGTTCTGAAGGATCGATGTTTTATACATATATTTAAGTATGTGGAAGAGAGATCGATACATCACAGTTCCAGAGAACCCTCTGCGCAATATGCAAGATGATCTCAAAGCATTGATCCAGGGGAAAAGCGCTGTGGAATTGATGAAATTGATGAATAAGATGATGGAATAATAAATCATAAAATATTGGTCGAGTGTGTTTTTATTTTCCCTCCTATCTCCAGTCCTCTTTCGACGCGGTGTTTTTTTTTTTTTTTTTTTTTCTTTTTTTGTGCTTGTTTTTAGCTCCGCGACGCTCTTGCCGTTTTGCTACGGCTCTGCCTCAAATCAGGGGTGCAAGAGATTATTTATTTTGTCACAACAGACACCGCATTTCATGTGCTTCTCGTTTATTTATTGATCATTTAAATTGAAATCTATCAATTTTTGAAACTATAAATTGACGTCAGCTGCGCCTGGAAAAAAGTCTAATTTTAGGTGGTGGCGGCGGCGCGGCGGGCGCTTTACCAGTTTTGTTTGTGGGCACATTTGAGACAAGAATGTTCCGATAAATAACTTATTGCTTTTATGTGACTTCACAAAAATGACTTTTAGGTACTTTATGTCAAAGGCGTAAACTTGAAATTTGTATTCGCGGGGAAGGGGGCGAAACAATCTCTGAGTAGATGCACCGTGGGGGGTATAGGGACTCTCGGTCCTCCCCCGAAAATATTCAAAAATTCAGGTTCTCTCAGAAGATGTATTCAGCAATTTCATCGTATTAACATTACACAAAATTGACCTATTATGTTCTATACGATGGGTTTTAAGTATATGTATATATTTTCTTTTTTTTAATTTCCTAGACATTAAGAGAGTTTTTAATTTTAGACATTTAACTCGAAGACGCTGATATTTCTGCCTCGCAAAAATTTAACTAGGCTTGAGGAAATATGTTCTTCGGAATTGAAAGTGCCTATGAAATGTGTAGAAGGGCATTGCAGCTTCAAATTTGTGTTACAAGTAACTAGATTTCGTGCCTTCCTGTTGTCATTCATCGGCGAAGCGTGCAATCTGGCTACGGCGAATATTGTCCATTTGAATCTATGAAAAAGGTCGGAACCCAGGGTATTCCCCGCACACTCAATAGTTCGATCTATTCCATGCGTTTAAATGGTCAAAATCCAAGGTTGCAAGATTGCGCATGCTTCACCATACGTTTCACATGAATCACATGATCCCCTTTCGGTCTAGAATAATTAGGCAGCGAGATCGTTACAGTTTCCCTTTGGACTCGAATTCATTCTCGCTCGTCAAAGGTTGAGGCGCAAAGTCACGTCATGTAGGTAATGGAGTGTTAAGACCTTCGCCATGACTTAGCTTACCTTTATTTTATTCAAATGTCTTCGAGGTGAAAGTGGCCGCAAGATCACCCTGGAAACAAGCAAGCTAAGGAGATTGATAATGATCAAAGAAAAGGTGGTAACAAAATGAGTTGCATTTGTGGCGGATGAGGTGTAAGTGTGTGTGCGAGTGTGCGTGAGTATGTAAGTAAGTATGTACAAGTGTGTGTATGTATGTGCATGGGGTCACCATCAAAAATTTGCATTCAGGTATTACATCCTTTCGCATTCGTTTGTTCAGAGGTGCATCCAAAAACTTGACTTTCTCTCTCTTCGTTCCTATGAAATGAGCGTGCGTTAGAAGAAGACGGCGGCATGCAGGGGCTAAAGTCACGTGACAGCCCCTCCTTCTGTGTCCTTTTCTAACACATCCATTCTAATGGGCGGAGAGAGGGAGATGCTGCGTTTGTTTGCCTGATCTCAGGTGGAGGGTGGAGGGTTCATATGTCGAATGATTAAGTGGCCAAATAAATCGACATCAGAGCCGCTGGAAAGAAAAAGAAGAAGAAGAAGAAGAAGAAAAAAAAGAAAAAGTAAAAAATATACATAAAAGAAGAGACCCCGTCTTGAAAAACTGGTTCCTGGCGAAACCCTTCCGTTTGGCGATGAGGTCAGTCATAACAACCTGAAATCTGCAATCTGTATATCTGTATATATGCATCCACCCTCTCTCGTGGTGGACGGAAACTCTTTTGAATATTCAAATGACCTGCAAGATCCTCCTGTGACTGGTTCTCTGAGCCATGGGTGAATCCAGGAAATTGTCTCTGTTTCTCTCTTCGCCGATTTGAGCTAGTGCGTCAGAAAAGGATAGAGGAGGAGTGAAAGATGATCGGTGTGTCATCATTATATCATTTCATTCAGGGTCGAAAATAATCATGGTTCAACTCGACCGATGTTCGATCGGGCGATCAACACACTTTCCAAAACCTAGACTCTCATAAAATTCAGAGCTGCCGTTTTGAGTATATTCCATGGTTTCGAACGGTTGAGAAAAGATTACACAGCTCAGCTCAGCGCATGACTGTAGTGCACGAAAATACTTGCATCTGTCATCTTTACTCAACCGGTGGAGTCGTCGATGACTTCAAAAAACTTGCGAATATTTTAATTAATTGACTGCATTTCCACCGGCCGAGAAAAGACTGGTGCGAGTATTTTCGCGCATTAATGTCATACACTGAACTGAACTGTGTAATCTTTTCTCAACCGGTGGAATCGTCGTTGAAGTGAAGGTGTCATTAATCATACGCGGAACGGCAGCTCTGATAAAATTAAAAGTAATGCATGGTATATAGACTCAGTAGATGGTACTCTGCATGGTAGTCCATGACTCTTAGGATGCAATTTAAAGACTTTGTTTGGGATCTACTTTTGATTTGACAGTTGACTCGAACTTGACAAATCCTCCACAGATTGAATTTGCAATTCAGAAACACTTTGAACCAAAGCATCTTAAGATTTCTCGAGGAATTCTTAAGGGACTTTGAAGCAAGGTTAATCGGTATACGAATTGGAATTCAAAGACGCTGTGAAAACATACATGGTTGTCCAATCAAGATGAATCGCAAGGAGATAACTCATTAAAGGTTTCTCGTCGCTTACCTTGAATTAATCTTAAGATTTATGGGGAATTGCCGATTTCCTGTGAGCGTCGTTGAATTGCAATTTGTATAACTCTTTCAGAAATAGGTTCCGTGGCTAAGGGATATACTGCTGGACTACAACTGGACTGTGAAATGTTTTTGTTAACCGATGGAACCATCGGTCACTTGAAAACTTTGAATTATACATTCCCTCCACATCAAAATAGTATGCTAGTAATTCTGACTTTTGTAATGAGTCCGTTGAGCACTTTTGCTACAGCAATATGACGCATTGATTCAAAGGTTAAAGGTTTTTCGAGGTTAAGTGTTCTTTTGTTAGTTTACAATCGAGGCATCGAAGCGATATTATATCGACCTGTGACGTCACTCTGAATGTATCTGAATGCTGTCTATGTCCGTGGTTTCCTCTATCGCTGCGGCGGCGCGGGCGTCCCGAATCTAGGAATACAGATGGAGTTTGCTGAATCATGAATTTGCATCAGGACGACCCCCATGCATATAAGGGCAGCCGCGGCGGCGGCGCGGGCTCTGCGAGAGGTGGTTTAATGCAAGGATAAAACACGGGGGAAAAAGGAGCGGAAGAAAAAAAAAAAAAACTCCGGGTACAGAGTGAAAATATGAAATTATCTGCTTGCGTTTTCCGCCCCGCGCATTGGTGCCGCGTCTCTGAGAGCGCGTGGTAGGGTAGGAAAAAAAAGGAAAAAAATCCTCCGTTCCGTCATGGAAGGGATGGGGGTTGGGGAGATGAGACGGAAAAGAGGAGGGGTGGGCGGTGGGGGGAGGCCGAAAGTAGCTGTTCTGAACACTGACAAATTGCTAATATAAAAACGTTCATTTTTTAATCTGGAGTGAAATATGTGCGCGGCTGTGGTTCTCATGTATTGATGACTTCCCCTCCCTTCATCATTCAAAATCAAATCCCCCGCCCCCCTACTACCCCTTCCCTTCCCTAGTCCCGTCGCGTCCGTCTCACGCGCGCTCCCCCACACCCTTATCGCTTCTTGCGCGTCTGCCCTCCCTCTCTCCCTCCCGCCCTACCCGCACCATCCCTTCTGACACCCCGTGCAGCCCCCCCAGCCCCCTCCCCTGCCGCCCATCATCCCAGCCGTCATATTTCCTTTCATCCCCAAAAAATATATATTTTTTTTCTCGTCCCGTCCGCGCGTCCACCATCCCCGCCCGCGTCCCCGCAATCCCGCGGCTCGCGTCGCGTAATCTCCCCACCCCCTCCTCCCATCTCTAAATTCATAAACCAATGATTGAACAATTTTTATTTCTCTCCTCTCTCACCCTCTCCGCGCTGCTCTGCTCTTCTCTTCTCTCCTATCCTCTCCTCTCCCCCCCTTCCTTCGTCTTTCGGCTCGCTTTTTTTCCCTCTCCTTTTTTGGCAGTCTCTCCCGCGCGCCCGCGTCCCCGCGTCAGGTGTTCCCAAAGTATCTCGTTTATTCTTTTTTTCACGAGTTGTTTGCGCGGTCGTCTCCTCCTTCACCCCCCCCCCCCCCACTCCCGGCAGCCCTCTCGCCCCCTTTACCCCCTGCAATCCCGCTACCCTCTCACCACCCGCGCCATTCCTCTCATTTTCTCTCTTTCTGCATCTCTTTCTCCTCCGCTGCCACCCGAAAAAAAATAAAAAAAATCTCCCCCCGCAACCCCCCGCAGACTCTGTCTGCGGGCTGCCCCTTCCCCTCCGTGATGCTGAACTCTGCAGTGTCGTGTCCTTTTACTTAATTTAAATTGTTTATGCCAAAGGTAGGGAGGAAAAAAAAAGCCACGTTTATTTTTTAAATCCAGATCTTCCTGGAGAGACCTGGATGGTCCACTCTCCTCGATGTTGTCACTTTTTATATGCTCCGGCGAAAATATTACAAAAAAAAGTATTGATCCGAGTGACCGGCGAATATCGCATCACCCCTTCTCCCGGTAATTTAAATACTAGCGGACTGAGCTGACCCGAACAACGCTGAACGATGTCATTTCAATAAAGCTGCGTGTAAGAGAAACCCGAAATTACTACGCAAGCACGAAGGCAGTGCACCTTACTGCGAAGCCATCAGAAACTCCTCTCCCTCTCTCTCTCTCTCTCTCTCTCTCTCTCTCTCTCTCCCTCTCTCTTTCCTTCTCTCTCTCTCACTCTCTCTCCCCCCTCCCTTCCTCTGTACATCTCTCTATTTTTATCCATTTCTTTCCATGTGTGAGAAGAGGATGGAACTAAGGGTGCAAAGCCACGCGATAGCTCCTCCTTGCATCCTTTTCTAACACTCTTAGCCAAATGAGCAAAAAGAGAAAGTGATAGGAAAAAGTTATCTTTAACTACGAGTGACTATGACCAGTGGCGCATCTAAAGGAACTTCTCTCTCTTTCTCCCCCCCCCCCCTCTCTCTTTCTCTCTCTTGGGTTATTTAAAAAAAAATGTGTTAGAAGAGGATGAAGGTATGGGTCTCCTCATAGTGATGAAGAGAGAGAGAGAGAGAGAGAGAGAGAGAGAGAGAGAGAGAGAGAGAGAGAGAGAGAGAGAGAGAGAGAGAGAGAGAGAGAGAGAGAGAGAGAGAGAGAGAGAGAGAGAGAGAGAGAGAGAGAGAGACAGAGAGAGAGACAGAGAGAGAGAGAGAGACAGAGAGAGAGACAGAGAGAGACAGAGAGAGACAGAGAGAGACAGAGAGAGACAGAGAAGCATCTGTATCATATACTCAGGGCTGGACTGGGAAAATTTGGCCCGGGGTGCTGAAACCCCTAATGACCCGGGTACCAGAGGGGGCGGTTTATGGGGGGCACCCCTTACTGCGGAAGGTCGGGGGGGGGGTCCTCCCCGGAAATTTTTTCAACATTCCCAACTCTCGAAACGAAATTTAGTGCATTTCACAGAAAAAAGTAACTGCTTATTCTACCGTTTCTTTTATGAATAATTTGTCAAATAATGCAATACGAATTGAAAGACATGAGCAGCGGGGGGGGGGGCACCTGGTGAAATGCTACACCTTTGACATTTATTTTTGATTTGTGGTAGATTTATTCGGTTATTCGTGCTGAAGCTGGGACTGAGCCTTCATTTGAACTAGTCTTTTATAAGTAACGAAACTATTTTTTGCGGTCAAGTTATGCGATGAGCTACTTTGCCACTTTTTTCCCATTTTCTTTTCTTTTCTGCGCGGCAATTTGGCTCGTGAGGCCGTTGGTCGGGGGTGCGATCGCACCCCCAGCACCCCGGCCAGTCCGGCCCTGCATATACTATATCATATACCCCCTTCCCCTCGATCACTTTCATGAATCATATACTTACCATGGTCGCGAATTATGGGGAGGAGGGTGGTGCTTTATTTACCCTGCCAATAATCTTCGGGAGGCACGAATTTGAGCAAAATAGGAGAAGAAAAAAAAGAGAAAAAAAGAAGATGGAGAGAGATAAAAAAAGGGAGAAAAAGAGAGGGAAAGAGAAAACCAAACAAAAAGGAAAGTAAAGAACAAATTTAGAATATAAGTGAACAAAAAAAAAAAAAAAAAAAAAAAATTGATAAGAACAAAAAAAGGAGGATTATCAGGGATAAGGGGAGCCAAATTTAGGTGCTGCCTTTTCAAGAAATGCCTCATGGGTAAACTTTTTGACACCCCTGAAGAATGTTAGAAAAGAACGGCTACAATTATAGTTATTAGGAATCCAACTGAGGCGGTGGCTGCAATAACAGCACATAAACCTGGGGGATGCTCGTTCAGAGTAACTGACCTCAGGGGCGTGCCGTGGTTTCCAGAGAGGGGAGGGGGTGCGAATGCAATCTTGCCGCCCTGCGCGAACGCAAACAAAATTATAAATTTGGTGGCCTTTTTTTTTTTGGCTTGTTACACCCTGATTTTGTGCCGCACGGGGCCAGGGTACCCGCATGCAACCCTCCTCGGCACGCCTCTGACTGACCTTGTGAAAGCGTGGATGTCTTTGGAGGTGCTTACTGTCTTTCTTTGGTATTATGATGACGCAACAATTCTCTTCAATGATTACTTATAAAACCAAAAGTGCGCTCCTCCGAAGAAATCCTCTTCTTTTTACAATGCCAATTATTTAGAACGAGTCTACCCCCATGTTTTATGCGCCTCAATTAAAATGTATGGAGTAAATGAGTGACTGAAGATAAAGACAAACAGGAAGAGTAGGAACAAGAGAAGAGAATGTGCAAAGAAAAACTCGAGACTTTATGTGAGTGATTATCAGGAAAGCAGAGTGCGGCAACAGGGCAACCGTCTGCTTCTTGTTTCCAGGCGAAGCAACCCGTCCAGTTTATCCCTTTTTTAACAGCCTTTAATGTTCTTTTCGCGACCCATCAAAGTTTAAATGGGTTGCTTTTAGGGGCGCACCTACCTCCACGGAGACCCGTATACCCCTTCTCTGTACTTCCTTGCATCCACTGTAGTCAACCTTTATATTTTTTTCCCTGGAAAGAAAAGAAAAAAAAATGTGAAAAACGCCCCCCCCCCCCCCATAGTCTTCACTCTCATCAATATTTTAGAGAATTCACTCCTCAGGCGCCGCTAATATTTAAATTCCCGACTTCGGACCACAAAAATGAAGTTTATCAAGCACCCATACAAATTTGGTTGGTTGCTGATACCTTAGATTGGTGAAAAAAGGTTAACTAAATCAGTGCCAACCAGTGGCGGCCCGTGAGATTTGGCAACCATGCATTTTCCCCCCTTAAACTTAGGTAAAAAATCGATTCAAGCGGAGGCTGGCAGCCTCCTGGAGTTTCGATTGTTTTCCATGTATTTAAATGGGATAAAAACACTGTTGCCAAATCGCACGAGCCGCCACTGGTGCCAACAGGTATAGCAATAGAGAGCTGATAGCTGATACATGTTTTAAGTCCTATCTCAAAGTGTGACAGCATGGGTGTCTGAATCCGGTTTGTTTGCCTCATATTTTTTAAACTCAAATCAACAATTGTAATTATAATCAGCAGTGGAAATTGTTTCAAACGAAAATGCAAGTGTTTTTAGAGAGGCAAACTGGACTGGACACACAATTTCAATTCGATTATTCAGGTGAGAAAATTTGGTTTCTTTCTGTCTCATGTCAGTTTCTTTATCTTGCAAACCCTTCCGAAGGAAACAGTTATATCGATGTCTGTGTCTATGTGTAGCAACCCTCAAACACTCCAAGTGTCTTTTCGTTTAAAACCAATTTCAAGTGGATTTGTCACAACTTTTTTTTTTAGGTTCAAAATAATGAGGCAAACATACCGAGCCTGTGTAAAATGACCATAAGAGATTTCCACCATGGCTGCGCCTCTTTGAAGTGCAATATCACATACCACCAATCCTCTCTATCGCTATAGCTCCTTGCTCCTGATGAAATGAACAGATCACCGGACACCTGTCGCAAGCGTCTAAGTTTGAGGAAGTTAATCAGAAACCGTTAGTCTGTCAATAAAATGTCAATTTAAACTATTATAAGAAAACCTAACATATATGTTCATGACTCAACAGTAGGTGAATGTTTGCTGTTGTTCCGATGAGTCCCGACCAAAATTAAGTTGGAAAAACTGGACACCCTATCTCAAGCTTTGTGCGGGCTCTCTATTAGTCTCTGGGATCAATCGTATATATTTTAAGCTTATGGAGTTATATTTTACGACTGATTATGGATTTTGTGTGGTTTTTCTTTGTTTGTAATTTTTCTTTCATGTTGACTTGTCCTATTTCTTACAGTCATGGTAGACTCCTGTAAGTAGAGAGTTAAGTTAAGAATAGAGGGTAGTCCATCTCTGATTGGTCACGAGTTTTAGGCTTTATGGGCGCCTCCATTGGATGAGTTTTTGCACATTTCTTTGAATAAATGTGTTTGCAAATGGAGAGGTACTTCGGTATTTTACAGATAAAAGAGTTAATCGCCAATGACCTTTTTAATTTTAATCATGATGCACCGCAAGAATGTCTATAATTCTCAAAAGAATCTTTAAAAGCGTAAAAAGATATCGATCATCAAAAGCAGTGAAAGAGTACTCCGTTGGAAACTCAACGGCACTGTTATCTTAGTATTGGACCAAAACACAAGAACAGTCCGTAGAAGGTACAAAAAACGTGCAAAATTTGCATCCAATGGCGACACCCATGGTTTCACTTGTCTTAACTCTCTGCAAACAGTGACTCTCAAGTCATGGGACTCAATGAACCAATGTTGAAATTGATAAATAAATGAATGAATAAATAAATAAATAAATAAATAAAATATTCGTTTTTTGGTTAAAACTGGAGGAGAGGACTGAGGGATCTGCTTCTTGAGCAGAGAGACGAGACGACTCCACAAATTCATCGATAGAGAGGTCGCTGTAGAGATGATGACTGATGAGACTTCTCGAGAGATAAAAACGTATGATGAAATGCGCGGAAAAAGCACTTATAACACCCCCAATTGACTCCTTCAAAATTTAGATAAGGCGAGAGGCTAAAAGCAGCCACTCGAACAGTCAAAGGCAACCCTTCGTGTCCAATTAGAATGTAATCCGATCGATAGGTTAAGAGCTCGGATGTGTCTCGGTAGCAACGCAAATGAAAGATCTGAACCTAAACAGAGGCTTCAAATCATTGAACGCCAGCAGCGTGTCACAAAAATAAAAGACTGACTCCATCTGCATAGCTGATTTTTGAGTCTGCTAGAATGTATGGTGAATTTCTGCAGATTTAGGTAAAATGTACCCACAGGGACCAATAAATGTGCGGTACGGACGGTTCCTTGTTCTCGACCCCAAGTAGCGAATCCTCGCTTCTGATTGGTTAAGACTGCACCTAACGTTAAAGAACAAGGACCGTCCGGACCGTACATTTATTGGTCCCAGGTTAACAGATGTATGTACTTTCAGCATATCTGATTTACCATGACATATTATTATTACACCTCAGACAAACTAAGGATTTAAAATGGGAACTAGACCAACAATCCTTAGTTTGTCTGTGATATTTTTTTGGCCATTTAGTTTGTAATTGTTTTAATATTATTATTACGGTGAAATTCCCGATGTAGAAAACTTGACTTCCAGGTAGAAACGCACTACTTTTGCAACGCCGAACCTTTGAATGCAAGCTTTTGCACTCAAGAGGGGCCGAGAGCTTTGTCCTACTGGAACCTTCACTGGGACGAAACAATACCGAGAATCGCCTGACTATGAATTTTATCCGAGCAAAAGTCAAATTAGAAACGGTTACAGATACGACGAAATGGATGAAATGTCGGTTCTATGAGTCGTTAATCGACAAAATTAGTCGAAAGTCGTTAATCGACATAATTAGTCGAAATTGGCACCTCACCACCCTCGGAGATTTATTTTTATCAGAATTTATTCATGGGTGTGGTTTGATTGGATTCTTGGCCTGGGCCTCTTTTTAGATCAATAATCCATAGATATATTCAAGGCTCATCAGTCTTGAAAAAAAGCCACGCAATCATGCACCAATCATCGATAAGAGGACGCAGTTTACGTGGAAATAGAGTTGGAGAAAAAAAAAAAAAAAAAATACGGACGACGCAAACGCAGAAACAGCAGAGGCAGAGCTGCCGTTTTGCGTATAATTAATCGCAGTTTTCAATTCACCGATGATTCCACCGGTTGAGAAAAGATTACACAGTTCAGTTCAGTGTATGGCTGTAACGTACGAGAATACTCGCATCTGTAATCTTTTCTCAACCGGAGGAGTCGGCGATGCCTTTAAAAAACTTAATTAATCAACGGAGTTTCCACCGATCGAGAAAAGATTACAGATCAGTGCATTTATTTTTTTTATTCATACCTTGAATTGAACTATGTAATCTTTTCTCAACCGGTGAAATCATCAATGACTTGACAAATTCGATTAATTATACGCAAAACGGCAGCTCTGAGTAGAGGAGAGAAGAGGACATAAAAATTAGCGCCGGAGCTCAGCTCCTGGCTCTCGTCCTGCACCCTGAAACGACGGACGAACCGAAAAGCCTCGGTCCGGAGGAGAGAGGGAATATGAACGACCTGGGACGCGAAACGCGACATTCCCACAAAGGGATGTAGACAGAAGGCTGCGGGGACAGACATCGAGAAATCAATGGGTAGTGGCCACAGGGACAGTATTTTGGTCCTCACTGATAAGGGGGTAAAAGAGAGAAAGAGAGAGAGCGGAAAAAAAAGAGTATCAGTCCAACTTGGCCGGGGATGCAAACAAGTTACGCACCCTTTCTTACATCCCCTAAAATTAAAAAAATAATAATCCCTTTTCTCCTCCTCCTCCACCTCTGCCTCCACCCACACCCGCACCCCCGCCCCCGCCACAATCCGAACCATCACCCCCGACTAAACCCCCTAGTGAACCACCGCACCACGTCTCATAGCGTCGCGCCGCTAGTCACTGCACCCTCCCCTCCCATCCCTTCCTCTCGCTTATTCATATCTGTCACAGAGCCCTTCAAGTCCTCAAAAGTACACCTCTTCTCTTCCTTCACCCTCCTTCACCCTCTTTCACCGTCTACCAAATCCTTTCCCTTCCTGCCCGGGTCCCGACGACCGGTAATCAGACTCAGAGAATCCGCTTCCCTCGCATTCTCACTTATTCTGTCTCTCGATTGTTTTTTTGTTTTTTTGTTTTTTTGTTTTTTAATTTCATACGTCCACCTTCAGATGCGCGGCGTCTTAGTTCAATCGCGACATTTTGTTTTTTTGTTTTGTTTTGTTTTCATTTGCTCCAAGCGAAATCAATATCTGAAATTTTGCTTTGAAGTCAAAATTCCAATTGGTAGAAGCGTCTAAGTTTGAGAAACTTAATCAGAAACCGTTAGTCTGTCAAGAAAATGTCAATTTAAACTATTATAAGAAAACCTAACATACATGCTCATGACTCATCAGTAGGTGAATGTTTGAAGTTGTTCCTATGAGTCCCTACCAAAATTAAGTTGGAAAAACTGGACACGTATTTTATGCTTTGTGCGCAGGGTCTCTATTAGTCTCTGGGACCAATCGTGTATTTTTAACCTTGTTGAGTTATATTCTAAGACAGCTTTGTGGATTTTGAGTGTTTTTTCCTCGTTTGTAATTTTTCTTTCATGTTGACTCATCCTATTGCTTCCAGTCGTGGTAGGAGCCCCTTTAAGTAGATTGGTCCCCTCTGATTGGTTATAAGTTTTAGGCTCTACGGGCGTAGATCCTGTGGAAGCAATACTGGATGCGTTTTTGCACATTTTGCTTACATACATTTGTTTACAAACGAAAGAGTCCAACGGTATTTTTTTACGGATAATAGAGTTGATTTTTGACGAACCTGTTAATTTTAATCATGATGCACTTCAAGAATGTCTAAGTATTATGCCCAAAAGAATCTTTAAAAGCTTAAAAAGATTTCGATCAACAAAGGCAGTGAAATATTACACCATTAGAAACTCTACGGCAATGTAATCTTTGTATTGGACCAAAACTCAACAACGGCCCTCAGAATGTAAACAAAGGTGCAAAAACGCATCCACAGAATGCTTTTTTTTTTAAAAAAAGTCAAGGTGTATTTCATTTGTGTCAAAGAAACTGTACAGTGAAATATTGACGAAGGAGGAATTCCTTTAATCCAATGAAAATGTCTGATGCTACAAGTAAAATATTCCTTGTTGTGACAGTGATTCTCTTTCATGCAACAGACCTTTACTTCGGCCAAGGAGAACTGCCAAAAGTAAACGTGTTTCCTTGTTCTTTAAAGAAGTGATTTCTGTCAGTTCAATGTTGGCACCCATGGTTTCACTTATTGTCTTAATGGGGCTGTTGCACACTTTTGCTATAAGCGATTTAACAGTCGATTCTGGTGTAAAAACCTCCAAAAGTAACAATGGCAGCACTAAAAACTTTCGAAATCCACTCTTAAACTCAATAAACGCTTTTATTTGCGAGGGCGTAATGGTGGCCGAGGGCAGTAACAATCGGAGATTCCTATCTTAATTCCGTCACTCTTTCTATGCTGACAAGGATGATTCACAGAGTAAATAGTCATCAGAGTGATAATCCACATCCGATGAATAGTACCACAACACCTAGTGACACCGGTGTCAAATGAAAGTCGTCTCTTATTGGTCACTTCTTAATGGAGTTACAGTATTATTAGATGGGAATCTCCCATTGTTACTACCCTTAGCCACCATTAGGTCCGCTCAAATAAAAGCGTTTATCGAGTTTCGGAGTGGATTTCGGAAGTTTTTAGTGCTGCCATCGTTATTTTTGGAGGTTTTTACACCAGAATCGACTAATAAATCGCTTATAGCGAAAGTGTGCAACAGCCCCATTCTGTACAATACAGGGACTCTAGGGGAGCCAACCGTTGCATGTTGATATCTGTAAGCAGTTTCATTAAAGTCTCATGAGATGACACTTTTTTAGAGCACTGTAGACAGTATTAAAGAGGTTGTTCCAGCTCCCATAAGGAATGGGCTATCGGCAAAAAAATTTCATATTTTCAGAGTCGATAGAACTCGTCAAGACGCGTTCAACGATGGCCAGTTTTTTAATTTTGGTCAACTGGTAAGGGGGGGAGGGGGGTCCAAAGTCAAAACCTTCAAAGTCCCATAACTTTCGCCCAAATCAATACTTTGACTTGTACTTTGCGCCAAAAGATTTGTCTTAAAAAGAGCTTTCGATTGATGTGTATGAAAATTAAATTATACAAATTTTAAACCAATTTTTTTCAATTTTTACAATTTTTCCAACTTGAAATTTTTGGTTTTTTGAGCCTGAAAAATACGCGCAACGGGTTGAGGAGAATAAAAAACTACGGGAATAAAAGTCAAAGCTATGTTCTTTTGAATGGCACAAACCGCGATCCGGGGAAATGCTCCGTTCAAAAGTTATAAGCGCCTAAAGTTGCGCACCTCCGAAATCACGGTGCGTTCAGTGCATGTTTTCAATGGCGCGCGTCACCCTCGCTCACCCGAGATCGGTACGCGCCATTGAAAACATGCACTGAACGCACCGTGATTTCGGAGGTGCGCAACTTTAGGCGCTTATAACTTTTGAACGGAGCATTTCCCCGGATCGCGGTTTGTGCCATTCAAAAGAACATAGCTTTGACTTTTATTCCCGTAGTTTTTTATTCTCCTCAACCCGTTGCGCATATTTTTCAGGCTCAAAAAACCAAAAATTTCAAGTTAGAAAAATTGTAAAAATTGAAAAAAATTGGTTTAAAATTTGTATAATTTAATTTTCATACACATCAATCGAAAGCTCTTTTTAAGACAAATCTTTTGGCGCAAAGTACAAGTCAAAGTATTGATTTGGGCGAAAGTTATGGGACTTTGAAGGTTTTGACTTTGGACCCCCCTCCCCCTTACCAGTTGACCAAAATTAAAAAACTGGCCATCGTTGAACGCGTCTTGACGAGTTCTATCGACTCTGAAAATATGAAATTTTTTTGCCGATAGCCCATTCCTTATGGGAGCTGGAACAACCTCTTTCGAAGCAATAGGAAGTCCATTGATGCCGCATTCAAGAGTAAACGTTTGCTTATGACGAGACATCGGAAATTAACGACAGGACAAACTTATACTTTGTTCGGAATTTGTTCAAAACCAAATGTTGTCCACAGCGCTTTAAAAGTAATTATTAGCATTGTTAGTAAATCACAGAACAATCAAACAACTATCTTGATTGTTTAGCTCCGCGGATTGCCAAAAATTGTTGGTAGAGTGCGCTATAGCTATAGCTATAAAACGTTCCTATAGGAACGTCGTCAGCTTAGTGTTGGCTCACATTTAGTTCATCGACGATTAACTCCACTAGCGTCATTTGCGGGGGGGGGGGGCCCTCACGAGGTCTATTCTACCCGGTTCAAACCTGGCAACTCTGAACGGTGAGGATGTGTTAATGAGGGCCTCGTCACCCTAATTTTAATGCACCGGGCACCGTACACTCGTATGGTGATCAGTTTTTGAATTGTTTCACGAAAACTCATCCGGCAGCGATGATAAGAATTGAGGGGGGGGGGGGGGTTTCACATTTTTTTAAGGTTTTCAAATTTTGCTCTGAGATTGAGAAGCAGAGTTTGGAAACGTTCTGTCGATGGAGCTCATTTTCTTCATCCCAGTATCTTAATTTTGTACTTCTTATCTACTCATGGTCCGAACTAAACAATCCTGACGTGCGGTGAGTTGTTGTTGTTTTTTTTCTTTCACATGTTGCGACGTTGCCATTTTTCCCCTCTTTAATCGATACCGGGAGGGAATCGGATTTGGGAAGGAATCTAGGGAGGGAATCTGGTGACGCCCCCGCCCTGGTCCAGTTCCAGTTCGCCCCTGCCTGACCAATCAGAGGTTGCTACCCTCTCGTATTAATTCTCTATAAACAGAAGAATCCTATTTTTAAAATGAGTGAGCTCAAGTTAATAGGTTGACACCAGTGTCGTATCGTGCAATTTGGTAACCTTGTACTGTGCTCATTTAAACCCATGTAAAATGTCGAATGCGAAGGTGTTCTTTGAACACCCGATAGTTCGATCTTTTACATGGGTTTAAATGGCCAAACTGCAACGTTGCCAAATTGCACGCTACGCCACTGGTTGACACCCATCTGACTCATCACCCTACAAGGACGACATTTTGAAAAGCCACTTGTACACTATAGTGTGGACTCCCGACCTGTCTAACGGATTTTGTGAGAGAGTTTTGAGTAGACTCACGATCTAAATGCGCTTTTTCGAAAACAATTGATTATTAAAATGCATGAAGGGGCGATGACATGATACGTCCCCGATATCTTTGTGTGCCATCTTTTCACGCATCTATGATCTTGTGCAGTTCTACCCGATTCTAATGCCGCGGCCGCGCCGTTCACTATCGCAAACCGCGCATGCGCGCTGGTGCATCTTTTACGCCGCGCCGAGCGAGGAGATCCCGTCCATCGACGCCGCTATTACTATTAATTAGCCCCGCCCCCCTCCCCCACCCCACAATATCTCGATCCCCCCGTAGCCCCCTACGCGCGCGGAATGGAGAATTTTCGCATTCTGAAATTTGCTAATTATTTTCGCTGCAATTAATTATTTTCCCTGCAATTAAATTTCAGTTCTATACTAGCTGCCGCCGCTGTTGTGTGCTCGCGGTCGCTGATTTCAGCGCTGGCAGTGGCTCTCGCGCTCTGTTGCCGCGTCGAATGATTTTTAAGTGGCTTAATTGATGAGAGCATCTCTCTCTCTCTCTCTCTCTCTCTCTCTCTCTCTCTCTCTCACTCTCTCTCTCTCTCTCTCTCTCCCCCTCTCCCTCTCCCCCTCTCCCTCTCCCTCCTTGATGGTTTCCGTTGTCAATTTGATTGTTGGATCAACTACCGAGCAGAAGTGGTGACCAATGACTCGGAGCAGTAGCCACGGTGAAAATCGAATTTCGCGTCGCTCGTGGTAAAAAATGGGGCTGCTGGCAGAGGCGGAAATAACGCCCCCGCAGCTCCCGCCGCGCGGGGGGGGGGGGGGCGCAACACTAAATTCATAGAAGATGAGAAAATCCGCATCAGGAGAAGGCAGTTGCAAGAGTCTGAAATGTTGTGTTTTTTTACAAAGAAGCTGAAAGTGCTGAATTATGAGGTGATAACAAGTGTGCCTTTGCTTTTTCCCTGGTGTTCCGTTTCGGAGATACACTCTTTGTGTATGCACAAAATCGTGTGTTTTGACGTCAAAACGCAGAATTCCTATTCAAAACAGAGTATTATGGGCCAAAATCGCATGTCTCGAACTGTAAAACGTACACAGAAAAAACAGTGAAAAACAGTTGTAAAGTTTGTAAAGTGTTGAGACTTTTTTCATTATTTCCAAGAGAACGATAGACAGCTTGCAAATTAATTGTAAGAGGTATTTTTTACAAGGGTTAAGGAGGCTTTCTAGGGGGACAGGGGGGTTTTGAGAAGCGGTTATTTGAAGGCCTCATAGGAAAATGCCTCCCTTGAAATAATCGAACACGCGTGTTTCAGCGTTTTCAAAATTTGAGACCGCTATCAAAATATACCTACACTGCGGCTTCCTCTATTTTTAATCGCCCTATATGGATGCTTTCTCTCATGAGAAATAACCAAATCATCCACTCACTCACTCATGAATCAACTCACAGCGATCATTCCAAAATATCAACAAAACAATTAAAAGATTACGTTACTGTGCAGATATTTGGGGAGGCAGGAAATTAGCTTGCGCAAATCACATATCTTCAGATATAAGTCAACAGTCTTAAAACGACCTATCTTATCTTCAGGGGGGGGGGGGGGGAGCGCCGTATTCAGGCAGGCGCCTTATATGCTTCATTATTCGGTGATAATCTTTATATGCATCCGGTCATTTCTTCGTGACTCAACAGCCGAGCCGTGAATACTGTGTGAGTTGTGAGTTTAGTTTAGACTTGAGTTTATACCATCACTTATTCAAATTTAATAACCCAAGCCTCTGTTTTGTTAATCATGTAGCTTTGAAACGGGTGGTATACTTCCAATACTTTACCTACTTACCCACAGGTGCGCAATCTCCGATCGATGTGAAAGGATAATAGAGCCGTCCTCTTTCAAAAGGTCGTATTTGCACCATACGACCGAAATTTAACTGGAACGAGGAAAACTTAACACATTATGAGTCCTTTAGAATAAAAAAGTAAACGTGCAAAAATAATTGGCAAACACCAGCAATAGAGAGGCTGGTACATGTCATAAGCAGTGGCGTAGCGTGCAATTTGGCAGCATTGCAGTTCGTACATTAAACCCACGAAAATGACCGAACTCTTGGGTGCGTCTGGTGATCACCGTTGAATTTGACCCTTCACATGGGTTTAAACGGGTACAATACAACGTTGCCAAATGCCACGCTACGCCACTGGTCATAATTGTTATCCCGAACTCTAAAATATGATGGCATGGGCGATCTGATTCTGGTTTGGTTGCCTCATATTTTTTAACCTAAAATCCAGCGGACCTATCTTTGAAATCATTAGATTAAGGCTCGTAGACAAGAAAATGAAGGGCTGCTATTGGTCCCTTTAAAGCGTTTATCAAAAAGAAGAACTTTTTAACCAAGTATACCCCTCCGCTACATTCGATAAGGTATCGGCGTGT
Organism: Trialeurodes vaporariorum; assembly: GCA_011764245.1. Classification (NCBI taxonomy): domain Eukaryota; kingdom Metazoa; phylum Arthropoda; class Insecta; order Hemiptera; family Aleyrodidae; genus Trialeurodes; species Trialeurodes vaporariorum. The sequence continues at coordinate 44,732,697 of VMOF01000002.1, forward strand.
TTCGAGCAGCCGTTAACTAATCGAATATTGTGGAGGGATACTTGGTTAAAAAACTCTTCTTTTTGATAAACGCTTTGAAGGGACCAATAGCTCCCTTCATTTATCTAGTCTTCCAGCCTTACCTAATGATTTCAAAGATTGGCCTGTAGGTAAAAAAATTTGGCTTGGTTCCGTCACATGTGTGTCATAGTTTATGTATCCTGCAAATCCTTCCAAGAGAAACGGTTATATCGATTTCTGTGTCCAGATTTTGCCACTCTCAAACACTTGCACTTTCGTATAAAACCAATGTCAAGTGAATAATTTGTCACAACTAATCTTTTAAGGTTAAAAAAAAAAGAAGCAAACAGAACGAGCTCATAAGAGATATCCCTCATGGATGCCTCCTTGAATTTTCACCATCACGTCCCTATCGCGCACTAGCATGTAGGCAAACAGTAAACATACCGTGTAGGTTGGGTTGCTTTCCGGGCTCGCCCAGGGGTCACAAATCTGTGACAGTGGGTTGTGCCTGGGAAAATGATAGAAGGAAAAAAGTAAAAACTTGAACATGACAACGGGACTCCTGCTAACTTTTGCTTTGAGCGATTAATTAGGTAATTCTAGAGTAAAATCCAGCGATTATTACGATGAACATTATTATTATGTTTAGATGATAATGTAGATTTTGCAGATTTAAAATGAACTTTTGGGTCATTTCGATTAGATTTAATCTCTCTGCAAATGATGTGATGGTTGACATGTAAAACATCAGCGCCGATTACCGTAAATTTATGTTTCAGAAAACGACGATTACGGTTACCACTCCTTTCAGTAGAGTTCTAAATTATAAACGAAAAAGTTTGAATAAGACATGAATGACAGTATAATCAGTGAATATTCAGCGGTGATTAAAGGTGCGTAAAATCTAGCTTTAGAAACGCGAGTGGAGGTGCGTTTACACCAAAGATTACTTATACTCCAGATATGGCACTATAGCTATCTCGCCAATGTTAAATTTTGTTGAGCGCCTTCATTTCTAAAATCGAGCTAAAACACATACACTGGCCCACGGTTTGTTCACGTTTCGGCAAGCGAGAGACGTGCGGGCGGGGTGGGGGTCGTGGGCCAGTCGACGGGCCCCACCCCGCCCGCGCATCTCTCGCTCGCCGAAACGTAAACAAACCCTGGGCCAGTGTATGTGTTTTAGCAATGAAGGCGCCCAACAAGATTTTAGCTAGTGCCATATCTGGAGTATAAGTAATCTTTGGTTTATACAAGTTCCCGATCCGGCAACAGTGTATTCATCCCATCTGATTTCATGAGGAATAATAATAATACTTTATCAATTTCAAACTTCGTTGGAATGAGAGAAAGTAAAACTGAAAAAAAAAGAAAAGAAAATGAGACGTCTGTGAGATCTTCTCGGAAAGGTGGAGGTTAAGGTGGGGCCCTTTTAAAAAAATAATCAACGAAATTGAAAACCTTTTTCAAAAATTAAGGAACATTATTAATCCAAATGTTATTAGGTACCATGAAAGATAATACGTGTTGATCAACGACCACTAAGAGGCATCACTTTGATCGTATGTTCACCGCATGAAGATAACTGCTCTGAGCATACCTTTGATTCATTTTGGCGACCAGAAACTTCAACAGAGATCCCTTTACTCGGAAACTGAATGTCTGAAAACTTGAACTGCAGAGGGCAATTTCAGTGCTCGAAACCGTGAATAGAATCCCCTGAATGGAAAGGGGCGTGAAAGTTCCTATTTTCGAAAATTACGCGGGGATCCTTCGCACATGCACACGGTACGTGGTTTCCTGGTAAGTCCTCCAGTAAAACCCTCATAATTAATAGGGTAGTTTAAGAGCGACCCTAGAGTTCGCAGAATTCGGCCACATTGCAACAGCTTCGCATCATAGCGTAAAGGCGGATCCTGGAACACGTCTTCCTCTCTCTCTCTGCCAATTTGAATGCAAGTGTTAGAAAAAGACAGAGATATAGGCTACAATCACGTGATGGCCCCAGCCCCCCTCCTCTATCTTCTTTCACCCACGTCCTCAAAGGGATAAAGAGACAGAGAGAGTAAGACAAATTCCTGGATCCTCATCTTTCAAAGCGTCTCACCTAGTAAGTATAGAGTTGTCACTTTTAGTTAAGTTCGTGATCCAAGTATAATCCAAGTAACCCGAGGTAAGGAGCCCTCCCCCGGAAAATTTCTGAATTTGACACTAGAACTTTGATATTTTTAACCATATCAAGCGGAGGAACATAGTTATTCAACATTTTGACCTATTTCCAAAGATTACTTATACTCCAGATATGGCACTAGCTATCTTGCCAATGTAAATTTTTTTTTTTAGCGCCTTCATTTCTAAAACCGAGCTAAAATACATACACTGGCCCACGGTTTGTTTATATTTCGGCAAGCGAGAGACGTGTGGGCGGGGTGGGGGTCGTGGGCCAGCCGACTGGCCCCCACCCCGCCTGCACCTCTCACGCCAAACAAACCGTGGGTCAGTGTATGCGTTTTAGCAATGAAGGTGCTCAACAAGATTTTAGCTAACGCCATATCTGCAGTATAAGTAATCTTTGCCTATTTCTTACAAAATTTGATTTAACATATTTAAAAATAAATTTTTAGATTGTAGTGAATATAAATGGGGTTGTTGCTCACGTTTGCCATAAGCGGTTTAACAGTCGATTCCGGTGTAAAAACCTCCAAAAACAACGATGGCATCACTAAAAAATTCCAAACTCCACTCCAAACTCAATAAACGCTTTTAATTGCGCGAGCGTAATGGTGGCTGAGGTCAGTAATAATGGGAGATTCCCATTGATATAGTAATGCTGTAACTCCATCAAGAAGGGACCAATATAGGAGACGACTTTCCTTTGACACCGGTGTCACCAGGTGTCACGGCAGTGGCGTCGCGTGCCACCTGACAACAATGCAACAGCTCCATTTAAACTCGTTAAATATATCGAATTTTTCTTGTGCACTGTGCACCCCCTAAATTTGATCTTTTACATGAGTTTAAATGGATATAATACATTGTTGCCAAACTGCACGCGACGCCACTGTGTCACGGTATCATTGATCGGATGTGAATCACTACTCTGTTGACTAATTACACTCGTTGTGATTCATCCTTGTCAGTAAAGGATTAGTGAGTGTGACAAAATTAAGATAGGAATCTCTCATTATTACTGTCCTCCGCCACCATTACGTTCGCGCAAATAAAAGCGTTTATTGAGTTCAGGTGTGAATGTCGGAAGTTTTTAGTGATGCCGTCGTTATGTTTGGAGGTTTTTACACCAGAATCGACTACGAAATCGCGTTTAGAAAAGTGAACAACAGCCCCGTTCATTACTGACCTTGAAGATTTAGAAAGTATTGGTGTTTTCAAAATAACGGTCCTTAGAGCGCCTTCAATCCACGGCATATGCAAAACCAGTACAGCTGAGTAGGAATTCATTTCTGAAAGACCTTATAAGATGCCAGGAAACGCTTTTATTTTTATATAATTATTTTTTCGATCTCATTCATAAATCAAACTGGTGGCAAAATGGGCCTGTTGCGTGATTTTGCTGCTGGAATGCCACACTGATTCAAACGTAAAATTCCGCAAAAATAAAGATGTGCACAAAAAAAAAAAAACATTCAAAAGCCTTTTCAATACTCAGAAAGTCACTTTCATTTTGAAGTGCACTTCTCGCGGTATATACTATACACTATTTCCAACGACTTACTCTGTTTATAGACAGGACCACAGAGTTTTTAGAGACTTCGTCATAACCATAAAAGTGTTGGGTTTTCCCCTCTAAAATCCATGAAATATTGGCTGCATTTGTTGTCTGCTCTTTCCTAGTAAGTACCAAAGATTACAAAATATTACAAATTAGCAAAACATATAATATTTTGTAAGCTGTCGTGATGTTTACTCGAACGCGATGGTCTCGTCTATGTAGTAGCAAGTCGGTGAAAATAATGTAGATAGTGCAGCGCGGGTTGTTCATAATACGTGTAATTTCCTGAAATAAGTAAGTACATTTTGAAAGTTTTTAATGTGCGCATCGTTAGTTTTGCCAAATTTTACTTGAGGATAAATTTCTATATTGTTGTAGCAAAAGTATACAATAGATCCATTTGAATCTAAATGCTGTAACATGACCGTGTCTGTGTGCTGTATGATTTGAAACTAGGAGGGTGCGAAAAACGTAAGCCCCACTATGTAGCGAGAGTAGGCATGAACGACGCTCTCCGAGCGCCTTCAAAATGAGATGATACAATTGTTACTGCTCGGATGAGTTGGAAATGCTTGTCTCTAAATGAAGGCACTTTGAAACTACCCTTACCCTCACCATACACAGGTTATGCCTAGCCACTCGTTTTTTTGTTTGTTTTGTTTTGTTTTTTTCTTTTTTTGCGGAGCGTCAACCTTACAAAATATGAATTGAAACATTGCAAAGAACAAGATATATATTGAATATAGTATTTAAAAGCCGATGATTTTTTGCTTTGTTGAAAGCAATTTTAGCGGCTGTTGATTTAGATTTTGAATAAATGTGACTGTAATTGGGAATCACACTATGGTGAATGCATGCTTTATTGAAAGTAATATTTGCTTTTATTGTGAGTAATTTTACTAGTCATAGTTTTTAGTGGAGAGTTTTTTTTCCTTTGTCTTTTTTGCTTTAGTTTTGCTAACATATTGCATCATGCTGTTTGTTTACATTGTTTCTTATTGGTTGTTTATTGCTTTTAGTGTTATTCATTGTTTTGCTTGCTAAGCCACTGAACTTTGAAAACATTCAGTAATAAAATTTTATACTAACTTTTGATTAACATCCTTTTCAAATATAATGAGGAACTGAGCGGATATCAATCAATGGTATTATTAATTAATAAAACCAGGATATACAATGGGTCTGTTGCAAACTTTTGCTACAGCGATAAAAAGCTTTTATTTCAATGTAAAATCGCCTGAAAAAACCATTGGTGGCATCATAAAGTCATGAAATACAATATTAATCTCACAAGAAGCGTTTATTGAAATCTAAGATGGCGGCAAAATATCGAGGAATCTGAATGTATGCAGCGTGATCATCCAAGGATTGCCAACTGTCACTGGAGGTAGAGGTTATGGGTTTGTTTACGTTGTGATGGTTGTGATGGATATTGTGAGGTTGGCTATCCGTGAATGTTCGTGGTGCATGCATACAGATTGCTCGATATTTTGCCGCCATCTTGGATTTCATTAAACGCCTCTTGTGAATTTATTATTGCATTTCATGGCTTTCTGATGGCACCCTTTGACTTGCCAGGCGATTTTACATTAGAATATACACTCTAAAGCGCTGTAGCAAAAGTTTGCAACTGACCCATTGTATTGACCTACATGTATGTACCGGCGGGGCACGGATTTAAAAAGGAGAGAAAGCACAAATTTTACATAAATACGTAAAATGAAATTTAAAAAAACCTATAAAAAGAATCATAAAGGAACATAGATGTATAAGTAAACAAACAAAATAAAAAGATATGAAACCAAAGCCTATAAATGCAATAAAATTATATCCATTGAAATAAAGGAATAAAATAAATTATAGAAAAATACGAAATGAAACAAAGTAAATTCCGAATCCTAGAATACGTAAGGTATCGGTTCCAAAATTGGTTTCGCGCAGATTCTCTCAAAACTGATAAACCAATTTGACGTAGGAAGAATATAAACAGGGACAAATTAGAATGCGTGATCAAATGAATGGTTGAATGAATGGCCACTGAGATGACTTAGCACGTAATAAACCAATATGTAAAAAGAATATTCATGAAAGAAATTATCAGACCTTTGGAACAAAACAATAGAGAATATCACTCCTACTTAGAGCCCGGTTATAAAGTTTACGATTCCCAAGTAATTACTCACTTTCTGAACAAAGCGGTCAATTTAACTCAAAGTGTTCACTCTTTTCAATCATTATTATGCCACTGGAATAAACTCCTCCCTGAAGACTTGTACATTCACATAAAATTATTAACAACTCATTCTTGCCATGGAAAGGACCTGCCCCATTAAGGGCCATTTTTGGTCAAAAATTAAAGTCTGAAGAAAGGAAAAAGACTGTGGATTAGCTGTTGCTTAAAGGTCTAATCTAAAATAAAAAAATCAATGAAAGAGGTTTTTGTAAATGGTTTGTACACCCGATTATTGTAAGAATATAGCTAGTTTTGAAATTTTTCGGGGGAAAAAATGCCATTTTCCATTACAAAAGTTCAAATTTAGGTTTGAGTACAAGAGAGTGACAGCTTTAAATATGTTATACCTGCATCAATATAAGTATTTGATCTCCCAGAGAAGCTGTCACTCGCTTGTGCTCATACCTAAATTTTATTTAGCAACAGTAATAGCGGCTTAGTTCGCTGTTTTTTTGTTTTTTGTTGTTGTTGTTGTTTTTTTTTTTTTTTTGGTGATGGATGAAAATTTTTCAATGTGCGAATCGAAATTTGCGTTAGAATCAATGTGTCAAATTTCTGTAGCATAATTATGCAACAGTCCAACAGACCCATTGGACGAATTTTCGAGGACCAAACGTCGATAACGAAATGATCAGCATACGAAAAGCCTTCGCACCAAACTTATCCATCTCACGATACAGTTCTTGCTTTACGCAGGGATTTAGTTTTTGTTTTATTTCCTCCGAACAATTAAAACGGAACGATACATACAGTGGGAGCAAAATTAAAATTATGCTAATGATGACGACGACGTGGTAATTAGAAATTCCGACGAGATAATTAAAATACGGTCGCGGCCAATGCTGAGAATGCACACGCTAGAAGAGAGGACTCTATGTATACTAGAGGAGGCGCCGCGATTGAGGAGGTCCGTGCTCAGAGATCATGCGGTGTGCTCGTTACTGCGATTACCAGCGTAGAGATCGCATTGAGTCTTCCAATGACGAGCACTCCTGATGTTTTCCCTAGACCTACCTCAATTGAGTGCATTTTAATCGCATAAAGAGGAGAGAACTCGGCCGGGCCGCAATGAGAGTGACCGAGTGCGATGCCAGCTAATGGTTGCCAAATTTAATCAAATAAATTTAAAAAATATATTTAAATTTTAATGGAGTCGCTGTAAATTTTTGCTACTTGCTCATTTCTAGTTGATTCGGATGTAAAACCATTCAAAAATTACGATAAGCGCACTAAAAAATCACAGAATGCACTCCGAAACTCATTAAATGCGTTCAAACGCGAGATCGTAATGGCGGTGATAGCCGCCTTTTACATTGGTTTTCCTTTTCTCATTCAGCTCCATCCTCTTGAGGTGTGACACCAAACAAAAAGAAGAAGATACATGCGTAAAATTGCCATAAGATTTAGGCGGATACCACCGCCATTGCGATCTCGCGTTCGAAAGAATTTTATGATTTTCGGAGTGGATTTTGTTTTTTTAGTGCTCTTATCATACTTTTTGCAGGGTTTCACATCCGAATCAACTATGAACAAAGCGCGTTTTGGCCGAAAAACGACATCCCTTTTGAGCTAGTCCTTTTGGGCGAAAGCAATGAAAATCATAGGACGTTTGAGGAAGTAATAAAACGTAGTTTTAAGGCTTATTTTTGAAAATGTGGTGACGTTTTAAAGTATACCAGTGATGAAATTACTAAAGTTTCTTACCTTGTCGGCATAAGTAGCTATTAAGACTGGAATAAGAAAAAAAATTATGACTTTGTAGGTTGGCTGACAAAATTTCGCAGACTCTGCTTTGCAAATAAAAAGCAGAAACAACTCACAACCGCAACTATCCCGCGCAACCGTGGTCACAACTGTATCACTGCTGATCATTGTAAATCTATTATTAAACTGCAAGCTGTTATCATTAATGTCGTTTGCACCTTTAAACACAGTACGTTTCATTGGAATATATATCGTTGTTATCATTAATGTCTTCAATACCTATAAACACAGTCCGTTATCGTTGTTATCAATATAATTTCGTTAGTATACCTATACACAAAGTCAGTTTCATTGGAACATTGTTGTGCCGTTTGTACCTATACATACACACAGTCAGTTTCATTGGAATAACGTTGTTATCATTAATCAGTTTTATTGGAACATCGTTGCTATAATTCATGTCGTTTGTACCTATACACACTGTCAGTTTCATTGGAATATTGTTGTGATCATTAGTGCGTCTTCAATACCGATAAACACAGTCCGTTTCTATGGAACATCGTTGTTATCAATAATGTCATTTGTACCTATAAACACAGCCCGTTTCATTAGAATATCGTTGTTATCATTATTGTCTTCAATACCCATAAACACAGACATTCATTGGAACATCGTTGTTATCAATAACGTCGTTTGTACCTATACACAAAGTCAGTCTCATTAGAACATCGTTGTCACAATTTATGTAGTTCGTACCTATACACACAGTCAGTTTCATTGGAATTTCGTTGTTATTATTAATGGTCTTCAACACCTATACCTATAAACCTTCAATACCAATACCTATCCTTACATAATATACATACAAACCTATATACCTTCAATACCTATGAACACAGTCAGTTTCATTGGAATAACGCTGTTATCATTATTGTCGTTTGTACCTATAAACAAATTACGTTTCATTGGCACATCGTTATTATCATTAATGTCGTTCGCACCTATAAACACAGTCCGTTTCATTGGAATACTGTTGTTATCACGAATGTCTGCAATGCCTATAAACACAGTCAGTTTCATTGGAATATCGTTGTTACCATGCTTAGCAAGTGATGAAGTGACTGAAGATTCTTGAACTCGAGACAAGTGACTCACACTGGGGGCACCCGGCCCACGGTGCTTCTCATCATATTATCAGAAGAGATCATTGTCATCTCTGTACCAATTCTACCCGAAATGCGACGCCTAAACAAGCCTAATTGTATGCATTGATGCCAAACATCCAAACTATTATTTCATTTCTAGACTTTTCTCTCTCCCAAAAGTCCTATAGGTAATCAGTCTAGGTCACTGATTTCCTCCCCCTAACCGGGTTACGATTTTCAGGTCGCCCAATCGTCTCCAAGAATTAGGGTCATTGTTATGAATTTGTATACACTTTATACACTTTTAAAGGAATTAATCAGTTTTTAGAAAAAGGAGAAAGATCATGCACGGCATTAGAATCAAGGGAAAGAACCCGAGTGGATTTTCCCTCTTTTTCAACATGTTGAAATTGGGAATAGTTTCCATATTTTCCTTAAAAAAAAAACAACAAAAAACAAAAAACAAAACAAAAACAGAAGCTTATAAAAATCTTGTTCGAATGGTGATAACTGACATAGTCAATGATAATCATAATGATTTGATTCTTTGGTTCTAAATTCGTCCTTACAGTATAGAATATAATTTGGAGTCAATAAATTTTGATACAGAAGCTAACTCAAGGATATAGTGTCCTAGCGCACATTCTAATATACAGGGTGTGCAAAGAAAAGGAACCCCCCCCCTCTATTTTGTCAGCATCGGTACGGGAAAAAAGTAATTGGTCAGATTTACCACTATGATGACTGATTTTGGACCTGCCGAAAAAGATGATAAACTTTACCAGATAGACACTTTACCACGGTGAATAGAACAACAAGCCATTAGTCAAACATGACTGTACACAAGGTTACTTTACATAGTGTCTACTTCATCTTCATTTGCAGGTGCAAAATTCAGTCATTATGATGGTCAATAATTTTACAAATTATTTTTTTTCTGTGGGCTGCGGGTATTGGAAAATGGCTGGACAATACTGGACATAATATGTCAAACATTACTTACTTATAGAGAGAGACACATTTTCTAGAGGTAACTGTGGGTGACCCCTCCAATAATGTTATGGAAACTTAATTATAGAAACGTGTGTTATCTTCCTTCGAATTCTTCGACCGTTTCTGGAAATAAATAATCGCAAATAGCACATACCCTGTACAGGCTGTATATGACGCCCGTTTTGACTTTATCAAACCATCAGTCAATCGCACCTGCTTTCATGTTTTATATTTCACTTGCTCCTCTCTGATTGGTCATCACTCAAGTCACGTGGTTTGTTCCCTGAACACCGTGTTGCGGTGGAGCAAATTGAAGGAGCCGTTAACAGTTGTTTTTCGTAATGCCCACACGGAGAACAATTTCTGATTGAAATTACGGAACGTATTAAGAAATTGGGTAAAAAGAAATTCCTTTTAAAATAAGAAGAGTTCTTATTGATTCAACGAGAATGGGGCAGTTGCAAGGGTCTGAAATATTGTGTTTTTTATGAAGAAAATGATAGTTCTTGTTGAGCTGAGAACAATGGCGCCTTTGGTGTTTTCGTATAAGTGCCCCGGTTTTGGAGATACTCACGTTCAAAGTTGTTGAAAATCGTGGGCGTAGTGACGTCATTACGCGGAATTCCCATTTAAAACAATGTATTTTGGGCGAAAATATCATCTCCGGAACAATGGGACTTAACTAGAAACCAAAGGCATTTTTGTTCTCAGCTCACCAAGGACTTTCATTTTCTACGTAAAAAATGCAACATTTCAGACCCTTGCAACTGCCCCATTATCATTGGTCCAGTTGAACGTTCTGATGATTCAGAAGAATCACAGGAAAGAATCGTTGAATCAATAAGAATTTTTATTATTTTGAAAAGAATTTCTTTTTACACCATTATTAATAATACGTTCCGTAATTTCAACCAGAAATTTTTCTCCGTGCAAGCTCTGGTGGTCCCACCGCTTAGATCTAGACAATTTGACAACTTTGTAATCTGTGTTTAGCGCAAAGAAGAAGTTGTGTGGTGCTGTGAGTATATGCGTATATGCCTGCCGGAGAAGTTTATTGGCTGGATGTTTATGAGAACTCAACACGAACTAAACTGGCAGTTAAACGCACTTAGTATATGTATAATAACTTTCGGTAAAGATAACAACAACAAAAATTGGATGGCTGCGGCCAATCCAACGGGAGATAATCTGACGACGCAACAGTGAAGCACTGTTGCCGCCCTTCGATGTACCAGCTTTTAACATCAGAGACTGGTTTCAGGAGATTTCGTCCCATGTCTATACTTAGAGTCCCTATATATGAAAGAGTCAAGACACGTGAACAGAAGTGAAGAAGAAGAAGGTGTCTGAGGAGCCTGGAGGCGCGCCTCTTTTTTACATTTTTATCCAACAATCTTCCGCCAAAGATTACTTACACATGTATTCGTGTGTAAGTAATCTTTGTTAGGTCAACCTAACCTCCAATACCCGTTGGCTTCACTACCTGTTTTAAAAGTAATGCGTGAATTTTATTCTGTTCTGAATACATTTTCATCAATTTCTAATACAAATTTCATTAGAATAAGCTAAAAATGCCGAAAGTTTCCTCAAAGCTGGGCAGCAGTGAAGATGGTTCCATGAAGATGTAAACAAGAGGCGCGCCTCCAGGCTTCATATAGACCCCTTCTCTTCTTCACTTTTCAGCAGCCAATCAGAGATGGAACCTCGTATGGCGAGACTCTTTCATATATAGGGACTCTATCTATACTCGGAACGCTAAAAACATGGATGCCCTCGGTTTCTAACTACGTCTCATAGTTTCTCAGATGCGATTTCGGCCCAAAACACACGGCTTCAAATGGGAAATCCGAGTTGTGAAGTCATAACGTACATGGCCTCTTGCAACTTTGCACTTGTGTATTTCTAAAACCGGGAAACTCTTAGGAAAAAACTAGAAGCACCTGGATTCACAGCTTGCATTATGAATATACTTTCATTTTCTTCACAAAACATGCAACATTTCAGACTCTTGCAAATTGCTTCATTGCACCATAGACGGAATTATTCCAATTTGAATACATGATTAACAATCGATTCTTGAAGCCCCTTGACTAATAGATTATTTCTCGCATGGAATTAAGAGGTAAAATATACACGGTTGCCAGATTGTTGGATGTGCCAATGCATTTGTACTATAATGACCATTGCAGTTATGCAGAATTTAAGGTGACACTGGAGGGGGGGGGAGAGCAAAAATACCAGAAGCACAACGATTTGTGACTAACAAAGGGATGGTACTTTTACCTGCATTTCTAATGTCAGTTAGGGGGGGGGGGGGGTGCTCTAATGTTCGTAAGAAGCATAGTTCTTGACTTTTTTTTTTTTTTTTTTTTTTTTTTTTTTTTTTTTTTTTTTAGGAAATTCTGGTCTGTAACTACATTCTGATTGTAACACTGGAATTTCTGGTAAAAGTACTGAGTCTCCGCGGCTCACATATTATCGTTGTGCTTCTTTTATAAAATATTACTAGAATTAAAGACATATTTTTTGTTCAGAGTTGCGTCTAGAGAGTTTGGCAACCTGCGGATGGGGTTGGAGAGGAGGGGATGGATGGGAAAAGGGAGAAGGTGGGGGAGGGGGAGGAGAAGGAGGATTCAACCTGTGTTAGTTTCCTTCCTATTAGGACACGTCGTAGTGTCCGGCAGTTATAGGCATATCTGGATGCACTGTTTCCGGTCTGGACACTCTTTTCTGTTTGCCCGCCAACGTTCGTTTCCGGTTGAAAGGGGCAAAGTCTCGAAAAAAGGACCATGGTACTTCCATCGAATGAGTAGAGCCATGCACCGATCATCCTCATCAAAAAAGCAGTAAGACGCGTCTCTGGTGCGTGATGCAAGATGCACATTTGCCGTAGACGGATCCAGAAATTTGGCAACCATGAACCCTTCCCATTTAAACGTATGAGAATGAACCGATTCATGAACGGGTCCCGGGCCATGGTCCCTTCACCGATCGATTTTTTTCTCATACATTCAAATGGGAAGAATGTATTGTTGCCAGATTGCTAGATCCGCCATTAGCGTTAGCTGTTCAGTATACAAGTTCGCCCGCTGATTCCTAAAGCATATTTTCGCGACACGAATCGCGATCATAACTATCCGAATGGAACGCAAAAATGCAACTTATTTTGGATATTTTTCGGTCATCGTTGGAATTTAACCCAAATCATCGGACTCATCTTTGCCCTACCAAAAAAGATAGATTCAGATGAATTTTGTGTCTTTAATACCACCGATATCCAAAAAACACAGTAAACATTTGTTTTCAGCCGTTGGCAACCCAATCATCATGATCGAATTTGTTGGTAGGGGTTCGCACCGATGAGCGTTTGGCTGAAAATTATTCCCCTCTTCCCTCCGCCCCTAATAATCGGAAGTCTAGGGGGTGGGGGGGATTTAGCCCCCTAAACCTCCCCTGTGTACGACACTCCTATCGACTCACTGACCCATTGTTTTTTATTAAATCGCAAAAAAAAAAAAAAAATATCGCGCTGCTTACATAATTTAAGTCAAAAGAGTCGAGAGTAACGTGTATTCCTAGCCTATGACTATCCCTCCCTATCTTCCCTTTCTCTCTCTTTCATTCTCTCTTCCCCCCTCCTCCTCTCAGCTGCTCTGTTTGCAACGGCAGAAAGAAGTGCAAGCGGGCGGGGGATCCGTGGGGCTACGAGGGGGGGGGGATTTGCGCGGACGTCCGTCCTGCCGCTGCTGGATGGCACGTCGCGTCGACGAATGACACCGTGTGCATCATTAGACACTGATCATCGGTGGCGATTATCACCGATTTGATGGGTCATTCATACTCATAATTCATAATTAAATACTTCATTATCTCCCCTTTAACGTCTCGTCTCGTCTCGTGTCGTTCGTTTCGTCCGTCCGTCCGTCCGTCAGTCAGTCAGTTCGTTGAGACGAGACGGTTTGAGAGTTGCTGCTACGGCCGCTTGGTGCGTAACTAGCACGCGTGCTTTCACGCTGTTGTCAAATGGCTCCGCATAGTAGCGAGCGTTACTATCGGCAAAGCGTGCGACGTGGTGACGTGGCAATGTGGCAACCTTGCTTTCAGTCAATTAGCGAATTTTCGCGATCGAACATCATAAACAATACCAACCTAACTATATAATCGAGGAAACTCAATTGTATTTCGAGCTGTGTTTTCGGGGCATTGATGCCTGACTGAAAACACCGAAAAAGTTCGAAAAACACGATCCAGTTTCGTGTCATCCACTGTTTACGTTGGCAATGGTTTTGTCGAATATATACAAATATATTCGTCGCGAAAATTCGCCTAAGGGGTAAATTGTTGAGTAAAATTAAGTGAAAATCACGATGAACACAAAAGCAGTTGCGAAATTTACTCAGACTCATAAGATGACTTAAAGTTCAACCTCCACACCAATGTCGGATATATTCGAAGAAATAATATCAACTTACATTCCACTCTACACTAAGAAAAAAAAAAAAAAAACAGCGGATGGCACCATGGGCACCCGCAGCGGGGGGTGGCGGGGAGGGGGGGGGGCACTTGCCCCCTGGAATTCAAAACAGTCAACATTTCACGAAGGAAAATGAAAGGACCAAAAGAAAAATGAAATATGAATCAAAGGAGTAATGTTGACGAACTTTATTTTAAGTTTATTTTGCAATTTTAACTGACTTTACACAAGGAATTATACAGTGTTCTTATACTATTATTGTAATCTGTTGTACCTTTTATTTATATTATCATTATAATATCATACAAGTCAAAATTATTATTACTTGGATACACCTACCTACAGTCCTACAATGGCACAATAATTGTACACTATTTCGATTGGGGTGGGGGGGGGGAGTTTTCCCTTTTTCCCGGGGGGGGGGGGGGGGTGTAACTACACCTTCTAGTGGGGTTCAATAGTTTTGCCCCCCCCCCCCCCCCCCACCCCCTGGAAGTTTTTATGAGGGCTGGATGGATGACACGAAACTGAATCGTGTTTTCCGATCTATTTTCTGTGTTTTCAGGCATCGATGGCTTCAATTCTACTTTGAATTCAGATCCGGAGGTGAATTCAAAAGCGAATTGATGCCATCGATGCCCCAAAAACATCTTTGAGTTTCTTCGAATAAGTAAGTTAGGTTGGGATCGTTAATCATATTTGATCGCGAAAATTAGCTGCTGATAATAAAATATGCTTTTGATGCATACTCAACGCTATCTGCCCCATACAAAAATTCAAAGAGCATTGCCTCTGCTCAAATGTCTCTAAAACGTTGAAAAAAAATCATGGATCCGGCACAGAGGACCAGAAATTTCCGTTTTCGTCTCCCGTCGAAAAGTTGTAAGACAATCGAGCCCGTGCCCGTTGAACGATACAAAGGAGATGCCTTTAAAATATGCTTATCATGCAATACTCAGACACTATATGCCCCGTACCAAAATTCAAAGAGTGCTGCATCAGCGCAAGTGTCTCTAAAACGTGGACAAAATAAAAAAAATCGTGGAACCGGCACGGAAGACTAGAACTTTTCGATTTCGTCTCCCGTTGAAAAGTTGCAAGACAAAAGACAATCGAGCCTTTGCGATGGTGATGAATCAATGACGAATCAATGCTTATAAAATGTGATTTTGATGCAAGTAGTATATAAATAAGGACTCACAATGCAAATAACAAGTAATGAAGGCACGCAGTATTATTTGCATCGTGAGTCCTCATTTAAATCTTGAATGTTTGGATGCCTTGAAAACGTTGCTTGACAGAGCAAACACGAAGCAGGCCAGTTACCAAACCAAAACATAGACTACTTTAAATCACAAAAAATCTTTAATGTTTGGATGCATTGAAAACGTTACTTGACGGAGCAAACACGAAGCAGGACAGTTACCAAACCAAAACATAGACTACTTTAAATCACAAACACTGGATAGACCCAAAGATTCTGTGCTCACAGAGAGACGAGTGCCGCGCCGCGCAGCCCGGTCGAAGAGAAGACACAGCGGAGGCGCGCCACCGTTGGAGCATCAAGCTGCGACTCGGGGAGCCGAGAAGGAAGACGGAAATAGACAGCAGCGTCCCGCGTAAAGCCACAGCGTTGAACGCCGGGCGTAGAGTCCGCCGCCGATGAGCGCTGGGGGACCATGTTAACAGAGCCAAAAATAAGCGACCTATATCACACCGAAACACGCGAATTTCAAGAACAAGTTCAAGACCCCCCTCCTTTCAACTTTTCTGTCCAGTCAAAATTTTTGCCATTCCACCCAATACTCTTTCCGGTTCAAAGACTTAGAGAGTATACATTGGAAACGCGCGCACAAAACGCGCTTGAATCGAGAGTTCTAATAATAACCCACAAGAATCAATGCTTTACCCCTTCCTTTACTTCCAACTGTTCCGCCGAGACGAAATGTTATGTTCATTCAAAATCAAAAAATATCTCCGCGTTTCAAAACGCAACTGAAAAAAAAAATAAAACGCGCTTACTGACCCATTTTGTAAACGCTCGAGTTCGAAAAAATTATACCGCTAAAACGCGCCTACCTCCCTATAAAAAGGGAAACTCTTTCTCATGCGATCTTAAGTCATTCTTTCGGCTCGACAGCTCTCTCTTTTCTCGCGCAGTGCTTTTCAACAGTGAAGTTTAATTTTACCAGTGTTCGTTTTCAAAGTGTTGTATTTTTTCTCGCGCAGTGCTTGTTAACAGTGAAGTTTAATTTTTTCCAGTGTTCGTTTTCAAAGTGTTGTATTTTTTTCATCAAGTTCCAAGTCTTTTTTTCGCAGAGTTTGGGAAATGTTAAGATTTTTTTTTGCAGAATTACAAGTCTTGTATTTTTTTCACAGAGTTTCAACTTTGTAACTTTGTAAAAGAGTATCGAGCATAAAACTTTGTTGATTTTTTTTTAAAAATAGCGTTATCGAAAAAAACATTGGAGAAGGCCGCGATTTAGCAAGAAAGTCTTCTTTTTTACAGAACACTTTAATAAGCGGTCGCTGGATTGCAAAAATGCCGTTTGAGGAGTTGTATTGTTTAAGCGATTGATTCTAACTTACCGGTTGGTCCGTTCTAGAGTGAGATTAAATTCCACTCTACATAGCGCAGTCGGCGAAGACAATTCTACCTTTTAACGTTTGTTGGGACGCTTTTCAGCGTGACAAGCTGGTGGAATAGTCTCAAGGGTCAAAGAGCTAAAGAAATTTAACCTACGGGTTATATTTCGGTAATCAATACAAATTCGAACTTTTTTTTCGAGCACGATTTTTAAAAAAATCTACAGATCAGAAATTCGAATTTTCTCTAATTTTGAAACTTTTATGTAGGGTTACAATTTTGAAATTTTTTTCATTTTTGAAAAAAAGCATACTCAAAACATCGTTTTAGTACGTTGGAGAAAAAAATCAGAGTTTCCACATTCGAGTAATACAATTTCAATCGTATTCGTAATAATTTTTATTTTCAAAATAAAAAAAGCCGTCCCACAGTAGCGATCATCCTTCGGTACGATTCAGTTAGCGAGCGAATAGCAAGGTTCTAGTTGTCTTCTTACAGACACCGCATCTCCCTTGTTTGAAAAAACAAGAGTTTGGGGTGTGCGCCGCTATTATACTGTTTCAACACCTTAGTTTGACTCCAAATCTGATAATTCAGTGTCTGTGGACGGAGAATTTTACGATTGCAAATTCTAGACTCGAAAAGTCCAAATAAATGGATTAGGAGACTCTCCAAAGCTAGTAAAAGTTGACTTACCGTTATCTTTTTGCAATTTTTCAAATTCGATACGAATTCGATTTTTTACAGAGTGTGTATTTTTAAATGGTAGAAAAAACCAACACAACGGAGGAATTAATATTTATCGAAACAAGGCACACGAAAAAATTAAATTTAGAATCATAAAACTGTTTTTTAAAAAAAAAAACTAAAATCCACACAAGAGTAATTTTTGTCAAGAAATTTAAGCTGAAAGTGAATAATCGAATCAGCATGATTGAATTTATAAACTCAGCTTTCAGACATCAATATGTATTCCGCTTTACTGTAAATAATATGCACGCGGACATAATGTCTTTCCTTTCATTTATTCAAAGTGAAGTGATATTTTTTTTAAATCGTTTAATGCTTCATTTTCAAAAACCATATAAAATAACTTTTTCTCTCCATTGCACTTATGTACACCTAGTTTTACAAGAAATAATGGAGACAGAACACACGTCACCAACTTTCACTCTTTTTAACAGCACGGATATAGAGAAGGTGTACAGAGACGCGATGATGTATATCAAAACCGGAGCAGAGGAAATGTTCACACAAAAATCCAACTGGACATTAGCATCATGCAATTTTTTGACAGTAACACTGTACATTTTTGAACCACTAACAGGTTCAGGCGAATGCACTGTAGAAAAAAATTTAGAATTGTAAATCTATTGTTAATATTCAAGACGCTGGAGACGAGTGTTTTAAATACGCAGTTTGTGCCAAATTTGTAAAAAAGCGTCCAGCGTCAAAATGGTCGTATTTTAAAGATGGAGTTTTTTAAAATTTTAATACATTTGGTTAGAATTTCCAATGCCAATCGAAAAAATTTTTAGTTTTGAAGAGCTAAACAACATTTCAATTAACGTTTTTTCCTACGACGAAGAGACGGATACCATATTTCCAATGAGAATTTCTAAACATGAAAAAAACCCATACCCGAGATCTTTTATTTGTAAATAATCACTTTATGTTTATAAAAAATTTTGATCGATTCATGTCAACAATGGAGGGAAGTAGGACAAAATACAATTATTGCAAAAAATGTTTGATGAAATTTTCGACCGAAAAACAAAGGGAATTTCACAAAACCCACTGTAAAAACATTTTTTATGCGGCAGTAAAAACTAGCTCTCCATTCCCCCAATCAATTCTTAAAAAGAACGCGATTGTTTCTATTCATTGTACCCCCAGAGACTCTTTCAGAGAGGCCATTTTGAATGGTTTGATTGGAGACCCCTTTGATTGGAAAGGCATGGAAGTGGATAGTATTTCGATGCAAACCATCCAACAATTGAAAAGAACAATCCCCAAATTGGTGTAAACGTGTTTCCATTTCCAAAATCGAGGAGCAGACGATAAATCCAAATAATCCATTGGCTTTGGAAAACAATGACGTCGTTCATTTTACGATGAACCAATCTGATTCTCTGATACTTTTGAAAGATAGTTATTTCACCATCGGTGGAAAAAAATAACGTTGAACGCCGGGCGTAGAGTCCGCCGCCGATGAGCGCTGGGGGACCATGTTAACAGAGCCAAAAATAAGCGACCTATATCACACCGAAACACGCGAATTTCAAGAACAAGTTCAAGACCCCCCTCCTTTCAACTTTTCTGTCCAGTCAAAATTTTTGCCATTCCACCCAATACTCTTTCCGGTTCAAAGACTTAGAGAGTATACATTGGAAACGCGCGCACAAAACGCGCTTGAATCGAGAGTTCTAATAATAACCCACAAGAATCAATGCTTTACCCCTTCCTTTACTTCCAACTGTTCCGCCGAGACGAAATGTTATGTTCATTCAAAATCAAAAAATATCTCCGCGTTTCAAAACGCAACTGAAAAAAAAAATAAAACGCGCTTACTGACCCATTTTGTAAACGCTCGAGTTCGAAAAAATTATACCGCTAAAACGCGCCTACCTCCCTATAAAAGGAAGCTCTTTCTCATGCGATCTTAAGTCATTCTTTCGGCTCGACAGCCCTCTCTCTTTTCTCGCGCAGTGCTTTTCAACAGTGAAGTTTAATTTTACCAGTGTTCGTTTTCAAAGTGTTGTATTTTTTCTCGCGCAGTGCTTGTTAACAGTGAAGTTTAATTTTTTCCAGTGTTCGTTTTCAAAGTGTTGTATTTTTTTCATCAAGTTCCAAGTCTTTTTTTCGCAGAGTTGGAAGTGTTAAGATTTTTTTGTGCAGAATTACAAGTCTTGTATTTTTTTCACAGAGTTTCAACTTTGTAACTTTGTAAAAGAGTATCGAGCATAAAACTTTGTTGATTTTTTTTTAAAAAAATAGCGTTATCGAAAAAAACATTGGAGAAGGCCGCGATTTAGCAAGAAAGTCTTCTTTTTTACAGAACACTTTAATAAGCGGTCGCTGGATTGCAAAAATGCCGTTTGAGGAGTTGTATTGTTTAAGCGATTGATTCTAACTTACCGGTTGGTCCGTTCTAGAGTGAGATTAAATTCCACTCTACATAGCGCAGTCGGCGAAGACAATTCTACCTTTTAACGTTTGTTGGGACGCTTTTCAGCGTGACAAGCTGGTGGAATAGTCTCAAGGGTCAAAGAGCTAAAGAAATTTAACCTACGGGTTATATTTCGGTAATCAATACAAATTCGAACTTTTTTTTCGAGCACGATTTTTAAAAAAATCTACAGATCAGAAATTCGAATTTTCTCTAATTTTGAAACTTTGATGTAGGGTTACAATTTTGAAATTTTTTTCATTTTTGAAAAAAAGCATACTCAAAACATCGTTTTAGTACGTTGGAGAAAAAAATCAGAGTTTCCACATTCGAGTAATACAATTTCAATCGTATTCGTAATAATTTTTATTTTCAAAATAAAAAAAGCCGTCCCACAGTAGCGATCATCCTTCGGTACGATTCAGTTAGCGAGCGAATAGCAAGGTTCTAGTTGTCTTCTTACAGACACCGCATCTCCCTTGTTTGAAAAAACAAGAGTTTGGGGTGTGCGCCGCTATTATACTGTTTCAACACCTTAGTTTGACTCCAAATCTGATAATTCAGTGTCTGTGGACGGAGAATTTTACGATTGCAAATTCTAGACTCGAAAAGTCCAAATAAATGGATTAGGAGACTCTCCAAAGCTAGTAAAAGTTGACTTACCGTTATCTTTTTGCAATTTTTCAAATTCGATACGAATTCGATTTTTTACAGAGTGTGTATTTTTAAATGGTAGAAAAAACCAACACAACGGAGGAATTAATATTTATCGAAACAAGGCACACGAAAAAATTAAATTGAGAATCATAAAACTGTTTTTAAAAAATAAAACTAAAATCCACACAAGAGTAATTTTTGTCAAGAAATTTAAGCTGAAAGTGAATAATCGAATCAGCATGATTGAATTTATAAACTCAGCTTTCAGACATCAATATGTATTCCGCTTTACTGTAAATAATATGCACGCGGACATAATGTCTTTCCTTTCATTTATTCAAAGTGAAGTGATATTTTTTTTAAATCGTTTAATGCTTCATTTTCAAAAACCATATAAAATAACTTTTTCTCTCCATTGCACTTATGTACACCTAGTTTTACAAGAAATAATGGAGACAGAACACACGTCACCAACTTTCACTCTTTTTAACAGCACGGATATAGAGAAGGTGTACAGAGACGCGATGATGTATATCAAAACCGGAGCAGAGGAAATGTTCACACAAAAATCCAACTGGACATTAGCATCATGCAATTTTTTGACAGTAACACTGTACATTTTTGAACCACTAACAGGTTCAGGCGAATGCACTGTAGAAAAAATTCAGAATTGTAAATCTATTGTTAATATTCAAGACGCTGGAGACGAGTGTTTTAAATACGCAGTTTGTGCCAAATTTGTAAAAAAGCGTCCAGCGTCAAAATGGTCGTATTTTAAAGATGGATTTTTTAAATTTCAATACATTTGGTTAGAATTTCCAATGCCAATCAAAAAAATTTTTGAGTTTTGAAGAGCTAAACAACATTTCAATTAACGTTTTTTCCTACGACGAAGAGACGGATACCATATTTCCAATGAGAATTTCTAAACATAAAAAAACCGATACCCGAGATCTTTTATTTGTAAATAATCACTTTATGTTTATAAAAAATTTTGATCGATTCATGTCAACAATGGAGGGAAGTAGGACAAAATACAATTATTGCAAAAAATGTTTGATGAAATTTTCGACCGAAAAACAAAGGGAATTTCACAAAACCCACTGTAAAAACTTTTTTGATGCGGCAGTAAAAACTAGCTCTCCATTCCCCCAATCAATTCTTAAAAAGAACGCGATTGTTTCTATTCATTGTACCCGAGAGACTCTTTCAGAGAGGCCATTTTGAATGGTTTGATTGGAGACCCCTTTGATTGGAAAGGCATGGAAGTGGATAGTATTTCGATGCAAACCATCCAAAAATTTTGAAAAGAACAATCCCCAAATTGGTGTAAACGTGTTTCCATTTCCAAAATCGAGGAGCAGACGATAAATCCAAATAATCCATTGGCTTTGGAAAACAATGACGTCGTTCATTTTACGATGAACCAATCTGATTCTCTGATACTTTTGAAAGATAGTTATTTCACCATCGGTGGAAAAAAAGTAAGAAAGGTAAACCGAACGAAGCACCGGCTCACACTGCGCTCGCAAATGCTGGTATACTACACCTTTTTTCTCGCGCCGAGTTAAAAATCAATAGTCAAACTGTGGAACAGGTTATAGAGCCCGGCCTCACGAGTATTTGTAAGGTATACACCGCATTCAATGTGGGTGCGGCGCGTCAACTCGAATCGCTTGGGTGGGAAAATGATATTTTGTCGAGCGGAGAGTTTGTCGCCATTTTACCTTTCAAGGTACTTTTTGGTATTGGATTGGATTTCAATAATGTTCTCATCAATTCCAAAATAGAAATCATGTTGACGCGTGCAAGAGCAAATAATGACGCCCTTTTAAACTCGGGAACAAAAGAAGATTGCACTCTTACTCTCACCAAAATTCAGTACCACCTACCATTCATCAGTGTTGACGATGCCAGAAAGATTAGCGTTTCTAAAACTCATCGAAAAGGACAAAGCTCTGCCTATAACGTTTCGGTCTTGGGATCTGTATCAATATCCTGAGTTGCCGCAAACTAAAAAGCATTCCTGGACGATCAGAACCTCATCACAGCTGGAAAAACCTCGGTTTGTTATATTATTTTTCCAAACCGGTCGCAGCGGGGAAACAGATAAAAGTTCGAGTCAATTTGATCACTGCAGTCTCAGAAATGTTAAATTGAAATTAAACAACGAGTCGTTTCCGGTGGAAGATTTGGACCAAGATTTCAGCTCGAAAAATTATGGGATGTTTTACAACATGTACTGTAACTTTTCAAACAGCTTTAATTATGCGCCGGTCGCCTACCCACTTCTCACGTTCAATGACTTTAAATCGAAGGCTCCGATGTTTGTTATTGATTGCTCCCGCCAACGAGAAACGTTAAAATATGGGCCAATAGATATAAGGTTGGATATGGAGGCATCTAATACATTTCCGGCTAAAACCACGGCGTTTTGTATCATTGTGCATGATACCGTCTATGAATATCAACCACTCACAAATGTTATCCGGAAACATGAAAATTAAAAAGCAGCGGGTGCAACTTCCCATAAAAAAGTTTGAATTCGATGGAGGATGTTTGAAAGAAACCAAGCATGGAAAATTACTGCCCTCAAATGTTCGTGCTTTAATTGTGGGTCCGAGCAACTGCGGTAAAACTAACCTCGTACTATCTCTGTTGTTGGACAAAAATGGTCTGAAATTTAAAAATGTGTATTTGTTTTCTAAGTCATCCAATCAACCAAAATACGATTTTTTGGAGAATGTTTTGAAAAAAGTGAAGGGTGTCGGTTTTTATCGTTACAGTCACGAAATTTTAAAAACTGATGAAGTGAAGCGTGATTCCGTTTGCATTTTTGACGATCTTATCTGCGAGAAACAGGGTGCTATTCAAGACTTTTTCAGTCGTGCTAGACATCGCTCTCTCGACAGCTTGTACTTGGCGCAAACTTACTCAAGAATCCCGAAACAATTGATTCGTGATAACGCAAATTTGATCGTCGTATTTCGCATGGATTCTCTCAATCTACATCACATCTACAACGATCACGTTGGGACCGATTTTACTTTTCCAGAATTCCAAAACATGTGTGCGAAATGCTGGTCGGATGCGTTTGGGTTTCTCTGCATCAGTAAAGAATGCGCGCTGAATGATGGGAGGTATCGCAAAGGATTTGACTCCTATATAAGTGTGTGATGAAGCAGAGATCTGATGTAAAGGTAAACATGGACGAGCAGAAATTGAAACAGGATTTGGTAGCGGCTGCTGGTGCTGTGCGCAAGAAATTCAGAAACTTGAAACGAGGAATGGTTGAGGAGGAAGAAGAAGTTAAGCGCCGCTATGAACCGTTGTTGAAGCCCCTTGAAACAATCATAGATCTGACGAAAGATGTTCACGATGTGCCGTCCGACGTACCCCCTGTCATACCAAAAAGTTCTGTTTTCAGCAGAAAACGAAAAAAAGAAGTATTATTCAAGGGAAGTGAGACCCCGAAAAGACCTCCTGTGCGCAAAAGTTCTACGGAAGTTGTTACCTATGAAAGTCCAGGCACGGACAGAACCTGGGAAGAGTTCCAAGAGTACGTGAACCAATTTGGACCACTGACACAAGAGTATATGCTTAAATCTATGACGGAGCCCGCCGAAAAATTCGATCGTACTTTCGGTGTTTATCCGAACTTTGATAACGATACTTGGTCCATCGGAAACAAGAAAATTGTGTTCGATAAGGGTGACATGGTCCATATTGAAAATAAAATGTTCGGGGGGACAAAAGGTCTCTTTGAATTGCTTTTCAAGAAAATTCCCGATCAAACTCAAATTACAGAGCTGGACAAAACTAAGTATAAAAACATTTTGGAACTGTCTAGTGCTCACAGACAGGGCCACAATCCCGAAGGAAAAGTTGCTAGCAGTCACGGTGTTAAATACAGATCCATAATTTCTAAGCTTTTCCCGGCTTCTGGTAGGGGGTTATTACCTGTGACGGATAATCGAATTGATTACATTCGTTGGAACGATCCGAACGAGCTTATCGATCGGCTAGCTTTACTGATTGCATCGAAAAAGGCGGGTAACGGTGGACACGCGGCTGAGATTGCATCCATTGAAGAAGAGCTCCGGGAAAGTCATTTTATAGAATGAAAAGCGTAGATAAATTCGGTCATTACCGCGGATATCATGGGAGCAGGTCCGGTCCACCTGGCGTTGGTTTTGTGGTGGATCGGGATGGAAACTACGACATGTTACATAAGCGCTTGAAAAACGTTGGAAATGGGCCGATGAGTGATGTTGATGATGTCGCAAAAATCGAACATATTTTGAATCTGAACGCTTCTATTCAAGCTAACGTTCGTCAATTGGTACATGTATCCAAAACAATGGAAAATTTGAGAACAGAATTTTTCAATAAGATTTCTGACACACTCGCGGACACGATTGCAAAAAATAAAGCTACTTTGTTAGATCCCCTTATCAAAACGCAAATGGTAACTTTAGCCGCAGAGATGTCGATTGAGTTTAAAGAAGTCGTTAAAAAGGCATTAGATTCGGCTATAGACGTCAGTACAACACATCTTACGGAATCTACGAAACAAATTCAAAAAAAAATTGACAAGTTGGAAAAGGATATAAAGAAAATCAAGGAGGATGCACAAAGTGAATTGAAAGCTGTGGTTGACATGACGCGGTCTTTCGTATATAAGATCACTTCTCCAACATATCAGAGGAATTCCGAAGAAGGGGAAGCTTTGATTCGCACGGCAGCCAATCATCACACATGGAAACACCTTTATCCCGAAATTTGCACCAAACGCAACAACCGAAAAAGTCGGGTTAGTAAACGAACTCCATAAACCAGCGCGTATTAATTTCGACCGGCGTCATGTAACGGTGAAAGGTCGTTTCGATTTGATTCAAGGCGATCTCGTTGATTTAATCAAGCACAGTAAAGTTAACCGGGGTTTCAAATATTTACTTACTTTGGTTGATGCGTTTTCTAAAAGGGGATGGGCCCTCCCCTTGAAAACAAAAAGTGGCAAAGATGTCGCAGTCGCGTTAAATTCTGTTTTTGCTGGATTGGAGCGTCCGCCGAAATTCTTTCAAACTGATCACGGGGCAGAATTTTATAACTCCGAAGTCGCTCGAGTTTTAAAAAAGTTCGGAATTATTCATTACAGCTCGTTTTCCATTCTCAAGGCGTCGATTGTCGAGCGGTTTAATCGAACGCTTAAGTCTTGGATGTTCAAAGAGTTCGGGTATCGTGGAAGTTACGTGTGGTTGACGTTTATCGATGATCTGATCGAGCGGTATAACTCCCGTATTCATCGCACCATTGGGTTTGCGCCGCGAGACGTTGATGAAACAAACGAGAAAAAAATACTACGCAGGCTACAAAGTGCAAAGTTACCTCCTAAAAAGGCTCCTAAATTTAAAGTGGGGGATGCCGTCAGAATCTCGAAGTATAAACACGTGTTCGCTAAATCATACGAAATCAGTTGGACTCCGGAAGTTTTTTTGATAGATTCTGTAGAAAAAACGGTACCCGTGACTTACAAGCTGCGAGATTTGGATGGAAAAGAAATAAAGGGGGGTTTCTACACTGAAGAACTTTCAAAAACGAAATACAAAGACACTTATTTGGTCGAGAAAGTGTTGAAGCGTCGTGGTAATAAAGTATACGTGAAATGGCTTGGATTTGACTCCAAATTCAATCAATGGATAGAAACAAAAGACCTCAAGTGATGACTGGAGTTTTTTTCATGTTGGTGCTGGCTATGGGGGAGGCTACGTGTACATTGGACCAGTTTTTCGATTCAAAACGGGAGGGGTACCGAATTTACAAAATGGGTGCCCTAGAACGTTTGGGGCTGTGTCTTTCTGATGTTAAAGTTTCCGAATGGGAATGTGCTGTAAGAGAACAACAAACTGATGAGTGGGTGTGTTCGATGGTCGACTCCGTGAGAAAGTGCATCCGTCCATCATATCAAGACCCGGTTGCTGAATATATTTATTTGCTTGTCCAAGATGCGGATTTCCTTTGTCAAAAACGTGAAGAGTCTTTTGGTACTTTGGTCGCCGTCGGAGTAATAATTTTGATTTTCTGTCTACTCGTTTTTTCTGTGTTAATTATCAGAAAACATGTAAATAGCATGATGTTTGATACATCACTAAGTAGCTTATGTTAGATAAAATAAGTTTTATTTGTAAGCGCGTTTAAAATTATAAACATAGTCATAGATTTGTTATGTAGCACTTTATTGTATTATTTGAACATAGTTTTTAAGTATGCACCATATTGTATCTGCACCTAAGTAAAATAATAATTTTTTTTTTTAAACTGTAAAATCTCGTGTTTGTGATTTAAAGTAGTCTTTTGGTTTGGTAACTGGCCTGCTTCGTGTTTGCTCCGTCAAGCAACGTTTGCAAGGCATCCAAACATTCAAGATTTAAATGAGGACTCACGATGCAAATAATACTGCGTGCCTTCATTACTTGTTATTTGCATTGTGAGTCCTTATTTATATACTACTGATGCATACTCCAACGCTATCTACCCTGTACCGAAATTGGGCTCTTGCAAACTTTTGCTACATCAGGTGGTTGAAGATCCTTGCATAACAACCTGTAAAAATGACGACGAGTGTATTAAAAAATCACAATATTCAATCTCAGAATCGGGCTTAATGGCGGAGGAACGCAGGTATCATTGGCGATTCCTTACTAATTTGAGACAAATCTCTGTGTTTCCATAGAGAAAGGGACAAATTATACAGGAATCTCCCATGATACCTATACGTAGCTCCACCATTACGATCTTGCCGTTACAGATTTTTTCTGAGTTTACGACTGAATTTTACACTTCTTGAGTGTGATTTTCGTAACTTTCGCTGGCTTTTACATCAGCTTCACCTAAGTATACATTTGCTCACAACAAAAGTTTGCAAGAGCCTCATTCAAAGTAGAGTCCCCATGTATGTACCTACTATGAGAGTTGCGGCATGTCGGAATCCATTTTTGATTGGCTCTCAGATTTAGGCTGTCAAGAAAGCCCCTAGAGGCATAAACAAACGGCGGATGATTTGTTTATTTTTCGAGTACTCGGCTTTTATTACAGATTTGCAGTTACAGTCACCGCTGTAATTACTGTTAATTTTTCCTCTGCTTGAATGTCATTCTGGTGAACTTTATTTCTTTCAATAACGACCGTTATTGTCAAGAGTTGGAACCTAACCCATGAGAGATATCGAAATAACGGCAACAGCGCAGAGGCAAATGACCATCCGTCATTTGCAATTTGCCTCTCAGGGGCTCTATTGATCAGATTCTCCTTCTTCATTTTAAATGACAAGGCGCAACTCTCATAGGATATAAGGACTCTAATTCAAAGCTTTTTGCCTTAACGCAAATGTTTCCAAATCGTAGACGAAATCATGGATCCGGCTCGGAGGACCAGAACATTTCGTCGAAAAGTTGTGAAACAATCAGGACCAGAACATTTCGTCGAAAAGTTGTGAAACAATCGAGCCTGAGCGGTGGGAAGGAAGCAGAGGCAACATTCGAACTAGCGAAGCTGCCGACGACCAGGGGGAGTGATCGGCTGTAGGGGGGGGAGGAGAAGAGGAAGAGACGATGCGTGGTATAGGTAAGCACACCCGGCACCAGCCTCGAATGAGAGAGGATCAGAGGAATGAGGTAAAGAAAAAAGAAGTTGAGGTAGGTAAGTTTTTCATAGGAGGGCACGCCACCATCATAGCGTGCGGTGCGTCCGTCGCGTCGCTGAGAAGAGACTTCTCCATTCCACCAACCATCGCGTCTCGTCTGTCCGCGCGACGCGACGCATCGTCCATCGGTGGATCCACCGGCCCACCGCTCACCGCTCTACCTCCTGCAAATCTGGCCGCTGCTTTGCTGAGCGCGCCGCACACTGACCGAAAGTAACCGATTCGGCGGTTTTATTCAGCCAGTTAAAACAATTAACGCGGTTTTCGTTTTATTTACAGCGTTTCGACGCTTTTAATTTTTTTCAATATTTTGTTTATATTTTTTTAATTTTTTTAAATTGATCTATATTCAATTATATTAACTATCATTAATTTAAAGTTAGATTAATTTTTTTCCTTCATCGTGCACAACCCAGTATCCCCCTTCACCCCAATTTCCATTTATTTAAATTCCAGTCATTTCTCTCTATTTCTTTCAAACCCTATGATTAATGACATCCTACATAAATAAAAACTTTAATTATTATTTTTTTTATGTTCATTTTTTTTTTTAAAACATCCACAATTTTTAAAGATGTTTTCTTAAAAGTAAGAGAATCTCTAAAAACTATTTTTGTAGAGTCTCAAATGGTCATGTGACTTTATCTGATTTGCATCCCTGTCACACAATAATTATTCTTTTCAAAGAAAATACATTTTTATGCAAAAGTTTGACTACCAGAATTCATGAAGAATTTTTTTCGGAATAACAAGAATTATGCCTGACGGCCCAGGGGCCGAGGGACTGTAAACATGAACTAAATTAATTTGTTTATTTGTTTAACTTGGAGGAACCTTCTTTAAACCCTAGGAGAGAAAGTCGGCAAGTCTGAAGGGGGTGGTTGGGTACAACCCACTATTTCTTCTTCAAAGGGGAACAAAAAGAAAACTCAGCTCTGAGGCCTGTGAGACTTCACTTAGGCAGATGAAACTTCTGGTAAATGCCAATGAAGTGTCTAAAATTGAGTCCTGACAATATTAAAACCTAAATTTTGATTACGTTTTGTAACATTAATGTATAAATTTTAATTAAGTTTTATAAAATTAATGTATAAATTTTAATATTCAATTAAATAATTAAATCATTTTAATATTCAATTAAATAATTTAATCATTTGAATATTTAATTAAATAATTAAATCATTTTAATATTTAATTAAATAATTTAATCATTTGAATATTTAATTTTAAATCATTTTAATATTTAATTAAATAAATTTTAATCATTTAATAACTTTAATACACAGCAGTTTTATTAATGCATAAATTTACGTGTATATTTTATTAATATTTTTTATTAATATACCTGTTTTAATAAATTTTATTTATTTGAATGGTTATTTTTTTTTTTTTTTTTTTTTTTTTTTTTTGGTAAATGGCCGCCCAATCAGTCACATCTAAACCCTGTGCGCCGCGCCACGCCGCCACCAAAGGCCATCGAACCTTGGTTCTACCGATCCACATTCCCTAATCTAACCACCTCTCCTCTCCTCTCCGCCCCTCTTCCGATCACGGCCCGCCCCGCCCGGTTCAGCGCTCAGCGACCAACCTCAACCATCGTGGGCTAGCCTGGCCCGGACCGGCGTGGAATAAGAGCGCGAGGGATCTGTTTTTGCTCTGATGGCAGTCGCTCAGAGGACTTTTTCTCATAATTTTTTGGACAGAAGTAAAATTCTTCGTTTACTCTCCTACGAAAGTTTCATCCTTGTGAGCCTCACGAGCAGAGTTGCCGTTCCATGTATTTTTAATAGCATTTTTCAATTCACCAACGTTCCCATCGGTTGAGAAAAGATGACACTGTTCAGTTGAGTTTATGACTGTAATGTACGAAAATACTCGCATCTGTAATCTTTTCTCAACCGGTGGAAACATCGGTGAATTAGACAAAAGCATTAAATATACACAAACGGCAGCACTGCACAGGAGAGGGGGATTCTGAAACGACCCCGGGCTTTTTTGTTGTTGTTGTTGTTGTTGTTGTTGTTGTTGTTGTTGTTGTTGTTTTTTTTTTTGCGCTTAAGTCTAATTTTTTTATTTAAATTTTTGAATTTTCCGACAATCAGAGTACGGATATAGTCAAAATTCATGCCAATCATGGGACGGATACAGGAATATGTATTTCTCTCTCTCTCTCCGTCTATTTGAACACACGTGTTAAAAAAGGATGGCAATAAGGGGGACATCACGTGACTTTAGCCCCTATACCTCCGTCCTTTTCTGACGCACTTGTTCAAACGGGAGGAAAGAGAGACAAAAAAATTCCTGTATCCGCTCAAGATTCATGCCAATCTTTATAGGTTTTGGACAACAATAATAGTTAATGTAATTTGGCTTTTTATGCTTTCATCAGGGCTTTCAAAGGCTTATTGAACTTTTAGATTCTGGATAGTAAAAGGTTCATCAAAGATTTTTTCCTCTTTTTTTTTTTTTTTTTTTTTTTTTTTTTTTGTGTGGAAATTTCGTGTCTTTTTAGGATGACTGTGGTTCAAAATCCCTTTCGTTTTATTAGCACATAACCGAAAACGACATGGTTAAAAATCATATTCCAATTTGTTGAATTTTTTAGAATCACATTTTTTTCGACAAATATAGTCATTAATATGCAAAAATGTGTTAGATCAAATGCTGATGTTCTTAAAACAGAGATCTGTAGTACGATGCACTCGATTACTTAAAACACATAAAGTTAGTGAAAAAAACGAAACGAAAAAAACCAAAAACCGAGTATATAGAGGTCGGCAGCCATCTTGGATTTCACAATTCTTCAAATCTGACGGCAGAATTGAAATCTGCGACCTCAAAAACCCCCAGATACCGATTTTCATTGAATTTAGTCCACTACATGCGGAGAAATGATTTTTTTCGGCCTCGTCGCTGCCGCTGAGAACCCAAAAATAGCGCTTTTTGACACTTTAAAAATTCATAACTCAAAGACAAATCTTTTCCCGAAAACGAACTTTAGCTCATTTTAACCGGTGAAAAAAGGACTTTCTTTGAAACAGTTCTTTGTTTTCCTCAGTGCGATCCCCATACGAAAAAAATCCAAAAAACTAATTTTTTGGAATTTCCAAAATTTTGAAAATGCAACAATTCAACTGAAATTCAATATTTTTGAAATATCATACACATCAAAAGATAGGTCTTTAAAAGATCTTTCGATTAAAAAAAAGTTCGTTTTAATATCTTCAACCGTTCAAAAGTTATGGCCGAAAAACCGTTTTACCTTTGACCCCCCGCCCCCCCTGTTCTAAGAGGGCAAAAATAAAAATAGGCCAGTTTTCGACTCCCCAAGAATAGTTCTATCAGCCCTGAAAAAATGAAGGAAATCCATTCTCAGCCCATTCCTTATGGGCGATGAAACAACCTCTTTAAGTATTTACATTGTTGAAAGTATGGATAGAACTTAAATCTATTGGTTCCATCATTTTGAATAGTAACATTAACCCTTTCAGAATCACGCCCGAAGATTAGTTTCTGTTACTAGACCTGTCTCACACAATAATTCCAGTTCTTTATTCACAATAATTGCGACTCCTAAAATCATATTTTAAGAATAAATTTTCCTTGAGCGCGCGCCTTCAATAATTTGCGTATGCAAAATCAGCACCCATGCGTAGGAATAAAAATACCTACTTCATTTAAGCGAGCGAACATTGATGTGTCTTGCTAACCTGGTCGTGGAAGCGTTAACATAGCTCAGAGGTCTAGTGTAACTATTTCAAATAGTAAAACTAACATATTTTCAGATTTATCCATAATTCAACTAAATAACATAATTCAAAAAAATTCAAAACACAATTCAACTATTCAACTAAATATTTAAATACCATTTTTTTTTTTTTTTTTTTTTTTTTTTTTTTTTTTTTTTTTTTTTTTTTTTTTTTTTTTTTTCCACATAAAAGTAAAGGTAATCGCTCTTCACTTGCGGTTTTGAAACGTATGATACTTTGAAATTATGTCCCTTGTTCGATGCCCAGAAAAATATCCCTCTCCGCCTTTTTTTAAGTCGCGCAATGCCGGTGCGCCGCGCCGTGCGAAGCCCAATGGTGTGGGGTGTGCCATGGGGAGGGGGTGGAGAGAGTAGTTGGGGGGGGGAGGGGAGCGATGCCCTCTTCTTTAACACTCGCTGCAGCCTCCTTACCTTATTACAGATTAAAAGAGCGAGCAGCATCAGCGAAGGAAACACATCTAAATTACTTCCAGTAAGCATTTGAAGGCATCCTTGCATTTTCAGCATAATCCACCTGTCTTTATGGCGGCCGATTTTCATTGCAAACATTCAACGCGGGTTCGTGTTTGCTTGGCTCTCCCCCTCTCGCCCCCTCTCACCCTCTCTCGCCCCCTCTTCTCCTCCAAAGCACTCTTTTCTCCTCCTTCCATCAGCCATTCCTCCTCCTATCCATTGGGCCTCAAAGTCGCCCCCCCATTTTATCAACCTTTCTCTAGATCTGTTGTTTCGATCGTTCATTCCTCAACCCTTAGACATGTTGCCAGTGGGCAATGGTGGTTCCAGAAATAAATGTGATCCATCGATTCCTCTTTCATCTATGGAAAAACGCTGGTGGATCCAGAAAACTCGCCTTCTCTCTTCCTCTGACCAATTGAATGCATGTTTTAAAAAAGGATAGAAGAGAAGGCGAAAATCACGTAGCTGCCCTTAATCTGCCCTTTTCTATAACATGCACAAGCTTACTCGCTTACTAATGGGAGAAGAGAGAGAAGGATAGATGTCTCAGCCAATGTCACCTATGGAAAATAACCGATCCTCAGAGAGACTGGCTCAAAGCCGTGAGATTTTTTTCGAAAAAAAAAAAAAAAAAAACGATAGTCATAATACCACTTTCGATAGTAATATTACCAAAAGCACAACTTTATGTGAACCACAAAAAGTTTAGTACTTTGGCCAGAAAATTCTGGTGATAATACCAGAATATGGTCATAGAACTAGAATTTTCTAAATAATTTCAAGAACTATGGTACAAACACTAGAATTCTGGATAATTGTACTATATACCTTACGTAGGTTCATTTATTGTCATGTTTCTGGTAATATTTTTTGTCAGTGTAGAAACAAAACAAAAGTAACTTCTATGCAAGCTTATATAATCACTGTATTCTCACATGTAGAATAATAATACCTGAAAATGCTGTCAAAACATAGAATGGATAAAACATATTTTTTTTTTTGGAAATGTTCAAAAAAAAAAAGAACTTTTGTTCGTAATTTGGTAATTTATACCAGCATTTTTTGTGAATATGAATAACAAGCGGGTGGTAAGTGTACCCTCCCAGGTGTGTTTTCTGACAGCGTCTGCAGCTGCTGTACGGAAAAAAAAGATTAGTGAAATTAACCATACGATAGCTGATTTTCGCACCTGCTAGATGTTATGGTAAACTTGACCAGAAGTATGGTACATTTACCGATACTTTGAGTAAATTCGACATGCAATCAGGTAACATCACCTAGTACCTAGTCAAAACATAGTGTACTTTTGGTTAACATTGCCATAACATCTAGCAGGTGCCAAAATCAGCTATCGTATGGTTAATTTCACCGTAGTTTTTTTTCCGTGTGCCGCCGGTTATTATGATGATTTTGAATGAATAGAAGAACTTCCGAAGGAATTGGAGTTTGATTGAGGTGAATTTTCCATTCGCTGATTATTTTAACGCAAAAACTAACTCGGGTAAAAAGGGGTAGCAGGAGCTGGGTGATCTGAGTTACCCAGTACGTACACGGAAAAAAAAAACTACGGTGAAAATAACCATACGTATACCTGATTTTGGCACCCACTAGATGTTATAGTAATGTTAACCAGAAGTATACTATGTTTTGACTACGTACTAGGTGATGTTACCTGATTGCATGTCGAATTTACTCAAAGTATCGGTAAATGTACCATACTTCTGGTTAAGTTTACCATAACATCTAGCAGGTGCCAAAATCAGGTATCCGTATCATAAGTGGCGGTAGCCACCAGGCCAAGTCCAAAACCCCCGAGCAAGAAGGTGGCGTCCGCGGACACTTATTATACACCGATCAGTTCGTTTTTGTCGATTTAAGCGTTATATGATCTGTTGCCTAGGATTCCAAGAAAACCGCTCATTAAAACCCCATAACACCTGGTACTGTTCGATTCGTCTTGAGGTGTACATGTGCCGCTCACTAATTAGATTTTCAATCGGATGAGTAACAACGGAGATATTTCCAAAAAACATCGATTTATTCGCGTTTTTTTTGCCTCTTGCCGATTCACTTTTGCGTTTCGCACCCTCGTTTTTGCGCACAGGTAGCGGAATAACGGTAGATGAAACCCCCATATAACCTGGTATAGAAAGATTCGTTAGGCTTTTCTGAAGGTTTTAGGCCAGGTCTCGTTGAATTTTGAGCAATATCAAGGAAGATAGCTTTAATTGAAATTAGCGTAAATTCAGAATTTTTGCGTTTCGGCCGCTCGTTTTTTGCGCTCAGATTGCGGAATAACGGTAGATGAAACCCCCATATAACCTGGTATAGAAAGATTCGTTATGCTTTTCTGAAGGTTTTAGGCCAGGTCTCATTGAATTTCGAACTGTATTAAGGGAGATATCAATGATTGAAATTAGCGTAAAATCGCCATTTCTCCACATACCGCTATGGTGGAACGGAGGAGCATCGTCGCGAGGACGAATGAAAGATTGGAAGAGAGCGAAGAATTGCGACCTGCGCAGCAAATGTGCGCGTCGCGACTCGTAAGACGTGAAGTGAACAGAGTGAGTGAACGCGTGATCTGTTTCGTTGTTGTTCGTTTTATCTAGAGTTCCTATATTTAGAGAGTTAAGACAAGAGGGTAGTCAACTTCTGATTGGTCGATGAGTTTTAGGCTCTACGGATGCCGCCATTGGATGCGATTTTGCACTTTTGTTTACAATCGCAGTTGTTGACCAACAGTATTTTACGGATAAAGAGTTAAATATCGACGAATCTGTAAATTTCAATCATGAAACGCCTCAAGAATGTCTAAAAATCCCAAAAGAACCTTTCAAAGCGTAAATGGATGTCGATGCACAAAAGCAGTAAAAGATTACATCATTAGAAACTCAGCGGCACTGTAATCTTTGCAGTGGACAAAAACACAACAACGGCCCTCAGAATGTAAACAAATGTGCAAAATCGCATCCAATGGCGGCGCCCATGGTTTCTCTTGTCTTAACTCTCTAAATATAGGAACTCTAGTTTTATCATTAGTGGTTTTCAATCAACATTATTATATTATATGGATTGTCTGTATATAAAATTCCTTCTATTTTGAATACTCTTCGATCGATTAGTTTATTCCTTAGTTCTTATTTTCTCGGCAAATCTTGGCAGATCAGAGGGCAACAGCACAATTTTACATTTGAGGTTATTCACGCAGTTCTGTTTCATAATTTAAAAATATTATTGTTCAATCGTGGTTCAATACTGTAATGAAAGTGCAGTGATGTTTGTTAAAAATCTGCTCTTTGTAAGCATGCCATCTCCGGGTAACTTTCTTGGAAGCCTCTGAAGTTTCCAAAGTGTATTTTCAAAGAATTGGTATTATTGTTGTCTTGTGCTGTGCTTGTGCGCTAGAAGTGTTGACAAATGCTGTCCATACGATTATATATGATTTTATCTGTCGCTTCTGTTAGCAATGTATATTCTGAGATCAGGCAACTCCAATGAGCTCCTAGTCTTAGAATCCCTATTATTAGCAGATTGCTGTTTCTACATTGATCATCAATTCCTTCAAAGAGATTGCAAGAAGTGCTAGTTTGCTCACTGTTACAAATCAATCAAGTGTTAAACAAGTAAGTCTCTTTTCCACCTCCAACCCTTCTCTAACTCTCTTAGTGTCAAATAAAGGATACTATATAGTTCTTACAGAAGAGCTCACATTATCTGAGTATATACCGGGTTCTGACAAGTAGCGTTGCTCGCTATACTGAAGAACACGGAGACAAACTTATTTGTTGACAACGGGTCAAAACCTGTTTCGACGCATTAGCGGATATAGGGGGGGGAAGGGGGCGGTCGCCATTCCCCCCTTCGTTCGGCCCAAAAAAATAGGGGAAAAGGAAGGGGAAAACAATGAGGAAAAAAAGGAAAAGGAGGTCTCCGGGGGGTGAAAATCTCAGGTTAGCCCCCCGTTCGCTACGGCTGGATCCACCAATGTGCTGACCAGCTGCAAAACAATGCCCGTTGAAGCAATTTTGCAGGCTACTTGCCACATTGCTCCTTTCCAGAACACCTCTCTCATAATATGTGAGCTCTTGTGATGGTGTTAGTCAAGACCTGTGATAATTTTTTGTAGAAGATTAGAATTTTGGAAGCACTCTGATGGGAGATACTGTATATGTTAGGAACCAGAGCTGTTGCGTGCACTTTGGCAACAACGTAATACATCCATTTAAACCCTCGTAAAGGGTCAAACTTTTGAGGATGCACAGTGCACTCCCTCGAGTCAGTACTTTACATTAGTTGGAATGGATGGAATACAGTGTTGCCAGATTTTTACTGTTCTTGTTGCACAAACCAGTTCTTGTAAAACCTGATGAGCTATACCGTCACAACTCAAACGTTATTTTGCAATTTTACTTGAGTGTGTCTTTAAAACTGGGAGACCCAAGAGGAAGACCGTATTGAAATCTTTGGTTTAAGCTCACCAATGACTTCCGAATAACAATTATAACCACTAGTAAAGAATGATTAAATACATAGACTCGAGCTCTATTCCTTGGCGTAAAGACATCCGTGTTCTCAGCTCGCTGAGTACTAAGTAACTTACATTTTTTTAATTTTTAAAATCACGCATTACTGATCCTTGATCTTTTCAGGGTACCAAAAACAATTTAAACTTTAAGCTCTATCCCTGCTGAATTTCAAATATTGTTGCTTTAATAATATTAATAGTGCAAAACTATTATAAGTAAAGTATCAGAAACAGTTTAGTATTTTGAAATTCTTAAAGGGAATTTTTTCCTCGTGTAGAATTGACTTAGCTTTTCATCAGTGACATTCAAATTAAAGGGTTAGGTAAAGCTTAAAGAAGAAAATCATTGCAACTTAGCTTTTTTTTCTACTATTGCTTGTAATGAGAAAAAAAAATGAAAAGAGGGGGGAGGGATTGCGCTTGCTATTTCATTCTGCTCTATTGATGTGCCTTATGATGGACTCAACTTTATTATAATCATTGCTTTAGAAACACATCTTTGTCAAAATATCTCTTTATGACTGACCCACCTAAACCTCAACCCCTTAACATAGGAATAAATCGCAAAACCGGCCTGATATCTTTGACCAAAACTATCAGTAAACCTCAAGTAAACTCGTGGCGGCCAAGGTCCAAAAATTTCTCCAAACCTCTCCCTTTTACTACCTTCCTCTTTCCTACCTCAATCTCCTCTCTTTAAAAACTTTTCTTTCAAAATCTGTTATTTTAACCTTACCTGAGAGATGCATGATTGTGCGTGAGGTCTCTCAGATTCAACTTACAAACTAGCTGATATCAAAGCGACCAAGTCCCCTCCCCTCCCCTCTTCCCACCCTTTTTACTCCTGTGTTTCTTCTAGCCCCCTACCCCTTCAGATTTCAGCCTGAGATTTTATCTCTGATCTTCATTATTCAGAATAATTATTACAGTCTGTTGGCTGCGCTCAACGCAAACCATTGCATAACTCATAAATTGCAGGCGCATGAAAGTGCAAAGGATTTAATGCCCAAAGGCGCTGATATCCGAAGAACCAAGTCTAATTTTTTGTACCTACCGCACCTTTCTTCTGCTTCCTCTTCTACTTCATCCTCTTGCTATAGTTCACCCACCAAAAAAAAAAAAAAAAAATGATAAAAAAAATAGAAAAAAACTTGGCGTTGACCTGCAAAAGCTGATATGCGGTGTTAGTACACTCTATGTTGGCAGGTAACGCCAAGTTTCTTTCTATTTTTTTTATCATTTTTTTTTTTTCTTGGTGGGTGAACTATAGCAAGAGGATGAAGTAGAAGAGGAAGCAGAAGAAAGGTGCGGTAGGTACAAAAAATTAGACTTGGTTCTTCGGATATCAGCGCCTTTGGGCATTAAATCCTTTGCACTTTCATGCGCCTGCAATTTATGAGTTATGCAATGGTTTGCGTTGAGCGCAGCCAACAGACTGTAATAATTATTCTGAATAATGAAGATCAGAGATAAAATCTCAGGCTGAAATCTGAAGGGGTAGGGGGCTAGAAGAAACACAGGAGTAAAAAGGGTGGGAAGAGGGGAGGGGAGGGGACTTGGTCGCTTTGATATCAGCTAGTTTGTAAGTTGAATCTGAGAGACCTCACGCACAATCATGCATCTCTCAGGTAAGGTTAAAATAACAGATTTTGAAAGAAAAGTTTTTAAAGAGAGGAGATTGAGGTAGGAAAGAGGAAGGTAGTAAAAGGGAGAGGTTTGGAGAAATTTTTGGACCTTGGCCGCCACGAGTTTACTTGAGGTTTACTGATAGTTTTGGTCAAATGGTTATTTTCACGAATCTTTTTTTCCGTGTAAGTATAAGTACATTGTAAAGTATAGTCGTTGTCAGGGATTTGATTTTTTCTCTCCGTGTCCATTTGACCGCAAGTGTTAGAAAAGGATGGAGTTATAAGAGCTGTCTCGTGACTTCAGCCTCTGTTTCTGTCCTTTGCTAACACATTATGCAGTCAAGTGAGGAAAGAGAGAGAGAAAGACTGGCTACAGATATATGATGTAGAGTCCTGTGCTTTGAATTCAGAGAACGGTCTGGCCGCAAAACTCGCCGAAACTGGCTCCCTCGGGCGCCCTTGCTCACTTAGCTGGTGAAGAAAGTGCCAAGTAAAGTGAGTATTTTTTTCTTTTTTAACGGAGAAGCGTCTAATCATGTTTTTAGATAATGTCGACCTTAAAACAAGTGGTCAGCCGATGCGAGTGCACTAGCGGATCTAAGTTATTGTCCTTCTCTCTTCTGTCGTTAGAATGCATGTGTTAGCAAAGGATAGAAGAGGGGGGTGAAAATCACGTGACTGTCCCTAATCTGTCCTTTTCTATCATACGCGTTCTAATGGGAGCAGAGAGAGGAGGATAGATTCCTGGATCCGCCAGTGTGCGAGTGTAATTTTCACTGACTGAAATGCAGCGTAAGAGGAAGGCAATCGCATCGCCACTATAGTGCGGATCCAAGAAATTGCCCTTCTCTCTCTTTTCCCATTAGAACGCGTGTGTTAGAAAAGTTTAGAAGAGTTAGCTAAAATCACGTGACTGCCCCTGATAGCTGTCAAATGGAGCCGGTGACTACCATGTTCCATCGCAGCTTTCGATGCTGAAAAAAAGTGATTTTATCAGAGAAAATGATGGTTAAGTAAAAAACAAACACGTACTCATTTCATTTCTGTTCAAAAACTATATAGGTTTGCTGATTTGCGGGTCTGCCGCAAATTTTTGATGTAGCAATTTTGAACTCTGGCTTTTTATGGAAAATTAAGCAGAAATAACGACGCGCTAAGCTGCAATTGAATGAAACTCCACCCAATGTCACCCCCGATCATTCGACCACCATCTTGTAACTTTGTTTGACGCATTTATTCTATAACGCGTCCCGAGTTGAATTGAATTATTGTTGGGCTGAATTGACTTACCTGCGCTGTGCTCTCTCTTGAACATCCGTGCTGTCCAAATAACACTAAAAATACTCATATACATGTAGTATGAAAAACAAAGCGGTAGAAAATATTCAACTTTGCATTTCCGATAAAACATGAATGACTCCAAGAGAGAAGAGCTTTTTCTATACCCCTTTCTCTTTCTTTTCCTCCACTTTTTCTTCGTATTTTTTCCCTCCACGCGTTTAATAGTGCAGCGTCCGGAGTAGCGTTAAAAAAAAAAAAAAAAAAAAAAAAAAAAAAAACCTTGTTCACGGAAGAAACGCATGACGTGCCCTCAAAAGAAGAAAGCCACTCGAGGGTAGGAACTTGCACGGGTCCCTACTTTGAAGAGTAGATAGCAAGCGAGGGGGGTGGGGGGGTTAAATGTTGGATGAGTAAGGGGGAGGAGCAGAAAGAGGGGTCATAGCCCGCGTGGTTGCCTGCGTCTCAAACGCAGCGTTAAATAGAGCACGCACTGACCTAGCCTAAAATCGCACGGTGTCGCATTTTTATTTTTTTCTTCTTATTATTATTTTTATTTTTTATTTTTTTTTTATTTTCCTTGAGAATGCATGCACGGAGACAACACCAGCCGCGAGAGCGTTCACGTTTGATAAGCCGCGGTTAAGCTGCGCGCGTTGGGCGCAAAAGGAGCGGAGCTGCCATTTTTTGTGCATAATCATGCGCTGTGTTTCCTTTATTCAATTCAATGTATCAACACAATTTGAATTTCTCGCAAAAGCCGGCAACACCACTCCAAGCATAACACGGGGATAGGTAAGCAGATTGTGCGTGCGTGTCATATACACTCGAAGCCAAAACACGCATGAACCACGAAATAAATTCTTTGACGCATGTATTTTTACTCACACATGATATAAACTCTCACATTGATCACACACTCACTCTCAGCAGCGCGGGCGCGCTGCACACGAAATTGATCGCGCAATTTTCCTCTGATGCACTTTCTCCCCCCTCCCCCCCCCCTCACCACTCTTGCAACTCCCCGCTCCCGCCCTACCATTTCACTTCCGCCCCGCCTCGAGTCACTCCACCCCTCCGAGAGAACTCCTCGAATTACAACCGTCGAAAATGCGCCTACTGAAGTTATAATCGCCTGTGAACCAACCCCAATGCCCCTCCTCCTGGAATATACGGCCCTCCTCCTTTTGAAAATATAGGTATATTTTCGTCGACTCCTCATAGATTTCATCCCTGCGAGCCCCCTGCGCCCTCTTGTGACCTGTGACTATGACTCAACCAACGGAGGCTCGGCGGTGGCGTTTAATGAGTCGAGTAATACGTTGAAAGGGATCGCTGGCGCATCTAAAAGGAGCGTCTCTCTCTCTCTCTCTCTCTCTCTCTCTCTCTCTCTCTCTCTCTCTC
The DNA here is from genome assembly GCA_011764245.1 of Trialeurodes vaporariorum. NCBI lineage: Eukaryota > Metazoa > Arthropoda > Insecta > Hemiptera > Aleyrodidae > Trialeurodes > Trialeurodes vaporariorum. The sequence continues at coordinate 44,774,157 of VMOF01000002.1, forward strand.
TCTCTCTCTCTTTGTCTGTTTATATTTGTGCCTTAGAAGAGAGCGGTGGAAGGAGGAGCGAGGTAGGGGCTAAACTCATGTGAACACTAGTTCCAAGATATCGTCCTTCTCTCTCATCTCCTATTAGAATGCATGTGTTAGCAAAGGATAGAAGAGGGGGCGAAAATCACGTGACTGTCCCTAATCTGTCCTTTTCTAACATACGCGTTCTACTGAGAGAAGAGAGAGAAAGATAGATTCCTGGATCTGCCAGTGCCTGTGAAAGCACACTTCTTCCCCCGGTTCCATTTTAACTCACAATCTTATTTGTGCATGTGACAAAGAGTAAGGGAATGACAAGTCCCTTGAAGCGGCCGAAGAAAGAAATATCGAAGGGACAAAGTAGTGGTGCATTGATCCCTAGTGGTGAGTGTGATACAGCTTGTGGTTTCAGTGCATCCGCTCCCCGCCTATAAATCACTAGAGGGCTTCGCCCCCTAGCCGCTCCGCGGCCCACCCCCCAATAGAGTGGCGCTCCGCGCCACCCTCAAAGGTGACTACGTGCCGTCTTCGTCGTTAAAGGTTGACCCGCAAGTTTAAATGCAGATAGATTCTCTTTTGAATCGTAATTTGAAGCAATATTAAAACCTGTAACGACGAAGACGGCGCGGGGCACCACTCTGTTGAGAGGTGGACTGCGGAGCAGCCAGTGGACGAAGCCCTCTAGTTTAAAAAAAAAAAAAAAAAACAAAACAAAACAAAAAAACACAACTACAACAAAAACACAAAATGAACGGCTGCCAGGTTGAATGTGAAATCCTTAAAAATGTAGACAGGTTTAAAAGTATTCTCCACCTTGCCCTACCTGACAACGCAGAGAAATAGGGGGTAGGTGCAGGATTGTCCGCAGCGTATTGACAGATTTATTGACGGGAGTAAAAAGAAGGTCTTCTGACGGGTGAGCCCTCTTTTTTTGTCTCATCTCAACCTTCCACACGCCCCGAATCCACTCCACCCGGACCCCCCATGGACGGATGAACCTTTTTCGTCTTGGTCACAATCTCCCAGACGCTCTGCGATTCACCCCACCCCCGCTGCGATTGCCGCGGTACGCAAATTCGCAATAACTCGATTACAAATCAAGGTATCAAAATTCTGAAAATTTCGGGCTCCTAATCACATTAAAATCTATTATCATGCCAAGTTACAGCGTTGTAACATAAATAGTAACGTCCGTAGAGTGTGGAAACACATTTTTGAACATTTTTTTTAAAAAGTCGACTCAAAACTCGACTCAAAACTCGACTCAAAACTCGACTCAAAACTTGAAAAAATAGGGCTTGTCAGATTATACTATGTAAAGATATTCGAAGTTGAAATATCAGATACTTATCCATTTACACTGCAAAGAAGTGGTAGGTTGAATTTTATGCCACAGGTGGTTCCTATATACCAGCGGTTCCCAACCGGTGGTAATCGGACTACCCGGTGGTCCGTGGACCGAGTGTTGGTGGTCCGCGAAGACCTATCCAAATTTTTCAGGTTTTTTTTTGCCCGAAAGTGGCAACGTTGAATTTGTGACTAATATTATTTAATGTAGCATGGCAGGAAAAATAAAATTTAGTCGTTGATCTACTTGATGGGTTTAAATGGACGATACTACAACCACAGTGGAAAAAAAAAAAAAAAAAAAAAAAAGATTATCAAAAGCATGAAGATATGTGAACCTATGAAAAAGGATGGTACAATAACTATAGTTCTACTGTTTGTACCACAATTCTTGGAAATTTTGAGGAAATTCTAGTTCTACAACCATATTTTGATATTAACACCAGAATTTTCTAGTCAAAGTACTAGATTTTCCGTGGTTCACTTATCGTTTTGCTTCTGGTAATATTACTAGAATTTAGGAATGGGGCAGTTGCAAGGGTCTAAAATGTTGTGTTTTCTATAAAGAAAATGATAGATAGTACTTGATAAGCTGAGAACAATGGTGCCTTTGGTTTTTTTCTACGTGTCTCGGTTTTGGAGATAAAATCGTGTAAAGTTGCAAAAAATCGTGGGTGTAGTGACGTTTACTTTGAAATCCCTTAGAAAATCCCTTAGAAATTACTTAGAAATCCTCCTTAATATTGTCAGAACGGCAGCTCTAGCGCCGCTGCAAAAGAATTTAGAAGCAAGAGGGAGAGAGAGAGAGGGAGAGAGAGAGATACATACATAGCTAAATTCATCAAACTTGAAGCGCATCAACAAAGCAACAAACCGGATAGTTCATCAAAGCGTTTACCGCGAGTTTCGCAACGAACCTGTGCGATAAATCAATCAAAGGCCTATTAATTCATCAACTTCATCAGGAGACGGATGAGTGCGATGAAAACTAACCTCAAACTGTTTGTTCGTGATGATTTGATATGCGTACCTAATTTCTTAAGGCGATAACATACTAAACAGCTAAAGTTAATTAATACCAAAACAATATCTCTGTCCAATGTTATTCGAGTGATTTGACGAGAAGCATTTTAAAGGCACAGCGAGACTATGTGATGCGAAAGCTAGTTGTTTGGACAAAAATAAATGCGGACAAAATATTTTGAACGAACTGTCTTGCCTCCGCTCATTCGACCGTCATCTTGTAATTATGTTGAACGCATTTACTGAGTTTGTGAGGGATTTCGGAACTTTCTTGATGGTCTCAATGTTATTCTCAAGTGATTTCACACAAGAAAAATTAACCCTCCACAACTTTGTAGAAAAAGTTTGCAACAGACCAAAGGAGCTGTTGCAAACTTTTGATAGAGGCTTTTGAATAGTTGATTATGGGGTAAAACCCTGTAAAAATGATGATAAGCGCACTAAAAAATCACAAAATTCACTCCCAAACTCATAAAATACTTTCAAACGCGAGTGATTACCGCCTAAATCTTATGGCAATTATATGCTTCTTCCTCTTCTTGTGTTGTGTCGCGAGAACACCTGAGAATGGAGCTTGTTGAGATAGGGAAACCCAAAAAGGCGGTAATTACCACAATTGCAGTCTCGCGTTTGAAAGCATTTAATAAAGTTGATAGTGATGGATTTTGTGATCTTTTAGAACGCTTATCATCATTTTTACAGGATTTTACCCCATAACCAGCTTTTAAGGTGATTCCAGGCGTAACTTTTCCAGATTTGAATCCAATGAATAGCTCCACTAGTCGCTTTTCGGAAAGTCGTGTTTTTGGCGTTTTAACTGAAATCATAGATAAAACGCAACATTTAATAACGTCAGCACCTGCGGAATTTTTTATGGATTTTTTGAGTCCAAAACGAGCAAAATTGGTTTAGAATTTAAGCCGTAAATCATGAAATTCATTTCGCCATAAGCTTAGTGAGTGAGAGTGAGTGCGAGTGATAATACCTCTAACTGCCTCACTCGCATACTCATTGAGCCTTATGAGAATTTTCGTATTTCACAATTTCCGGCTTTACTTTTGAGTGTTTCAGCTAGAAAATTTTGTGTTTAAAGCTTAAATTTGTCAATTTTAGCCAAAAACTGTTGAAATTTTGAGCAGCGCGACGTAGTGTCGACGGTTAGAACTAATCGATCCTGGAATCATCTTAATTAGCATGTAGCAAAAGTTTGCAACAGCTCCATTGGAACTTGAAGGTAACAAAAGGGGAGAACAAGATCAACTGAAAGGTCCATGGAAAATAAGTAGAATGTTAGATAGAGCAACATTTTGTTTCGAAACTGAATGTATGCGGTTTCCGATTTGTTCTATTATCGCAGCTCTTTATGGGGGGTCTTTGCAGGTCGCGCGAACAAGTCGGAAGGAGCATGATTGGAGTGGGTGCCATGAATTTGATCAAAATGACCAATGTTGCAATTTAGCTCGAGCTGACCAAGCACTCAAGAGTTCAAACAAAGCCGTCTTCCGGCTGACGTAAGTAAATTCTCAGGAAGTATTAATATACCGCTCTTTATTCGGTGTATTTTTCAAGCTCTCGTAACTTTTCAAACGCTCTGACAATTTTCGCCGTGCGAGGCTCTTGCTTAAAAATAATGGCTGATTTTGTCACTATGGGTCTCAATGGGGCAGTTGCAAGGGTCTGAAATATTGCTTTTTTCATAAAGAAAATGAAAGTACTTGATGAGCTGAGAACAAAGATGCCTTTGGTTTTTAATTGTTTCCCATTGTTCTGGAGTTGTGCTTTTGGCCCAAAATGCATTGTTTTAAATGGGAGTTCCGCGTGGTGACGTCACTATGCGCACGATTTTTCACGACTTTACACGTGTGTATCTCCAAAACCGGGACACTTGGGAAAAAACCAAAGGCACCATTGTTCTCAGCTCATCAATTCTATCTCATATCTCTTTTTCTTCATAAAAACTTAAAATTTCAGACCTGGACTTGGAATTTTGTGAAACTCTTATTGTATAGACTGTTTTAAAACAGCGATGTATCGTATCGATTGCCGTCCGAGTACCTTTGGTTCCAAACAAACTCCGATGCAATGTAATTTCCCTAAAAGCACATATTTGAACGGATATTAAGGTTATTATAAGTAAAAACATTAATGCGACCGTTCTTTTTTAATTATGAATTCTACGTCCTCGAAAATGCTTTTAGTTATTCCTGGTCCCACGACTGAATCTGCCGAAATCAACAACAAATTACAGAATAAACGATGCATATTTGGAGCTTGAAATCACCCGAATTCTCGTTAAATCCCCAGTAACCCCCAATTATTCCACAACAACGACAATAATATTTGGGTGATTCCACCTCCTAGTTAATCGTTTACTCTAGGTAATATCTTGTTGATTCCGGCAGTTTTAGTCGTGGAATTAGACAGAATCAAGCATATCACAAAAAATTCAACATTAGTTTCTTGGTTTAATAGCCAAAAATTTCTGTTCAAAAATGGAGTTAGTTGTTCCAAATTTAGAACTAGAGGTCGTCGGACGGCAATCGATACGATTCATCGGTGTAATAAAACAGTCTATTGAGTTTGAGAGTGGATTGTGGAGACTTTTCGATTCTTCCCATGAGAATTTCTCGCGATTTGCCTCAGGAAAGACCTTCCATAACGCTGTAGCCAAAGTTTACTCGTTAAACCTAATTGAAACTGGAAGTCTCGTATACGTCATGACATAGGCGGATACAGAAATTTGTCAATCTCTCTCTTCGGTCATTTGAACACATGTGTTAGAAAAGGATAGCACAGGGGGTATCACGTCACTTTTGTCCCTAGCTCCGTCTCTTTCTATTGCACACGTTCAAATGGAAGAGAGAGAGAGAGAAAGATTCGGGATTGGTCCGCCGCCGGCCGCGTGGCGCTTCTCCGTGCTTTGCAGCGGTGAGAGCCTTTTGCTGCCTAGTTCGGCACGAGGTTATATTGTATATATATGTATATTTTGTTGACCGTTGAGCTCGGTAAATGCCATGGTGGTGGACTGTTGAGTGGTGAGTGGTGGAGCGGGCAGCCGGTTCATCGCGGCGCGGGGATGACGCTGACGGTTAAGTTAAGTTAGGTTAGGCTAGGCAAGGCAAGGCGGCTAATACTCGTAGAACGATTTCACGTAATCGAACTCATACGCCGAGGGCCATGAATAAATAAATTCAAGTTGCATCAAAACTCTGAATCTTTAAAGCCGTTCGCATGCTTTTAATGCTGCCTTAATCAAAAGTTCTTTTTCCTCCGCCCAAGGTCTTCAAGGAGGGGAGGGAGGGGGTGAGAGGGAGGACGCTGGGCAGGCAGGGGGGCGGGATAGACAAAGTTCTATGCCAGTCGCTTGTCAATATTTATCCTGGTTTAAGGATAATTGCAAAATTATACAATCGTTTTAAGAACGATCCGACCATAGACTGCGGCTAAAGAATATCCATTTATTACCTGCCGTTAAAAATAAACCCCCAACAGTCTCTGTTTCTTTGGGTTTATTCATTCATTTCTGTTTTTTTTTTTTTTTTTTTTTTTTTTTTTTTTTTTTTCCCTTTTCTCCCTGCCCTTTGATTTGCGTGAAGGGGAGCGGTTTTCCTTCCCCGTTTCAGATATTGGTTTCAAAATAATCATCGAGACCAAGGGGTCTTTTACACAGAGCTGCCGTTTTGAGTACAATCGATGGCATTTTCCAATGGAGCTCTTGCAAGGTTTTGCTGTAGACAAAATATGGCCTATAAATTCTGATGTAAAATGCTGCGAAAAACGATGAGACCATTAAAACAGTCTAAAACTCACTCCTCGCAGAAAAAACTTAACTTGAAATTTCGAGTGACCACCCTTGCATGTATGCATTGTATGCACCAACCTTGGATTCGGACCCCAAACAATAGAAAATGACATGAAATTAAGTGCCACCTTTCTCGTTTATTACGCAACGGAGAACTTTTCTGTAGTTATCACCCTGCTCCTAGTGACGAAATTTGTATAAACGGACCTTTAGTTCCTTCAAATTTACTTTTTGAAAGCAAATTCATTAATCTCACTGTTCAAATTCGTAGGTTAGCCGGCCTCGGGGGCTTGGTGGTCAGGACACCTGACTGCCAATCCATAGGTCCCGGGTTCGAACCCCGGTAGTGGCAGCAGATTTTTCACTCGTCTTGTCGCTCGGTCTCCTTAAAAGTGGGTCCACGGCAAAGATTACAGTGGAAATCTGAGTGCTTTGAGCATGGATGTTTCAAGCCCCCTGTTGTCTTCTGACATTAAACAAACTTTCACTCACAGACATTAGTCTATAGTTGGCTGTAGGCTCCTTACTGGAGTATAAGCCATAAAACAAGAAAAAAAAAAAAAAAAAAAAAAAAAAAAAATTCGTAGGTTACGTTCTTTTGTTTGGGGGTCCGAATCCGAGGTTGGTGCCTACATGCAAGGGTGGTCACCCAAAATTTCAAGTTAGGTTTTCTCTGAGAGGAGTGAGTTTTAGACTTGTTTAATGGTCTCATCGTTATTTTCGCAGCATTTTACATTAGAATAGATACTCCATTTGCCCACAGCAAAACCGTGCAAGAGTTCCATTCGGAGATGAATCCATCGATTGAGAAAAGATTACATAGTTTAGAGTTTAAATCAGACTGTACTGCACGGAGATACTCTGATCTGTGTTTTTTTTCTCAATCGGTGCAATCGCAGTTAGATTTTTAAAATATTCGCAAGTGTTTTAAAGCGATTGACGATTCCATTGGTTGTGAAAAGATTAAAGATGCGTGCACAATCAGACATTGAGCTGAACTGTGTCATTTTTCTCAACCAGTGGAACTGAACTATTGGTGACTTGAAAAATGCCCTTTAAATTTATATGAGAAACGACAGCTCTGCTTTTACAAGAACGCTTTATGAATTGTTTTGAGTCAGTCACCGCGAACAATCGACTAAAATGTCTTTAAGGGGTTTATGAGTTTACTTAAGGGGAGGTTGTAAGCCACATCTTCACCATGTTAGTTTACCAAACTTTCGGTACACATATCTCGAGACTATTTGCACCTACAGAGATCATTTGATGTTAAAATGTACATCTTTGACAAGCTGAACAATGTGATCTATTTTTAAGCGTGCCCATGGAACATGGCACGCTTATTCCGATCGTTTTGCTCCCAACAATATAATACAATGTATACAATGTAATAAGGCAGCCTATGCTTTCCACGTATATTCCTATGCTGAGTGGCCTAAAGTTGAAAATCGGCTGTTTTTGAATTTTGTGATTTTTTCCTGTCGTGTCTGTTGCTTTTTGAGGATTGCAATGGTACAATTATGAAATCGTACCTTCTAAAGTTTGCAGCAAAAATAGTTGGATTCATTTTAATGCTTTATTTTTTTTATAATTCCAATTAAACGACGGACTCACCACTTTTGAGGGGTAAGTGGAGTGCGGTGAGGTAATATTTTGCGTTTTATGTTGCCAACTTTGTTGTAATTTTACTCTGCTGTGTTGGTTTTACGATGAATAAATTTTTGTTTTTTTTTATGATTAATTTGTTATGTTGGACATTGTTTTTGGGTTATTTTATTACGTTTATTGAAATATAATTGATTTTAAAGTACATTCGGGGTTTTTTCGTACGGGCGGCCGATAACGAGTCGTTGTGTGATGTTTTTTTTTTTTTTTATTATTGTTTTGATTGTTGGGCTGCATTGGCTGCACTGCGGCTCACCTGTTCACAAATTTTGATAATCTTTCTCTGTGAATGTCTAGAGTCAGCTGATATTTTCGAATAGAAGGCGCGAAATAAAACCGATACAGATCATGGTTTTACTTATAGGATACCTTCTCACAAAAGTAAAGCTTCAAGAAGAACCCGCTAGAGAGCGCGGAATGAAGTAGTCACGTTTCTTTGCCTTTATTTGATCAGCTGATAAATGATTTTTATTTTTTTTTATTTTTTTTTTAAGCGCAATTTTTAACATTCAATTTTTTATGGGTTGAAAATGGATCTCATTAAAATAAACAAATTAGATCAGTATTCTTTTAATTTTTTAGTTTCGGGAATTGTTACAACATTAACGCCTGTTCGAAAGTGTAAGCGAAGTTATGGTTTTTGTATTATTTTTTTAGAGGACGAGACAGGCTCAATCAATGGTATTTGTTTTGATGAAAAGGGGTCCATCCAGCTACCATTAGGAGTGCCCCCCCTCAAAAATGGATGAAACTTTCAGGGATGATAGAGCTAAGCATCATCTTTCAGAATATCTGCATTTTTTTGAATTTGGTCAACTGGGAGCGGGAGTGCAGGGGGTCAAAGTCAAAACCTCCAATGCTCCATAACTTTTGAACGAAAAGAGATATTGACGTGAACTTTGCACCAAAAGATGCGTATTTTAAAGATCTTTCGATTGATTTGCTACAGTGTTTAGTTCAAAAATATTTGACCCTTTTTTGCATTTTGTTTTACTTTTGAAGTTTCCAAAAATCCGTTTTTTGAGTTTGAAAAATAGGCGCAATGAAGGAATCTGAACGAAAAACTATGGCGGCCATATATGATTTGAGAATTTTGAAAAACTTATGTCAAAAATAAATTCAGCGACCCAAAAAACCCGCTTCCACCAAGTTTCAATGAATTTCATCGATTATTGGTGGAGCAACAAATTGTTTTGTAGAATCGAAAGTCGGAACCCTATTTTTCGCCTAGATTTGAAACTTTGCGCGGTCATAACTCTTGAACGAAATGTTTTTCGGCATCGCGGTTTGCACCATCTGAAAGCTTATAAAATCAGCTTTCTTCACAGAAGTTTTTTGTTCAGATTCCTACGTTGCGCCTATTTTTCAAACTTATAAAACGAATTTTTTTCTCTACTTTTAGATTATAAATGAATTTTTACATCTGCATTGAGGGTTTTTTCGAGAAAAGTTGAAAAATGTGTTTGAACCCCCCAGAATACACCTCAAGAGGTTGTCAGGAGCTTATGAAAATATCAGAAATGAAAAATTTGGAGTCAATTTTCTGTCTGATTGTTTTGTTTCAAATCATTTGTTTCAGTAATTTTCGAGAAAAATGCCAGCAACGGATGCTCTGGCTCACTTTGTATTTTAAAAAATAGTAGACTTCTTTTATTCTAATCAGGTCCTCTGGTATTTAATCACTGTCCGATGAGTAAAATAATTGAAATCTCATGCGCTGAGTCCAGACTATACTTGCTCTCTTTGAGAGAATCCAAAAATTAAATATAATCATCAAAGGTACCACTATACGGCCAATTTTGTAAAATAAGCACATGTATGGAGGGGGGGAGGAGTGGAAGCTTTTATATGCGTAACTTTTTTTGCTTCTCATTGATAGAATGTCATCGAATGAAAGGCTAGAAACTCTGCAACTCTGGTAAGCAACTCTGTTTGCTTGAAGGGACGCATCGCAATGAAGTAGGGGACTACACTAATTATAGTTGTCAAAGTTGATGCATAAATTATTAATATTTTAATTAGTGTGTACGTCTGTAATGTTTTACTGGATGCTAATCATAGCATTTTTTCCAAGTAGATGATTCAGCCTAATTTTATCTTGAGTATTCACCATAAGGTTTCTCTGTACAGTAAAGCCTTTAATGAAAACATAGCAGGAATTGCTTTTATTGGCATTAATTGTAATTGGTTAATTTTCAGATCCAAATCGGCCAATACTGTGTCTAAAAATTCAGATATTGAAAGGAATGACTCTATTTCGTCTCTATCAATATGTAGACATTTATTAATTACCTTCTTTTACCTTTCATCACCATATTCCACCAACAAAACCATGGCCTACCTATCTTTTCTTTCTCATTTTATTAACTTATAAATAGAATCTTTTACATCCATTCAACGCAGAATCGAATCATTTAAACTTCAAATACTCTATAACCAGTGATTTTATCCACATTTTCATTATTGAATCATTCATGTATATTATAAATCTATTTATTCAATTCATATGTTAGTTACATACTACAATGTCTCCTTAAGAATTGCTGATGCATTTCAAACAGCTGTAATCCACAAATGAACAAAACACTGAACCAATTGTAATGTGTCACTGCAAAAACAACGACTCAAAAATATTTTTTTCAAATATACGTCTCAAATGCATATACATTGTCATATTTTCTTAATCAAAGCTCCAACAGCACTTCCTGTACCTTAAATAATATACAATAAATTGACAAATCTTCTCCCATGAACTACATTATAATAAATATATTTAAACCATGTATGCGTAAGCCTTTATGCAAAACTTATTTCTGCAAAACCCAGCAGAGCAGAAGACCAAATGAAACAACTTATGCGCAGATTTTTATGTTTACAATTCACAGGCACGCTTTTCCAATACATGCAATGTATCGGAGCTTCCCTGCTTGTTTTTTTTTTCTTTTTTTTAAATTTCAAAACCAATTTTATTTTATAAGAAATCTCTTGCGAAGCTAGTCTTTTTTGCATAGTTTGTTTAAATTTTAATACTTCTCCACATAACGGTGCAATGAAAAATGCTAGTTCATTAACTTCGTTTGCCTTTCAAGGGGGAACTTTTCAAGACAAAAATGTACTCTCAAGGTGCAAGAGAATTTGAGTTATATTGTGTACCGAAAGTTGAAAAGTTACAACTGTTCAAGAGAACAGTTTAAAGTGGGATTTTTTTTTTAAGTAGATTCCATGAATCTACTTATTGCGGAGGGTGCGATGTTGGATTTTTCGGGAAATTTTATCAAATGAGCACGTTTCATGGTCCCCTGAGTGAGAAAATACCACTCGTTGAAAATTTTATTTTATATATATATATATATATATTATATATAAAATATATATATATATATATATATATATATTATATATATATATTATATTATAAAATATTATATATATATAATATATATATATAATATATATATATATATATATATATATATATATACTCCGATCCGCCGACATTCTTAATCAGGTGCAAATTTATGGTACTTTCTTGATCAGTTTTTTTGGACGTATATAATCACTGAAAATGACATTTATTTACCATTTTAATCATCAGAAATCCTTAAGAACCATCAAATGAACCAATATACACCGTTAAACATCGCAAAAGAATAAAAATCTTCTTTATACACGGTAAAAACTGCGAGGTGCAAAAACACGTATAATTGTTGATCACCAATTCTTGATCATCCTATGCGCTTACCGACATTCCTAATCACTCGGTGTATAAACCAACGTTCTTCATCACGCGTTATATAAACCGACATTCTTCATCAGAAACTACAGTTACTTATTATTGACAACCCTGCGCTGCGGTTGCTCCATGAACTCCGCTCAGTCTCTAGATCTAGATCTAGCTGCGGCATGGCGCACTATGTGTCAGAATGCACATTTAATTACCATAAAGTCTAAATTCACCTAAAATGTAGTGAAAGGTGTCGTTACAGGATTTCTTTTGGCGGCTGATCACGAATTTGAAGTCCGTTTTTCAAAATTGTCAAATCCAAGATGGCGGCTATATACCTAGTGAGCAACGAATTTTGACCAAAAAACAGGTGGTAGGTGTTGATTAAGGGGTAGTTTGGGCCGCTGATCACGAATTTGAAGTCCGTTTTTCAAACTTTTCAAATCCAAGATGGCGGCTATATAGTAAGCAACAAATGTTGACCAAAAAACAGGTGGTAGGTGTCGTTTAAGGGATTCGTTGGGCCGCTGATCACGAATTTGAAGTCCGTTTTTCAAAATTGTCAAATCCAAGATGGCGGCTGTATAGTGAGCAACGAATTTTGACCAAAAAACAGGTGGTAGGTGTTGATTAAGGGGTAGTTTGGGCCGCTGATCACGAATTTGAAGTCCGTTTTTCAAACTTTTCAAATCCAAGATGGCGGCTATATAGTAAGCAACAAATGTTGACCAAAAAACAGGTGGTAGGTGTTGTTTAAGGGATTCATTGGGCCGCTGATCACGAATATGAAGTCCGTTTTTCAAAATGTTCAAATCCAAGATGGCGGCTTCAAAGTAAGCAATCGAAAAAAAGTATTATATAAATATGATTACTCTTCTCACATCTTAAAGTTGTACTTAAAAGAAGAATAGGCTTTTAAAGAAAGTTCTTTTTACAGGATTCAGAATCCTCCCCCAAAGGAAGTGTCAATATGAAAGACTAATCCCTTAAACCGCCCTAACCCCTTAAACTCCACCTTCCACCTGTTTTATGCTCAACATTTGTTGCTCACTATGTAGCCACCATATAGGATTTAAAATCTTGGCTCACAGAAGTATCGAACCAAAAAATCTTATGCAAGAGGGGCCGCACTCCCCATTCCAGCGTAACACTGACAAAAACTGTCTGTATAACTGCGGAAATGAGAGGTCCCACAAGATCTATATATAAACTCGGATCGATGCGAAATAGTTTCAGGGAGAACCTGAAAGCAAAAGGTAATACCCACTCCAAACCGAATTGCAATATATCGATTCCTCCTTTAGATATCGATTTTTCAAAGGTGCGCGGTCAGGTTATTAGATCCAACCAAAGAATCGCTGGATAATCTGAAATCCGCGAATTTCGTCTCTCTTGGACCGGTCAATCGCCTTTAAAAATCGAATGAGTATTTTTCCGGGTTCCATTGACGTTCCGAAACAGCTCAAAAGAATATCGATCCAAAACACCTTATGCAAGGGGGGGGGGGGGGGAGGGGCGCTCTCAATGCTGGCGTAACTCTGACAAAAAATGTCTAACTGCGGCCTCGAGAGGTCCCAGTTTTGTTAATAAACTCAGGCTAGATACTCTGAGATTGAGATCCGCGAATTTCAACTCTCATGGACCATTCAAGCTCCCTTTAAGATCGAATAAGCATTTTTTTAATTGATACAGTGTTCCTAAAAGGCCGTGAGGAGTGTCGAACCGATAAAAATTAGCCCAGGGGGAGCGCGTCCCCCGTTTCAGCGTAACGCTGAAGAAAAATGTCTAGAACTGCGGCCGCGAGAGGGCCATAACATCTGTGAATAAATTCGGATCAATGTGGTATTTTTTCGAATAGTACCTGGACGCAAAAGCTATCGCTCAGTCCAAACCGGATTGCAATACATCGATTCCTTCTCGAGATACCGATTTTTCAAAGGTGCGCGGTAAGGTCAGATCAAACATAAATAAGGGCTGCATACTCTGAAATCCGCGAATTTTAACTCTCATGGACCAAACAAAGCTCCCTTTAAGATCGAATAAGTTATTTTTGAGTTCAAATGATGTTCCTATAGGGCCGTTAGGAGTGTCAGGCCAATAAAATTTAGCCCAGGGGGGGGGGGCGCCCCCCGTTTTATTGTAACGCTGAAGAAAAATGTCTAACTGCTGCCGCGAGAGGGCCTATCAGATCTGTGAATAACTTCGGATCGATAAGATATTTTTTTAGGTGGTAACTGGAAGCAAAAGCTATCGCCCAGAGCAAACCGGATTGCGATACATCGATTCGTTCTGAAGATATCGATTTTTCAAAGGCTGGCGGTTTCGTTCAATCAAACGTGAATAATAGCTGGATACTCTGAAATCCGCGAATTTCGTCTCTCATTGACCATTCAAGCTCCCTTTAAAATCGAATGAGCTTTTTTTGAGTTCATATGATGTTCCCTAAGGGCCATGAGGAGTGGCGGACCGATCAAAGTTATCCCAGGGGGGCGCGCCCCCCGTTTTATTGTAACGCTGAAGAAAAATGTCTAACGGCTGCCGCGAGAGGGCCTATCAGATCTGTGAATAACTTCGGATCGAAAAGATATTTTTTCGGGTGGTAATTGGTAGCAAAACATATCGCCCGGTCCAAACCAAACTGCAATACATCGATTCGTTCTCGAGATATCGATTTTTCAAAGGCTGGCGGTTTCGTTCAATCAAACATGAATAATAGCCGGATACTCTGAAATCCGCGAATTTCGTCTCTCATTGACCATTCAAGCTCCCTTTAAAATCGAATGAGCTTTTTTTGAGTTCATATGATGTTCCCTAAGGGCCGTGTGGAGTGGCGGACCGATCAAAGTTATCCCAGGGGGGGCACACCCCCCGTTTTATTGTAACGCTGAAGAAAAATGTCTAACTGCTGCTGCGAGAGGGCCTATCAGATCTGTGAATAACTTCGGATCGACCTAATTTTTTTCAAGAAGTACCTGAAAGGAAAAGCTATCGCCCTGTCCAAACCAAACTGCGATATATCGATTCGTTCTCGAGATATCGATTTTTCAAAGGCTGGCGGTTTCGTTCAATCAAACATGAATAGTAGCTGGATACTCTGAAATCCGCGAATTTCGTCTCTCATTGACCATTCAAGCTCCCTTTAAAATCGAATGAGCTTTTTTTGAGTTCATATGATGTTCCCTAAGGGCCATGAGGAGTGGCGGACCGATCAAAGTTATCCCAGGGGGGCGCGCCCCCCGTTTTATTGTAACGCTGAAGAAAAATGTCTAACGGCTGCCGCGAGAGGGCCTATCAGATCTGTGAATAACTTCGGATCGAAAAGATATTTTTTCGGGTGGTAATTGGTAGCAAAACATATCGCCCGGTCCAAACCAAACTGCAATACATCGATTCGTTCTCGAGATATCGATTTTTCAAAGGCTGGCGGTTTCGTTCAATCAAACATGAATAATAGCCGGATACTCTGAAATCCGCGAATTTCGTCTCTCATTGACCATTCAAGCTCCCTTTAAAATCGAATGAGCTTTTTTTGAGTTCATATGATGTTCCCTAAGGGCCGTGTGGAGTGGCGGACCGATCAAAGTTATCCCAGGGGGGGCACACCCCCGTTTTATTGTAACGCTGAAGAAAAATGTCTAACTGCTGCTGCGAGAGGGCCTATCAGATCTGTGAATAACTTCGGATCGACCAAATTTTTTTTCAAGAAGTACCTGAAAGGAAAAGCTATCGCCCTGTCCAAACCAAACTGCGATATATCGATTCGTTCTCGAGATATCGATTTTTCAAAGGCTGGCGGTTTCGTTCAATCAAACATGAATAGTAGCTGGATACTCTGAAATCCGCGAATTTCGTCTCTCATTGACCATTCAAGCTCCCTTTAAAATCGAATGAGCTATTTTTGAGTTCATATGACGTTCCCTAAGGGCCGTGTGGAGTGGCGGACCGATCAAAGTTATCCCAGGGGGGCGCGCCCCCGTTTCAGCGTAACGCTGAAAAAAAAATGTCTATCTGCGGCCGCGAGAGGTCCCATAAGATCTGTGAATAAATTCGGATCGATCTTAATTTTTTTCAGGTAGCGCCTGGAAGCAAAAGCTATCGCCCTGTCCAAACCAAACTGCGATATATCGATTCGTTCTCGAGATATCGATTTTTCAAAGGCTGGCGGTTTCGTTCAATCAAACATGAATAGTAGCTGGATACTCTGAAATCCGCGAATTTCGTCTCTCATTGACCATTCAAGCTCCCTTTAAAATCGAATGAGCTATTTTTGAGTTCATATGATGTTCCCTAAGGGCCGTGTGGAGTGGCGGACCGATCAAAGTTATCCCAGGGGGGCGCGCCCCCCGTTCCAGCGTAACGCTGAAAAAAAAATGTCTATCTGCGGCCGCGAGAGGTCCCATAAGATCTGATGTGAATAAATTCGGATCGATCTGGAATTTTTTCAGGAAGTGCCTGGAAGCGAAAGCTATCGTCCAGTTTAAACCTTATTGCGATACATCGATTCGTGCTCGAGATATCGATTTTTAAAGTTGCGAAATATGGTTATATTTAGACTCTAATAGAACGCGGGATACTGAAAAATCCGTGTCTCCCCTTGGACAATATTTATTGGGTCCATACTTCTTGGGACCTTTTCGGGACGTCATGAGGACCCAAAGAAATCCTCACTCGATTTTATGAAGCACTTACCAGGTTTATGAGACACGAAATTCGCCAACATTTGACGATATTCAGTGCTTATTTTTAGATTGGACCCTACCGCGCGGCTTCGAAAAATCGATATCTCGAGCACGAATCGATGTTATGCAATCCGGTTTGAACTGAGCGATAGCTTTTGCTTCCAGGTACTTCTTGTAAAAATTTCACATCGATCCAAATTTATCCGCAGATCTTATGGGACCTCTCGCGGCGGCAGTTAGACATTTTTTTTCAGCGTTACGCTGGAACGCCCCCCCCCCCGGACTAGGACTTTCTTTGTTTCAATGTTCCCGTTCGGAACATTATTAGGACCCGAAAAAGTGGTTAAACCCGATTTTATAGGGCACTTGACTGGTCCGTGAGAGACGAAATGCGCAGTAATTTGAACATCTAGTACTCCACGGCTCGCTCGAGGAGAACCATATGTAACGGACCCTAAAAACGCCTCAGGTACAGGCGACGAATTAAAAAATGTCATTTGACTCCTTTTATTTTGGTTCAGATAGGCAACCTGCCATACTTATCACAGTGAATTTAAGTATTACTTTTTGCCTACTTGAGCAAAAATCTAAGGAGTCAACTGACATTATTTAATTCGTCGCCTGTACCTCGGGGCACTTTGATTGTACCTTTTGGCCAAAAAAGTGACACATGGATGTGCAAGGCTCTGTATCGCGCCCGCAGTTTTCCGTCATGAAACGCTCAGATTTGATTTCATAGGCCGCGGAGCTTTCCTTTCAAAGTTTGGAAAATCGAAATCTCGATTGAGGCTCGACCGATCGACTGCCGGCTTGGACCAGTCGAAAACGTAAGCTTTTGAGTACCTACATTGGCGGATCCAGCCATCGCGAACTTGGGATTTTAGACCCCCGGTAACCCCCCTTTTCCTTTTTCGCTGTTTCTTTCCCCCTTCCTCCTCCCTCTTTTCCCCCTTTTTGAGTTGAAGGGGGGGGGGACGACCGCCCCTCCCCCCTGTATCCGCCAATGTTTGTGTACTCACTGGTAAGTAAGTTGATTTCAATGTAAATTTTTGCATAAGCAGTGGCGGCGCGTTCAATGTGGGAGCGTTATATTTCGTCCATTGAAACGCATGTAAAATATCGATTCGAGGGAGTGCACTGTGCACCCCCAATACTTCGACTTTAGACCTCAATAATTCGACTCTCATGACTTAAGTTGGACTAATTGCAACGTTGCCAGATTGTCCGCGCCGCTATTGTTCATAAGTAAACATATGACATGCAATCGCTACAAAAATTATCAAGGCCCCGCCCTGGAAGAGTTTTTTCGGTCCAATCCACCTTGCGGCCCCTTCGCCATGTTATGAGGAACCGAAGAAACGCCTAACAGATGTCCTAGGGTACACATGGAACCGTTAAGAGACGGACTTTCTGTCTATATGCATGTCCAGCACCTTTTCTCTGACCCCACCTTATTGATTTAAAGCTGTTGACAATGTGTGCAGTGGTGGATCGGGGAGGGAATTCCTCCCCCACCCCCTTAAAGCCTTAAGTTTTGTCTTGTATCATTAGAAATGGCCAAATATCGTTTCCTGTGACGCTTCAAATTTCAACTTTTATAGGCGGCTCCCCCCCCCCCCCCCCCCGACAAAGTATCTGTGTGCACCGCTGAATGTGTGAGAGAAATTCTGCAGGTTAAAAGCAATATTTTGTACATCAAACTCAGTTCCTATGGCTTCTTTTAGGAAGACATGTTTAACAGTCTTAAACAGTCATCACTAGTTGAACTTAAGATGTAGGTTCATTTAGGGCAGAATTTAGCATTTTTTACATTTTAAAACTGTCTCTTTGACTTTAAAACATTTGAAGCTTATGAATTTCTTTGCATTTTCCGAGGTCGGAGGTCACAACTTGCTTAAAGCTTTGTTGCAGTAAAGTATAAAAATTGAATATTGAATATTAGGGAGCGTGTGATTCGCTGATACCCAGTAGCGAGGCGTGAAATTTGGCAACGATGTACTTTCTCCGTTTAAATCTCCTGAAAGAATTGAACGTTTTAGTCATCGGCTATGACGTGACATTTCAACCTTTCTACTATGTTTAAGGGGGAAGAAAGAAATGTTGCCAAACTGCACGCCTCGCCACTGCTGAAACCAATCCTTTTCAGTTTGATTCGTTGTGGCAGCCGAGTCCCGTAAGGACCCTGAATAAAAGCAGATTGGTCTGAAACTTTGACAGTGAGTTTTCTGTAGAAACGGGTTTTCTGAAACGGGTCTGGATTGGTCGAATTGAATCAAAGAAATCAGTTCTTCGAGTCTGCGATGTTCAGCTCCAACTTCCAAATTTTAGCTTCGAATGCAATTGCGTTTCTCCTAGCAAAACACCTACTACGACCTTTAATAATCGCATATCGGTCAGAAAATGCGAAAATCACTACTCTCCGTCTGATCTGTCGACGCGTCAAAACTTCATCTTAATTGGTCTAATAGATTTTGAGATATTGAATAATATGTGTGCGGGATCGATATCCAATGCTTGAACTTAAATTACCTATAATCTATATGATTAAGACAAGCTTAAAAAAACTTTAAGAAATGAGAAAAACAGAATTTTCTGTAGAACAATAATAGTAAAAAATTTAATACTTTTAAGTAACAAATCATAAGGCAGGAATAATAGATTTGGCACAATTTACAAACTCTTCAGTTCTTGGTTTTCAAAATCTTAAGAAGAATTGGCAATAGTTAGTGAGAAAAAAAAAAAAAAAAAAAAAAATAGGGGACGGTTCCACAAACATGAAAAATAAACAAGTAAAACAAAACAGAGATATATGATAAAAACAAACAAAAATTATAATACTTGGTCAGGGTGAGGCAATAAAGGAGGAGCAGGAATACATGAGAGACACACAGTTGACCTGAATCTTCTGGCTTAAATTGTAGCAGTTTTCAACT
This sequence comes from Trialeurodes vaporariorum, assembly GCA_011764245.1. NCBI lineage: Eukaryota > Metazoa > Arthropoda > Insecta > Hemiptera > Aleyrodidae > Trialeurodes > Trialeurodes vaporariorum. Next base: position 44,793,351 of record VMOF01000002.1, read on the forward strand.
CAAATGAAATGAAAAGGTGGAAAAGAAAAACTTTTTTGAAAATTCTTGATAGAGAGAGCCACAATTTTCAGTAAGAAATGTGAAATACACTGCTGATTGTCTGTAAGACAGTTCTGTGAATAGTATTCTCGATTTTCCTTTATTGTTTCAGAAAATTACTGAACTTAATTAATAATGTTAAGACCTAGAGTTTAGATTGAACTTGCAAGATCTTCTTTGGAAGATAAAAGATTGTATGTACAAGCTTCAAAAAGAGGGAAAAATTGAAAAGAAAAGAAAAAATAAACACTCTTTTAAAAGAGTTAAAACAAAACTAAATGAGACTCTAAAACAATTGAAAGGAATGTAGAGAAAAGTTAAACACTCTTTTGAAAGAGTTAAAAATTGAAAGAAATGTAGAGAAAAAATAAACACTCTTTTGAAAGAGTTAAAAATTGAAAGAAATGTAGAGAAAACTTAAACACTCTTTTGAAAGAGTTAATTACAAAACATAAAAAATTATACGGTATTACGGTATTATTATTACGGTTAATAATTATAATACGGTTAGTAAAAAAATTAAAAGTAATGAAGAGCATGAATGTGATGTTAAAAAATCAAATGATATAAAAAATACACGGCCTATAGTTATGCAGGGTGGTCCACTAGTCCTGGAACACCCAAATAACTTTTGAACGCTAGCAGAAATAAAAACCAAAGGAAGATTTTTATGATAAAAAAAGAACTATCTTTTGGGCATCAATAACAGTTTGGGGCAAAAAAAGCTATCGATCTTCAAAATTTGGTTTTTTTTATCTGCAACCGTTCAAAAGTTATTCAGGGGTCCGAGAATTTTTGAACTTCCACATACATATTCATAAATTTGCATCCTGCAGCTTAGGTTAGGTACAAAATACAAATACGTAATACAATAGTACGTAAGACTAGAATGTTTTGACCGAAGGTACGTCCAGCATCCATGATAAAATTTTAAAAAATAAAACTAAGAAAAATAAGAAACCAAGAGAAATTAAAAAAAAACTTTAACAGTATGCGAATACAAAAATTGCAGCAAATAAAAGAATAGCCATAACATAAAAATTGGCCACATGGAGTAGTCAAGCTCTTGAGTTGGTCAGACTCGGAGAAAACAGCCAAGAGTAAGAGAAATAATAACTACGTTACGCCAATGCGATGTTCGATATATCCATCAAAATTTCGATGTCTAAGCAAGTGTATATGAATGCAGCAAAACATAGATTGACTTCCACACTTTGAACTTACATTAAAAATGTATGTTTGAGAAAACACCCGGAGAGAGAGAGAGAGGGGGGGAGGGGGGGGAGGGCAAGAGAGGGGAGAGAGAGAGGTGGGGGGGAGGGAGGGAGGGAGGGAGGGAGGGAGGGAGGGAGGGAGGGGGGGAGGGGGAGGGAGGGAGGGAGGGAGAGAGAGGGAGGGAGAGAGAGGGAGAGAGGGAGAAAGAGAGAGAGTGTGTTGAGCTCGATGAGGTGCAACAGAAAATACATTTTTAAATGTATTGCTTTTTTATTTACTTTTAGCTTTTTTCTCTGACTTTAGAGTTAATGTATTGCTTTTTTCTCTGACTTTAGAGTCTGACCAACTCTAAAGATTGTCTAAAGGAATAACCATTCTGACTTAGCTCTTACTTAATCAGAAACACCCTATAAATGTTCTGGCATTTTTTTTTTCCCAGTAGTGTAGTTGTTAATGGTGGCATTAACACTTGCGAAAGTCCTTCTGTGGAAAATCCTCTCCTGGTTATACATGGCTTTGACCGTCTGACGTGGAACTGTTGTGAGACTGTCAATTTGGGACTTGAAATATTTGTAGATTATTTTGAGCTCGTTATCAGTCCAGCAAAATTTCTTGTGAATTATTTTCTTGCCGACTGATTTTTCCTCACACGATGAATCAGGCAGTTGATGAGCATATATCTTTTTTTTACCAGATTTTATGGTAATTTGTTCATTCTCCGAAAATTCTGATGATAAACTCTCGGCTTCTGAGTCAGGATTATAATCAGAATCCTTTTCTACTGAGGCAGAGTTTGATATTTCAGAGAGCCCATCAGCAACAGGACAAGCTGAGGGAGGATCAGTCGGTTCACACATGTGAGTAGCTACTGGAGATGCTGGATGAGGTGTAGCTGTTTCAGAGGTGTCACTGGCAACTGAAAGATCTGTTGATGGAGCTTCGCTTTCAAACAAGTCCAAAGGAACTTGAGACTGAGGACAAGTGATGGTGCTGGAGGGCTGAATATATTTTCTCAAACGTTGCCCAACTTGCAGTTTTTGAACTAAAGGCAAAGGTTTTCGGTATATGCCTGTATGTATGCGGACATCGTGTCCCATGAAGGTTGCTAAATTTTCAGTCAGTGTATCATCTCGCTCATGTAACTGGCTTGCTGTGGCGATGTGGTGTCTCAGGCCTGTAGCTTTAAAATGATCGGGTTTCACCAAATTAAATTTTTTTTTGATATAATCTAAGACTTTAGTGCCATCATACGGCAAAGCAGATGAAAGCTGTGGAAAAAGCAGACCACTATCCACTTTCTTATCAATATACTGGCCTCTTACATCAATTAAAAAATGCAATGTTTCTCGCATTTCTGCGGTTAGTAGCACAGGTACAGCGCGAGTTCCTTTCCCAATAATGTAAAAAAGAGAAACATCTTTATTCTCTTCTGATTGCTCTGTAGTCAAAATTCCGTGTGCCTTACCGCTACCGGCTTGCAACTCTGGATTAGCTCTATCTCTTTCGTACCCATCTAAAGGTGCTCTTGCTAACTCTCCCGGCCTTCTACGGTTGAAAATTAATACATGAGCATATAGTAGCTTAGTCAGCTCTACAAACAGATTCGGAAGTTGACCGTTTTTTAATTTTTCAATGAGAGGTTCATATAACTTTCCTATTCCTTCTGATACAGCCAAAATATCCTTTTCTTCAGGCATTAGAACCTCTTTTTCAAGATGCTGCTTTTTTTTACTTTTCTCTGCGTTGCTTCCTATTTCAACAGCCCAATCTTTATCCATTAGATGCTTGAAGGCTCTCATTGAGGTTAAACGTGCCAACTTGTTAGGTGAGGGATTTAGCAACTTATTTACGTCACTGACAATGATATCGTGGCACTTGAGAAGAGATGAGCGGACCCTATTAGGAAAAGTCATATTTTTCACATCCCCTGTTGTTTCATCAAATTTGCTCAAACTGCGCACTGCAGCCATTAATTGATCAAAATTGTAGGGTTGAACACAGTCATAAAATGAGCCAATATCATCATCTTCTGCTTTCATGTGGATTAATATACGTGCAAGGTCCCTCATTTTCAAAGAGACATGTTTTACTTGATGCAATGATCGGTGATTATTGAAAAAACGAGATCCAAATTTTGCAATTAATCCATCCTCCTTAGCAGCGATAGAGATATCATCGGACTGCATTCTAGGATAGACCATTTTGAGCAAGCTATCAGAGGCACTTTTAGTGTTTTTGGTGAGAATAAGAGCACTAACTTTTAAAACTCTTGCCTTGTCATCAGAACTCTCTTCAGGCCTCTTTTTGCATTTCCTATAATGTAAGTATAAGGTATCCTTACGATACATTCCGTTGCAAAATTGACAAACAAAGTGCGATGAACTAGTCATTGCAGAAAAAATTTTCTTTCTTGCATATCTTTTAACTGGAATAAAATCTAATGATTTCCCTTTGTCTGCAGCAGCTAAGTTATGCATGTGATTACCTCTTAAACGTAATTTGGCTGTTGCACTTGACCGAAGTTTTCTCTGAATAACAATATTGTCGTGTACTATATTGAAAATTTCCTGCACTTCCTCCTCCATTGGATGATTATTTTTCAGGTGCCTTACAAAATTTGTTACAAGTTCACCACAGAAGGCACAAGCATTCCTCCGATCAAATCTTTTCTTTGGTTTCTTGCTCAGCGAATTACCAAGGCACAAAGTCTGTGGGAAGAAAAGAAAATTATTTAGGGCTTTTTATACTTATTTACAGCCTCCGGATACAGATGATGAATGCTCAAATCAAATCAGCGGCTTAATTTATGTAAGATTATCATGTTCAACTTACAATGGGGCAGTTGCAAGGATCTGAAATGTTGTGTTTTTTATGAAGAAAAAGAAAGTACTTGATGAGCTGAGAACAAAGATGCCTTTGCTTTCTAATTAAGTCCCATTGTTCCAAAGATGAGATTTTGGCCCAACATACATTGTGTTTTAAAATGGGAATTCCGCGAAGTGACGTCACCATGCACACGATTTCTTGCAGCTTTACACGCGTGTATCTCCACAACCGGGAAACTTAGGAAAAAAACAAAGGCATCATTGTTCTCAGTTCATCAAGCACTATCACTTTCTTGATAAAAAACACAAAATTTCAGACCCTTGCAACTGCCCCATTAGAATGGGAAATTCAAATCGATTGGTATTCCAATTCCAACTTGATCAGTTGGTTTGATTTGATTGTTCTCAATCATACATGACTGTTTGAATTGGTAAAGCGCACAAGTCCATACGAGCAAATTTTACGGGAGAGACAAAAAATTTTCTGCCGTTTAGGATAAGTGAGGCAAAAAAACATCTGAACAAATTATTGGTGATGCTCCTTATTCTCATACACAAGACCATCAAAGGATTTTTTTGCAAAAATATTATTTGTGCCCAGGAGAGAGAAGACGGCAGCGGGGTAGTGGATTTGCCCTTTTCCCAATCAACAAGATTTTAGAGGGGTTTTCTCTGTAATTTCGCATCAGAAACTCTGTTAGGAATAAAGTTACATTAGAATGTGATTTCATAAGAAATATAAAATAATGTGCCGCACCATTTAGAGTGATTATTAATTTGGCCGGGGGGGGGATACTGATGACTTTTTTTTTTCTTTTTCTTTTTCTATTTTGTATTTTTTGCTTCTCACGTGTTTGATCCCTGAAAAATGTCCTTTTTCATTTACAACTTATCTGCACACATTATACCAGGAAATTAAAACCTTATTTCTTAACCTATTGGCCCTTTATTAGACAACCTTTTTTTTTGCTTCTAAAATTTTCCTTTCAAATTTTCAATTTCAAGATGTGTCAAATCCTTGGGTGGGGGCAATTGCCCCACTGCCCCCCCCCACCCCCGTAGATGACACCCATGATTATTAACCATCAAATTGAGTCGATAATCGAGTATGTGTGATGTCACACAGTAACTTCCTCATTATGAGAGCTTGCTCTCACCTGGATTAATTTGGGCTGCTGAGTCTGAGGCTCTGAGAGTATTCATCAAGTTGAAAGTTAGCTCTCATATCAAGCAGACTATTGCGTAACATCACCCACAAGGATAAGATGTACTCAATTATCTTAACTTTTTTGATTTATTTTGTGATTTTAAACTGACAGCAGTAAAACAGGAAAATAGGTACTGATGATTCTCATTTTAAAAAAATGTCAAATCAGGCACGTTTCTTTTCTCTCCTAAAGTAGATATTTTGCGAAGACTTGATTGAATACTTAATAAGCATATAGGGTGTAATTAAAGGCCCTTCTCCCCCTCTTAATTTTTGAACGGTTGATTTCTTTGAAAAACGCCAAAACACGTGTACCCTTACTTTTGCCAAAGTTTCTTTGAAGCCCAAAAAAAAAATGTTGGGGGCCCTCTATAGTGGGGAGCATTTGGGGGCCAACTTCCTTTTTTCCAGTGGAAAAGGGGAGTTTTTATTTCAGAAATTGATTTTTCCACAAATAACAAAAAATGGCGCAAGCCGCAATTCTTAAATCCACCCCGTTAAGAGAGTCATAAGAGAGGGGAAGGGACTTTTGTTACACCCTGTACGTGACAATAATCAATTACCACAAAATTTCGAGCCCGTGCACACGAACCATCTATAGGACTGTCCGTATCATCCAACAGTGACTGGTATTCTACAACTTCTGAAATCAAGAATAATGAAAAGAATAGAATAGAATGTGACAGTAATTAGGAAGAAAAGCTAAGAATTATTAATGAACTCATCTACTGACCCAAAGACTGATCAAAATGAGTGAGAGGGACATGGTTACACAGGGATCTCACCTGACTGCCCTCTGATTACAAGTTATACTTACTTATTTAATCCTTAAAACTATCGTCTCTGCAGAAACAACAATGGAAAACCTTGCCGAGAGAAGGGCGTTAACCAATTTACGCCTTTTTTTCGAATATTGGCAAAATTTGATCAGTATAAATTCAACCATTTAGCCACAAGGTTTCATAACAATAGAATTAATCCTTGGCTTGTTAGAGACCCGAAAAGTGCATGCCAATTCCAAATTCCAAAGATTACTGGTTTAGCTCCGCCTCCACTTCTGAAACGAGCTCACGTCTTCTTTCTTCTAAATTCATCTTTCTGACTTACAAAATAAACGATGTGTTCAAAGTGACCATTAGAAATAAGCCATAGTGTATAGTTTTCATTTTTTATTAATTCATTCAGTTATTTATTTATTTATTTTTTTTTTTTTAGGGGAAAAGGGCTGAAAACTGGGATTTTTAATAAGTGCATAACCACTAATGCAAAAAATCACTTTTATGTACTTACTGTCCGAATCTGGAAATAAATCAGGAGCCCTTCATTTTACTTTTGCGATATTTTCAATAATTGGGGTTTTCAACCCCCCTATAACTCAATCAGAGATGGTTTTGGGAGATTGAAAATATTTTTATCCAATTCTTTGGGATAGTTTCGTCAGAATTTGCTAATTTTAGCTAGTTCTCAATAAAAAGATGTTGGCATAGTGCTCTGAAACACCCCGTTTAGTTTTAAACATTGGGATGATTACGAACCATTGATTCAATTCAATATCAAGCAGAATCAGATCGATTCGATGGATCATTATCACCTTACAGAAGTATTTTCAAGGGAGTGAATTTGATTTATTTATTTTTTTCATGGGGCAGTCGCAAGGGTCGGAAATTTGGTGTTTTCGTAAAAAAAATAATAGTACTTGATGAGCTGAGAACAAAGGTGCCTTTGGTTTTTTCCCTCAGTGTCTCTGTTTCAAAGATACTCTCAAGTAAAAATGCAAAAAATTGTGTACGTTGTGACATCACTACACAGAATTCCCATTTAAAACAATGTATTTTGGCCCTAAATGACATCTGCGGAACTATGAAACCTAGTTAGAAACCAAAGGGACCCTTGCTCTCAGCTCACCAAGTACTTCTATTTGCTTACTAAAAAATACGAAAATTCAGACCCTTGCAACTGACCCATTGGTGCTTATCAATAATCCCATGATCTCATATCATTCATTTATTGAGATGGCTTAAAAGATAGCAAAGAACTGAGAGGGTTACCTGAAATAGCTGGCGATGCTTCATGGTCTGATACTTGATCAACATTTATGATAGAGCCCTTTGAGGATTGTGCTGGTGATGGCTCAAAAAGAGGCTCTATATCGTCATAGATTGAAAATGAGCTCGGAGATGGGAGCGGATCAATTTTGTCTTCATGACTTGCCTCCTCCGTAAAAATGCCATCCTGCCTTGCCTCCTCCTCCTCCTCCTGTTGATCTTTTTTCTGCGGACTTCCTTCAGATGCCTTGCCCTTTTCAGAAGTTCCTTCTGATGATTTGAGCTCATAATTTCCGTCCGGCATTTTTACAAGAATAAACCCTTCATTTAATTCTGAAATCCAAAAGTAACCAAGTGAGCGGATGACTTTCAAGCTTTGTTCTAGCCAGCCCACGCCCTACACCTCATCTCACTGCTACAAAGCTTTTATTCATGAATCAAAAAGTTTAAAAATTGCAAGAAAGAGCAAGATGAAGACTGGATGGAACGAGTAAAAAAATAGGAAAAACTGGCAAATCTTCCGGAGTATAAGAACATACTGGCATAGGCAATAAAGCAATGCGAAAAATTAAGTTATAGAAAATAGGGTGGAATTATTTCTAACGCCAAGGTGGCACCAGAGACAATCTATATCACAAACCTCGCACTAGCCGTTCGTGCAGGGGCAACTTACTTTTTCAGGAACTTAACAAAATAACATTGAGAACAACATCCGACGGCTCCTACGTTGGCTGATGAGCAACGACCAAAACATTAATGCTTTGTTTTGATTGGCTACTGACATCAATATCTTTGCTCATCATCAATGTAGGGTCCATTGGATGTTGTTCTGTTGCAACCCCGAAAAAAAAGTTGCCCCGCATCTTTCACACGGAGAAGGTAGGTAGTGCGAGGTCTCTGATATAGATTGTCTCTGGGCCGCACGATGAAAGTCTCTGCATTAGACTTGCATTGTGTGGGAATAGGGTTGCCATTTCGCTTGATTTTAATGTAATTCTACAATTATTTATAAGTAAATACATCGATTGCTGCAAAGAGAACATTGATCATGAAAGCAGAAAGAAAATTTTTAAGATAGTATTCGAATCAGTAATCCTTATATCCATCAGTGAAATCACTGATGGTTTGTAGAGATTCAAATAATATCTCCATAAACGGCAATGTTGAGCATGAAGCTGAATATTTCTCTATATACCACGATGACACTGCAACTATGAAGGATACTGCATTTCCTGGATACTTGACTGAAATTATTTAAACAAACAAACATTGAGGTAACATGAAGCTCTCACTTGCATCTCACTGGAAACAAAGCTTCAGATAGTTAAATTGACGATAAACTTACCTGTCTTTTTTTTCCTTGACGGAAATGAACTTTTTGACACTTTCAAAGTTTTCTTTTTCCTCTGTAACAGAAGAGAAAACAAGAAAAATCATTTTTCAACTGAAATTTAGGATAAAAGTAAGCAATATTGAATTTTTTTTTTTTGCTTGCCAAGAAGTTGAACAGATTTTTTTTTAAACCCCCCCCACACTACAATGCTAACTGATGTGAGATATAACGGTTTGTTATTTTTTGAGACCATCAGCATTCATTTAAGGTCCAAAAACACTTCAGTAACTTTGTTCCTGTTTCACTGTTCTTATTTTATTTTTTCCTTTTTTCAACTATAAGTTGCACTAGCATTGCCCACAATGGGGCTATTGCACACTTTTGCTATAAGCGATTTAATAGTCGATTACGGCGTAAAAACCTCAAAAATTAACGATGGCGGCACCAAAAACTTCCAAAATCCACTCCTATACTCAATAAACGCAGTTATTTGCGCGAGCGTAATGGTGGCCGAAGGCACTAACAATGGGAGATTCCTATCTTAATTTCGTCACTCTTTCTATGCTGACAAGGATGATTCACAGAGTTATTAGTCATCAGAGTGATGATCCACATCCGATGAATGGTACCGCAACACCGAGTGACACCAGTGTCAAATGAAAGTAGTCTCTTATTGGTCACTTCTTGATGGAGTTTCAGAATTGTTAGATGGGAATCTCCCATTGTTAGTGCCTTCGGCTACCATTACGCTCGCGCAAATAACTGCGTTTATTGAGTTTAGGAGTGGATTTTGGAAGTTTTTAGTGCCGCCATCGTTATTTTTTGAGGTTTTTGCGCCGTAATCGACTATTAAATCGCTAATAGCAAAAGTGTGCAATAGCCCCATTGTTTTACCAATTATTTTTTTTCCCGGAACGCGATAAAAAAATCCACAACCGTTGGTTCAGATGAAAATCTTCACCCAAACTGACAAGGGGAGTGCACGAACTCGGACCCGCAAAATTTGATCAAATTTTCAAGAAACTATTTGACATGTGTTTCGCTATTTTTGTGAATGGACTTTAGAAACAGAGTAAAAAATTGACTGCGCGCATGACTTCAAACAGCTAGTACTGACTGTCCTTCCCGATCATTCGGCGCTGTGGCCAAAGAGACAACGTCTGTGTCTTCGAATCAAGAGATCTGCAGTTCAAATCTCACACCAGACCTCGAACTCTCTCTCGGTACGTTTTCGTTTGACTTATTTTTTCTCTACATTTGGACTGTTTTGCCATGTGCACAATTTTGCTGTTGATGTTACAAATAAGAACTATGCAAAATTAAACATTTAAACGACACACATTTTCAAATGGAGTTGCGGTGGGGGGGGGGGTCACTGTGAATATTAGGATAGGAAGAAAAAAGAAAAATCGCTGATAAAATAATAAAAACAAATGACTTTCCTGACTCACCGAACGTATGGAGCATCGGGAATCTCTTCATAGCATTCTTGGAGACTTTGACAGGTGTGTGAGATTTTAGGTTTTGTGTTCGAAAATGTGTGTCGTTTAAATGTTTAATTTTTGCATAGTTCTTAATTGTAACATCCATATCAAAACTGTCCAAACGACAAAACAGTCCAAACGTAGAAAAAAAATATAAAAAAAACCA